>BTHU01000006.1:57913354-58303354 GCA_036184795.1 Tokudaia tokunoshimensis
AAAAAAAACTCTAAACAGAGAAATAGGCTGATAACCACCAAGCATATTTTAAATACTCTGAATTTCCTGATTTAAAGAAATTATATAAGTTTGAAATACAAAGAGGCTAAAAGGTGCTTGGCAAATATTGTTTCAATAAGCATCAACATCTTGATTTAAATGAACTGAAATATAATCCCAATATTAGAGAAGGAGACATAAATGACTTCCTAAAACTATATAGCAAGGCTGTATAATATATGTGTGCATATATGCTTAGGATTGCTTAGAGGTGTCAAGAGATCCTTAACACAATTTAGGGACATCTAAAATGTTTATATTCATCTAAATATAAACTATATAAACATAACCCAAAACTGTGAAAACCTTAGGGTTTTTTTTTTCTTCTACACAATGAAGATTCATTTGGGATTAAATTTGATCCATTATTTGAGGTATTCATTTTTTTACAGTGATAAGCAGTAGCCCTTTTACATTGACTTCTGCATAAATATTCAAGATAGATGAGTGTATCTACACATTACCTTCCATTGGGAAAACTGTAAATGTGTACAATATAAGATAGGAAGGTACACTGTGCTTTCAAAGCTACCTTTAAGGTGTGTGTGTGTGTGTGTGTGTGTTTGGAGATGGGCTCACTATGTCATCCTGGTTGGTCTAAACCCTCCTGCCTCCTTCTCCTGTATACTGACATTACAGGTAGGTGGTAAAAATTAGTCAACTCTTTGTGGTTGTTGCAAAAGCCATACTGGGCAGTTACTTTTCTTGGTCTCTGTGACACTGTGACACCAAGACATCATTTAATTAACCCCTTGTTTGCCACCACCTCAATGCTCTCCTATCTTCCGCCCTCATTTTCTCAGGAATGTGTAGATAAACCTTTCCAACTTCAATCTGACTCCTCCTGCCTGCTCTTAACAGAATTTAAAGTCAGCCCGAAAGGACTTGGGTGTCCATCCTTGTTTAGATGAGGGAAGGAAAGATCAAGCTAATCCCCTAAGCTGGAGCGAGGCATTCCTGAGATGGGACCACCTCACTTCCATATGAGGCTTTGTGGATTCCGTGCCCAAATCATAAGCATCCTTGTGTAGACCCATTCTCAGATGAAAGGCGGCGAATGACTTCTGTGTCGCTGAGCATTGGTGACTATTTGTAACATTCCACTAGGCAGCTTGGGAATGAAATGTATGATTAAAGCATGTGGGGCTGATGAAAAAGTATTAACCACAGGAAGAAGAGGGTCATTTGTATTCCGTTTGTCATAACACAATTAGTACATAGTCCCTTGCAAAACAGATGAACAGAAAAAGGCACTAAGAAACAAATGAGCAGAAAAACAAGAGAGTGAAGAAATGTAAATGTGGCAGCAAAGACAAGCATCTAGGTGAAGCACAGACACCACAGGAAAAACTGCTAACGTTCTCGTTGGGAAGGAAAAAGTATTCAATGAATCTCATTTTGAAAGGCAAGTTTCCAGGAAAGCAGTTTAGGGGCACAGAGTAACTCATAAGGTCCACTTGTTCCACACCGTCCATTTTCGACAATAAACAAAAAAAGTGCGTGCTCACAACTGAGGCTCTGATCCACCTTTCCAAGAGAGAAGACTTGTGTACATTGCGTTACGTAAAGCAAATTGATGTAGCCCATCGTTGCAGCGGCTCCTGTTTAAACACCAAAGTCCTAAGGAGACTTCGGTCCCCGCATGTAGGGCTCTGGGTCACTCCGCGTTGCACTGAACCCTACTTTCCCGTTTCCACGCACCCGGCAAGCTCCCGGGCTGCGTGCGCGCACGCACTCCCACGCACAAACGCACAGTCCGAAGGGGCTCGCGGGGACGACTGTCCCCTCTAGCGGTCACCCGAGCCAGCCCGGCCGTCTCACTTTACCTCCGGTGCAGGCAGGATGCCGGCCGCCTCTGGCTCCACAGCTGCCTTCGGTCTCCGCCTCTCTCCCCTTCTGGTTCAGCAGATTGGGGCCCTCTGTGTTTTCAACAGGTACCATGGTCACGGTAGGACTTACAGCTTCTCCCTCGCCACCGGACCACCCCGACCTACCGCGCTGACAGCAGTGGTCACTGTCCCCATGGGCAGCATGCTAAAGAAGAGTGGGAGGGGTTGGAGGGGGGGCGACCTTCGGGCAAAGCCAGTGTGATTTGTAACCAACTTTGTTTCTATTTCCGAAGGCTTTGCCCTTTTAGGTGACACAGGCTGTTGCTATTCCAAGCAGCCTATCACAGGCAGGGGGAGGGCCGTGTCTCCAGGATTGTTTTGCCTTTAGATGCGAGTTGGAAGCAAGAGGTTAAAAAGACTTGGGACTCAAAGGCAGTGTTTGGCCACCGGCTAGGGCTAGCTCTTGTGTTCCCGCAATTTGAAAAGCAGCTTAGAAAAAGAAGCATGCAGATTTAAATGCAAGTCTGCAAGCCAAGAGTGGGGGAACAAATACCCACAGATGGTATCAGTTAATCTCGCCGAAGAGGAACATTTTATGTAAAGACATACCAGAAGGAAAAGTATTAATATTTCTTTTGTGAGCAAGCCTGTTACCCTAAAAGCCACGACACTCGCCAGCTTAAACAAAGCATAAAACTTGTTTGTTTCAATGGAATTTGGGTCTAGGTAAATGCCTAGCATAGCTTTCACTCTAGGCTTGTAGTATGGATGAAGGCCTGCTCTCAACTCCAAACGCATGGATTCTTTAGACACTTTCTAGCCTGAGTTTATAGCAAGATAGTCCTTTTAAAAATGCACAGTGGACCTGAAAGCGAGGAGCAAACAGAGGATCTTCTGTCAGGTTGCTCGTTGGCTTGGCTGGCGGGAGGATACTCGGTATTCAGAGATGACTGGAGCTGTTGTAACATGAAACAAATCAGGGCACCAGAGGAAGGGGTGTTTTACTGGTTTGTGAATGTGTACTTATATAAACAGTCAGACAGACTGACATATTTTACCATCCGTTCTATACTTAGCAAATCATATCCACCGAGAAAGCCGTGACATCATCACCTTAGAAATCATTGGAGTAAAAACTTAAATGTATGAAGTACTTTATAAGACAGAAATTGATGCTGGATGTGTGACCTCGAGCGATTCTTTTCCAAAATAAAGGGTGTTAGAGAAAGTGGAAGCTAAAATAACTTGCCTAAGCTTTTCAGAGCAGTCTGTGCCTCCAGAGCCCTTGCCTACTACACACAAGGTCCTGGGTTCAGAGTGCCAGAGCTGCACCAAACAAGAAAATACACCCAGGGCTCTCAAAGTCTTCAGAGCTAGTCAGGAGTGGAGGGTAATTCCCCAGCGTTCTAACATTCCGGCCCTGTCCTACACTCTTTAGTTCTTCTTGACCTTAAGAGATGCCAGGAAACACAGGTTCTCATATTAGCCATTCCTCTGCAGGGGAAAGTGAGTCTGCACTTGTCTAGGCAGTGACCTGTGTTTGCTTATTTTGCACACACTTTGCGTCATAACTAGGTTTTTCATTAGCATCATTTGAACACGTCTTCCCTCATCCCTAGGCATTGCTATATTACACTTCAGGAAAGACTATAATTGAATGGTCAATTCAATTCAAATGGAAACGGATCCAACTATAATTCAATTACTATTCAACGAGCATTGATTATACACCTGCTGTTTATGCTGGTCATTCTGGGAAGAATCCCTCCCGACCCCACTCATGTCTCATTACTAGTAGAAGCTCAGAGAAGATCAATGTATCAAGATCAAAGAACTCATAATGCAAAATGGCTGAAGAAACTGCTTTTGCTTGTCCCCATGTGCGTTACAGGGTTTATCTGTGAATATGAAAACACATATTTATCGTTTCGTCACATTCTCTTGCCAGGAACCTGTAGTGAACTTAGTGTAGGGCGGGACAGATGTTCTTGCTGTGGGAGACTTGTACAAATGCTTTGTTTTATGACAGTTCCCCCACACCCCTGCTTCCCGTTAGCAGGAAGAATTGGATTGTTTGCTGGGGCAATTGTGTAGCCACAAGACAAACCCACTTCTAGAACACCTTATTATGATTGTAAGAAACCCTTGCTCAGCTCTCTGTAACTATTCAAAGACTCTGTAGGTATAAATCAGAAGTCAAGAAGAATAAGGAACCAACCTGACTGACTACATTGCCTCCTGGCCTCTGAGTCTGATTCTTGTCTCGTTGTTTGCCTGACTAAGGTCATCTGGCTATCTCAAGCTCTGGTCTACACTTACTTTGTTCTCTTACATCAGAGTTGACTCCACTGTGCAGCAGCAGGGTGTGCTGTGTATTTTCAGCCCTCAGAGTTTCTTTGTCTCTGTCCCACCTTTCTGCCTGTTCACCTCTGCTTTTCCCCCAAAGCAAGCGATAGAGATCAGGATTCTGGTTACCCAAGGTTAGTCACAGAAGCTAGAGCCCTTCTTCAAAGCAGGCATGCTTCCTTCGAGCAGTGTTTCTCTGGATTCTCAGAAGGAATGCTACACAGAAAGACCAAGAATCTGAACACACAGGTCTTGCTGAGTTTCTGTTTTAGTTGTTGCCATTAGACTACACTCTTGGGATCCATCTGCATTTCTACATGGCTGTTCTGTCCAGTCTTTTTTTTTTTTTTTTTTTTTTTTTTTTGGTTTTTCGAGACAGGGTTTCTCTGTGTAGCCCTGGCTGTCCTGGAACTCACTTTGTAGACCAGGCTGGCCTCGAACTCAGAAATCCGCCTGCCTCTGCCTCCCAAGTGCTGGGATTAAAGGCGTGCGCCACCACCGCCCGGCGTTCTGTCCAGTCTTGACTGAACCCAAAACTGAAGTCAGTTTTCCATGGGTCTTGGGAACTTTATTTCCAGAGGGCCCTCTACCACACAGAAGTTTAGCTAGATGAATGTGCTATGGTTTCTTGGGCTAGTCAGTCTTTTGTTATGGTTGTGTTGGTGATGACTATCAAGATGGGTGGTAAGAAAAGCTACCCCATACTTCTGCCCCTACAGCTACCAGACTGATCCCTGTAAATTTAACGTTTATCATTACCAGAATGTGAACTTCAAGAGGGCAGGAAGTTGTAGATTTCTGTACATTCATCTATCCCTGTATTTCTAATTTCTGGGAGGATACCAGCCATGCTGTACATGCATAACAAATATCTGACACACAAAATATTGGTCACAATTAAAGCTGTTAGTGGGCCAAATAACTACAGCTCTTTTTGAAATATTAAAATCCAAATTATGATTGCCTATGACACTTGGTCCCTACTCTCACCTTTGCCTTTGGGGACAGTATCACTGTGGGATGCCCTGAGGGAGTCTGAACTACTAAGGCCAACATTAAAAGCTATTCTTCCACTCAGAGAATATATAATCAGTCACCAGAAGACAGGCAGTCTGTCATTCATATCAATAATAAGTTTACTACGTTGTACTTCAGACCACTGCTGATAGGCAGTGCTGTCATGTCTTCAAACACTATGGCTTACAAAACGACAGCATGGGACAGACAACAGCTGCTTTGTTTGGTGAAAAATCATTGCCCCCGCCCCAACTTTGCAGAAATCAAAACTCAAAACAGTACCAAACGGGCTGGTGAGATGGCTCAGCGGTTAAGAACACTGACTGCTCTCCCGAAGGTCCTGAGTTCAAATCCCAGCAACCACATGGTGACTCACAAACCATCCGTTATGAGATCTGACGCCCTCTTCTGGTGTGTTCTTAAAAAAACAAAAAAAGATTAAAGATTTATTTATTTATTTTGCCCGGCAGTGGTGGCGCACGCCTTTAGTCCCAGCACTTGGGAGGCAGAGGCAGGTGGATTTCTGAGTTCAAGGCCAGTCTGGCCTACAAAGTGAGTTCCAGGACTGCCAGACTGCACAGAGAAACCCTGTCTCGAAAAACCAAAAAAAACAAAAAAAAACTAAAAAAACTAAAAAATTAAAAACAGTACCAAACATGTCCAAGATCAAAAGATATTTTCCAATGTCTGATTATGAAAAGTTTGAATCACACAGGAAATCCTATATTTTGTAATACTATCTCAATGTTTTCCCAATTATCTATCTATCAATTCCCCCATCTATTGAAATATATTAATTTTTGTTACAGCTATAGTAAGGATAAATGCCTTCTATGTGGTATCATTAGCAAGGTCTCCACTCTTTAGGTTTCTTTCTTACATACAGTATTGAGCACAAAACCCAAGAATGCCATTATCCACATTCCAGAAAACACACACAGCACAAACCCTGGTTACACCACAGAACATGACCAGCATCCCAGAAAGGTCCTTGTGTTTCTTCTGAGCAAAGTTCCACCCTGACCTCCAGAAGGTACCAGTTCTTTGTTTGCCAGTCGATCATCTCCACCTGTCCGGAATCCTTCCACAAGGGGAGAGTGTGTGAGGACTCCTGTGTAAAATCTCCTTCTCTGTGCTTGATTTGAGATTCACCTGTGTTTGACCTTAAACTGTCAGTTTGCTCGCTTTATTGCTGCGTACCATAACATGAGTGAGTATCTCAACTTACTCATTTCTTCTTTCAGACTCCTAGGCTGTTCCCAACTCTTCTATATCATAACTAAAGCTGTGATGAGAACAAGTATTTTTGCAGAACCCAACATCTCAACATTGGCTTCCCCCCCACCCCCATCTCAGAGGAGAAGAGGAGGGGGATGGGCGGAAGGTCTCTGTGATGGTGAGACCCAGAACCAGGAACGTTTGGGATGTAAATAAATATAAATTTACAAAAAAAGAATATTGGTTACTTCTAGAGGTTGGGGTGGGAATTTCCTCAGGAGAGATGTAATGGAACTTTCCAGAATGATCCTGTTCTTTGGTGATCTCTCTGCCTATGCTGTCTAAATGCTGGGATTATAGGCATCTTCTACTCACCCCAAGCTGCTAAATGCTTTCAGTGTTTCTTTCATACCATTAGAGTATTATTATAACTCATAATATACTATTTAAAATCTCTTAAATTGCACAATGAACATAGGTAAGTTCATTATATGATTACTGTATTTAATATTATATATTAATTAAATATGAGACAAGCAATGCAAGAAAATGTTGATACTGTTATTTTAAGTAAGAAAATATAGAAAATTATATACTCAATATTTTCATACAAACCTTCAAAAATATACATGTATACATTGCTCACAAACTTTGGAAAATTAAAATGATAATTGATATGTTGGGCTGGCAGTCACGTGTAAAAAGTATACCTTAAAATTTTTGGAGGGATGGGAATACAGCTTAGTGGTAGATGCTTATTATTCATAGAAGACTAGATTGAAACCTTTACCACCCCCTGCCTCACACAAGCACACTCACGCACACACACACAGGAAAGAACCATACAGAAAATGTGGGAGACCATGAGAAGACCAAACCTTCAAATCATAAGAATGGATCAAGAAGAATCCCAAGACAACAGTATAGACCAGATGTTCAACAAGACCATAGAGAAAAACTTTCCTAAACTTAGAAACAACATACCCACACAGATACAAGAAGACAAATAGACAAGAGCAGAAAAGAAAACCCCCATGGCTGGCCTATAATAAATAAAACACTAAGTATATAGAACAAAGAAAGAGTATGGAAAGCTTCAAAAGAAAAAACAAAGTCACATATAAAAGAAAACCTATCAGAATAATAGCTGATTTCTCACTGGAAACGTTGAAAGCCAGAAGAGCCTGGAGCAATGCAGTCCAAGTCCTAAAAGATCATGAAGGTAAACTGAGACTAATATACCCAGCAAAACTATCTACCATAGTTGCAAAAGAAAGAAAACACACACACACACACACACACACACACACACACACACACATATATATATATGGCTTTAAAAATTTAATATCTAGCAAACCAAACCTAAAGAAGAAAATGCAGGAACCAATGCTGGAGGCTGCAGAGAGGAATAAAGACAGCCAAGAGATTGGATAAAAATACAAAGCTATAATTACTAAGACACAAAGTACCACGGAGAACACAAACAACACCAAAAATCCATATCACAAAACCACAACACATACACGTCAATAATAACACAAATGGCAGTTATCACTATCCTAATATCTGGTTTAAAAAAAATAAGACTTCAAATAGACCAAAACTAAACAGAAGAGATAGAGAAGGACAGACATTTTATTCTCATCAAGGGACTAGTTAACCAAAAAGACACGGCTATTCTAAACAAACTCTTGTGCACCCAATTTTATAAAAATAAATAAACTATTAAGACTAGAAAGATGGCTCAGCAGTTAAGAGCACTGGCTTCCAGAAGACCTGGGTTCAATTCCCAGCATACGTAAGGCAGCTCACAGCTATCTTTAACCTCAGTTCCAGGAGATCTGAGACCCTCAAACTGACATACCTGCAGGCAAAACATCAATGCATTTAAACATTTAAAATATATATACTACTGAATTTAAAGACACATGGTAATATCAACTCATTAATAGTAGGTAATTACAACACCTTATTTTCTTCAATAGACAGGTCATCTAAGACAATTAAATTTAAATGTCATTTAAATCCTAAGTATTAGAAATTATTAGAATTACTAGAAACATTAGAATTAAATGACATCATACATCAAATGCACTTAACTTATATCTCCAGAATATTCTGCCCCAAACCCAGAGAATGAATATACATTCTACTCAGAAGCACATGGGGCCTTCTCTAAAATAGACTGCATCCTAGGACACAAAATAAATCTTTATAAATTCAAAAAGATTGAAATAACTGTGTATCCTATCTGACCACAATTAAATTGACGGCAAACAAATCTCTAATATTTGGAGACTAAACAACTTATAACTGCATGATGAGTGTTTCAAAGAAAAAAATCAAAAAAGAAATAAAAAAATGCTGGAACTAAATAAAAATAAAAACACAGCACAATAAAAAAAACATCTGGGACATATGTCCTGCATGGAAATTTATGGCCCTTAATGCCAACCAAAAAGAGCACAAATAAATCACTTAAAGATCAACTCAAAAAATTGTAAACAAGAAAAATGAAACAAAACAAACAAATAAATAGCAAAACCCAAATGCAAACCAAGTTGATGGCAAGAAATAATAGAAATCAGAACAGAAACTAAAGAGATAGAAACAAAGAAAACAATATAAAGAGTTAACAAATCTAACAGCTGGTTCTTTGGGAAGACAAATAAGATTGACAGACCCTTGGTCCAACTAACCAAAGGAAAGAGAGAGCCCAAGTTAACAGGTTCAGAAATGAACAGGAAGATATTACAACGACCACCAAAGAAATTAAAAAATTAAAAAAGTACAGGGCTACATGGATTCACAGTAGAATTCTACAGTTTTTCAAAGAAGAGCTATAGCCAGTCCTTCTTAATCTATAACAGAAAGGAAGGAAGGAAGGAAGGAAGGAAGGAAGGAAGGAAGGAAGGAAGGGAGGGAGGGAGGAAGGGAGGGAGGAAGGAAGAGAAGAAATGCTCCAAAACTCTTTCTATGAAGCTAGTATCACTCTAATATCAAAACCAGATAAAGGAGAGAGACAGAGAGAGAGAGAGAGAGAGAGAGAGAGAGAGAGAGAGAGAGAGAGAGAGAGAGAGAGATAGAGAGAGATTGATGTACAGGTCAATCCCAAAAGTTCTACCAGAAACTTCTAGAAATCCAGCAATGTGTCAGGATGCAGAATCAAGTAGCACAAAACTATAGCTTTTCTAAACACCACCAACAAATGTAAAGAGATAAGGGTCATGTATTCACTCCCATTCACAATAGCCTCAGAGAATCTCACAATCTAGGGATAAGCCTAACCTAGGACATGAAGGGCCTCTATAATGACAACTTTAAACCTTTGAAAATGGAGACACAGAAAGACATTAGAAAACTGAAAGGTATCCATGCTCATGGATTGGTAGAATCAACACCGTGAAAATAACCATTCTACCAAAAGCTCTTTATAGATGGAAAGGAATTCCAGTTAAAACTCCCATCTCATGCTTCACAGAAACAGGAAAAACTGTCCTAACATTCATATGTGGCCACGAAAGACTCCAGATATCCAAAACAGTTCTGAGAAAAAAAGAACAATTCTAGAGAGATTGCCAGTCCAGATCTCAAGGTACATTACAGGACCAGAGACATAAAAATCAATATTGCAGTAGCACAAAAACAGACATGTAGACCAGTGAGACAAAAATCAAAGACCCAGACAGGAGTGTATGTAACTTCAGCCATTTAATTTATGATGATTCTCAAAATACATGCCAGAGAAAAGGAAGCATCTTCAACAAAAAAATGGATGTCCACATTCAGAAGAAAGAAATTAGACACATATCTGTCCCCTTGCACAAAAACTAACTCCAAATGGATCAAAACCTAAACATAAAACACTGGAACTGCTAGAAGAAAATATAGGCGGTGCCCCCACATGATACAGGTGTAGGAACAGACTTTCTGAGTAGGACTCTGTTTGCCCAAGAATTAATGCAACAATTGACAAGTGGGACTTCATAAAACCAAGAAGCTTCTGCACAACTAAAGGAACTATCGGTGAAGAGGAAGCCCATGGAGTGGGAGAGAATCTTTGCTAGATATACATCCAACAGAGGATTAATATCCAGAATATATGAAGAACCCCTCAAAACAGTCAAAATAACAAATGATCCATTCAATAAAATGGGCCTGGGTCTGAACAGAGTTTTCAAAAGAAGAAAAAAGAATGGCTAAGCAATATCTCAACGTGTGTGTGTGTGTGTGTGTGTGTGTGTGTGTGTGTGTGTGTGTGTGTGTTCCTGATCCCTAAGGAAATATAAACCAAGGCAGCTTAAAGATCTTATCTTTCCCCAGTCACTATGGCAAAGATAACAACTGACCACAAATGCTAGAGAAGATGGAGGAAGGGAGTTTGCAAAGTGGGGCAGCCCTTCTGGAAATCAGTGTGGAGAATTGTCAAAAAGCTAAAGATAAATCTACCATATAAGCCAGCTATGCAACATCTTGGCATATTCCCAAAGGACTCCACACATATTTGCTCAGCCATATTGCTGCTCTGCTCACAAGAGTTAGAAAATGGAGATGATGGAGATGACTTAGACGCCAATCAACTGATGAATGGATAATAGAAATGTGGAATACATGTTCATCTTTAAAGAAAAACAAAAATCATAATTTTGCAGGTAAATGAATGGAGTGAGAAAAGATCATATTGAGTAAGGTAACCCAGACCCAGAAAGACAAACATTGCCAGGGGCCTGCCCCAGCATTTTGGGGTTCAGAGCTGAGGTGGAACTGAGTTGGACAAAAGCCAAAGGACTGGTGATCTCCGGCCTTGTAACTCTAACTGTACTGCTCAATAGGGTGGGCCAATGCCCAGGAATCATTAGGCTATATAATAGTGACAGGAAAGGCACATCAGTGCTAGGAGTGATCCTGGGATGAAGTCTCTTGGGGCCTTGCCTCTCAGAGCTCATCCATTGCAGACCATTCAAAAATAGTGGTCCATTTTTAAGAAGGTGACCTGCTAACCTTAGCCTTTCCTAGATAGCTCCTGACAAAACATCATGTTTGTTGCCATCTGAGGCTCCTAGCTCCAAATTATCACAAGTGAGTATGTACCTGAAGTAACTGCAGAAACTAGGAAAGTAAAAAGGGAACATTGATGGGGTTGGGTAGTAGGAAGCAATGGAGAGGGGAATAATGGGGTCCCAGTGATCTGAAGGAGTAAATGGGGGAAGTGGAGGGCCCTAATTAGGGAGGGGATAAATATAGAAGAAGGGTAAATAACAGTAAGGATTTCTAAAACAGTCATAAATAATCATACTATTAACTACTACCTAAAATACCTTATAATACAGGTAAGTTGCTATATAAATATGTATATGTAATTCAAACAAATTTTGCCATCTGGGCTGATAATGCTCTATTAAAGAGCCAAAGCCAGCTAACGAAATCCCCAACACCCAGGCATAAGACTCTCTCTCTCTCTCTCTCTCTCTCTCTCTCTCTCTCTGCCTCTACTACCCTCTTGACTTATTCCCCATGCCCTGAATAAACTCTATTCTATACTATACTGTCCTGTGGCTGGTCCCTCAGGGGGAAGGGATGCCTCAGCATGGGCCTGCAGAGGTACACCCTTCCCCACACCTCACCACACTTCCATAAAACATATCCCCTCCTCTCTTTATCTTTTTATAAACACATCAACCCCCAAGCTACACACAGAGCTGCACCTCTGAAATCCCAGCAGTTAGGACTAGGAGAGGAAGGATCCCAAGCTCCAGGCCAGCCTGAGTCACATAGTGAGACCCTGCCCCAAAGGGGAAAGAAAGAGAAAGGAGGAAGGGATGGGGGAGGGGAGGAGAAGGAAAGGAAGAGAATAGGGGACCCCAAGACGCAGGAAGGCTGCTTTTATTTTTTATTTATTTTTTAATCTAGGAAAGTCAGGGTGGGATGGGGGTTATTTATTTGTTTTTGGATTTTTTGTTTTCTTTTGTTTAAGCAGAGACAGCTGGGTAGACAATGTGTTTGGAACAAAGCAACATATTCAAGTATAACAGACTGTGTGTGTGCCCAAGAGCAGCCCATCCAGTTAAAGATAGGACTTGTGGTTTATTCTTGTGACTTTTTAAATGTGACCATGGACTATTTTTGGAGCTGACTGGGTGCATCAAACTAGAAAATATGGGCTTTCCTTTAACTCTGTTCTTTTCCCCTCCTCTCATTTTATGCACTGGAGACTGAAGCTAGGGCCTCACTCACACTGCACATAGAACATAGCTCTACCCAAGTAGTCCCAGTCTTCTTTCTCACTGCTTGAGGCACGAATTCACTAAGTTGCCCAGGCAAGTCTTGAACTTGTAATCCTCCTACCTCAGCCTCATTCATAATGGTCTCTGTCACTTCTGAGGGTTAATTTTGCCTTCTCTGGCATACTTGTGCATACATAGCTATTTCCAGCTCCCCCCTTCGCCCCCCCCACCTCCTCCTCACTCTGCGCCCACAACTGTGGTGCATGCTCCGTGTCATCATTCCTGAAGCCAAGAGATGACAAGGCTCTGAGGTAGATGATGTCTCTCACTGTGGACCTGGTTTGTGGCTCCAGGCTGTGTCAGTGTGGAACACTTATGCAGAAAGAACTGCCACAGAAACACTGTTCTGAAAAGAGTCAAAGGTCCAAGCCAAACACAAAGGGGGAAACACCAGAGAGGTATATCAGACAGCTCCTCGGTCCTGTAAATTTTAGAATGCTTGATAGCTCCATAGCATTTTATTGAAATATTCACTTTCATACTTAACTTTAAATTTTCATTTGTGTTTTATAGGAGCACCATGTTTTATCAATTTTGGGCCCTAAAACCCCACTTGGATCTGCCCCTGTGAATATGTTTTGAAAACACGGGGTTTTTTTTTCCAGATGACTGTGCCTGCTAGAAACCTCTTGGGTCAACATGCAAATCCTCCCTGCCACTCTCTAAATCCAGGCTGCCTCACCACCTCCCACATGACAGCCAACCACGCAGCACAGGTCTTCTCGGCCTCAGCAGATTCCGTATTGCAGCCAAGAAAGGTTTAGTCTAAATCTAGATGCCTTGTTTCATTTGAGACAAGACCTTGGTATATAGCTGTGGCTTGCCTGCAACTCACTATGTAGACCTGGCTGGGGTTGATTGGCCTTGAATATCTTGGCCTCTGCCTCCTGAGTCCTGGGATTCTAGGCATGGACCACCAAGGAGGGCTTGAAATCAAAATGACTTAATTTTCAAACTTTTCTTCATGGCTGGAGAGATGGCTCAGCCATTAGTCTAAGCTTGTCACCAAAATGAATAACCTTTCATCAGAACCTTCCACTAGTTTTAAGGATTGATCAAAACTCCTTAAGGGTGCTTTAAATATCACCATGGCCTGGTGTGAGCTGGCCTTGCAGACTCAGATCTTTCTGGTTTAGTTCTGCAATCTAGTTGCACCCTGGACTCCTCTGAGCAAGCCCATGGCTCCTTGCTCGGCCCTCTCCCCTGTAGACATCCTCCTCTTATTAGTTACTGGGTCTCCCCTTTGCTTTCACTTCTTCCAGTAAAACTGAACAAGCCAGGGCAAAGACATTCTGTGGGCAGAAAAGCAAAAGGATAGTGGAAATACTTTTTTCAGGTTATTTCTCCCTCAATAAAGTTGGGGAGTAGGTGTGTCAGTCAGAACTGGTGGGACCTTTAAGCAGAAGGGAAGTCAACCCAGGAATTAAGAGGATTTATAATACCTCGTATAATTGTAAGGCCTGAAAAATCAGATTACAAGTATTTGGGACGTGATCCCAAACTGTCTCAGGACAAGATAGAGCTGACACATCAGCTGAGCTCCCACATCTAGGCTGCCAAGTGGAGCAATGAGGACAGGAACATGTTGCCTCAGCCAGGTGCCATGACACACAGACAGCAGTTGAGAGATAGAAACAGGAAGCTTATGAGTTTGAGGTCATCCGGGCTATGGAGACAGTCTGTTCCTAAAAAAAAATGAAGAAGAGCAGATAAGAGGGAGGGAGCTAGCACCCTGAGGTGGAGGCGAATGGATTAGTAGTTCAGGGTCAGGGCTTCTGTTGCATAGCATAGAGTAGAGGGAGGTAAGATGCCTATTATGCAAGCATAAAGACTCGAGTTCAAGTTCCTAGCATACATGTAAAAGCTGTGCTTAGTCACTCATATCTGTGACCATAGTGTGGAGAGGCAGAGCTAGCTAGATTTCTGGGTTTCAATCACCAGCCAGTTTAGCCAAAAAATGGATGCTCCTGATAAAACAAGAGACTATGTCTTGAAAAATTAAGGTGGAAAATGACAGGCCATACAGACACACACAGAAACAGAGATACACAGAGAGAGACAGACAGACGGATAGATGGATAGACAGACACACAGACAGATGAACAGACACACAGATGCATCCACACATAACACACAAACACACACACACTATACCACATACCACAAGGAAGAGAGGAGGAAGGAGAGAGAGAGAGAGAGAGAGAGAGAATATAAATTTATTTTATTTCAGGTCCAGGACTAGCCTATCTCTGCATCCAAAACTGTGTTCATGAGAAGCTATCTGTGCTAGAGCCTATGTCTGTTCAATCCTGGAGGCTAGCAGAAGCTCCTCAAAGAGACAAAGAAAGTAGCTCCCCTGTTGTTGACAATACAGAGAATGGGGGTGACCCAGGGGCGCTGTACTGTGTTACAATGGTGAGAATTTGGGTTAATTGTTTGGTGTGGGGTCGAGAGCCAGGGTCATGGAAGGTCCAAGTTTGTAGAAGCTAGAGTTACCATAGCCAGAAGAGACGCAGACTATGAGGAATTAGGGCTGGGAGGGTGGCTCTGTCCCTAAAGTACTTGCTGTGTGAGCATGAAGACCAGAATCTGGACCCTCAGAAACCATGGAAATGCTGGGTGCGTATAGTGGTTCACCTGTTATTATGGCTTGGGGGTGAAGGTGGCATCCTTAAAGCAAGCTAGCTAGTCCATCCTGCCAAGCTGAGCTCAGTGAGAGACCCTACCTCAAGGAATAAGGTGAAGAGTGAGTGACAAAGATCCTCATGTCAATCTTGGGCTTCCACATGCATGTGCACACATGTGTAGCCACATACATGTGAACATGCATACATACATATGTGTATAACATATGCATGCCTATGCAGCACAGGAAATGTGAAGGTGATCGAGGAGACAATGGGAGGAAGCTGCAACTCCATGGTCCCACGAACATGGTGTTGGTTTGGGGTTTCTCTGAGGCCCAACTTTATTTTATACCTTCCAGCACTTGGGATGGAACAGGTAGGTGACACATTCTTTTCTTTCCTCGTTGATCCCTTCCTGTTCCCATTTTTCAGGTACCCTAACCATCACTAACCTCTTATCTTCTCGGGTGGGTCATCCATCCCTTTTCTCAACTCCCAGGGCTGTATTGCCAACTGGAGTTCAGAGGAGAGTGGTATAATAACTCACCGTTCTGTTTCCCCATTAATAGTCTCTAGTCAGTCTCTAATAGTACTGAGGTAAGGTCATGACCACCTTGTTCACATCCCTCCAGGGTGTCTGAAATCTTGAGTTGCTCACTAACTATTGCTGAACCCTGTCCAGAAGAACAGGATGAAGAAGAGAGGACTCATACCATGAAACCCCACCTTGGCCTTGTGTGGAGTCATTTCCAGGTCATTTGAAGAGTCAGGGACTTGGTTTTCATGATAGCTATACCACAGGTAGCTCCGGACCCTCTTTGTGCTCCAGATTCCCCATCTCTGTAATGGGATAATAATGACACTCATCCATCTCATGGACTTTGAAAGAGGATTAACTGAGTTAATGCAGAAGCAGGATTTAAGCCAATATTTGAACATAGTGCTCCCCGGTACATGACAGCTGCTGTTACTGCCAAGAGTTCCACGGATGCAGAAAGTAACATTAAGAAAGAACCAATCAAGGGTAAGATGGCAAAAATTCTAATGTTTTATCTTTATTTTTGGACTTTTAGAAAAATGAAATGATCTCTATAAATTCAGTTTACTCAGCTCTAAGACAAGGAGACATACATTAACTTTGGGTAAAGGGGTCTAGATGTTTGCCCAAAGCCAAGTACCCTCATTTTGGCAATATTCCTATAACATTCTTCTGGGAAATAGCAATTTTCTGGGCCTGCCAATGAACTTATACTCTGCTTTAGCCAAGGGGCAGGCTTGCAACAGCCTGCCAGCTAGCATACACCACCCCCTAGTCAACAGACATAGGCTTGTAACAGCCTGCATTGATAACTGGATAAGCTAGCCCAGAACCTGGGGCTGAGCTCGTGAGTGAGTGGAACTTCTAATCTTGTCTGCTGTTAAGTTTGTTTTCCTTCTGTTAAGGTAAGCCTTTGAGGCATTGCTACTTTGTATCTCAACTCTAGAAAAGTAAACATCAGTATAGCTGCCAGGTAAGGCTCAGTCAAAAGAACCGAATGTGCCTGGTCTTGGGTAGAGACATGGCCCTCTGACCTGCTCCAAATATAAAATTTCATATCGTCATCTCTTCACTCAAGGTTAATACAGACCGGAGAGACAGCTTAGGGATCAAGAGTTCTTACTGCTCTTGCGGAGGACTTGGGCTCTGTTCCTAGCACCTACTCCTGTTCCAGTGGACCTGAGCTCCTTCTCTGGCATCCACATGTAGCTCACACACACCATGTGTGTGCATATATGCCAGGAAAAAAAACTCATTTGCATAAAATAAAAATAAATAATCTGTCGGGGACTGTCAATCAACTGGCATAAGAGACCACCTTCTCAGAAAGGCTGTTACATCTAAAGAAAGCTAATGAAAGAAAAGGAGTAATTACCCTTTAACGAGACAATGTATTTATCTTCTCTGGAATGTCCCTTCTTAGTCCAGTCACTTACAAAGTCACCTTGGCGCAGCTCCTCCAAGTCTGTCCTCCTAACTCAGAAAAGCATACCAGTTCCTTTTTTTCTGTCTTTCTTTTAGAGCCTAACTAAAGCCTACTGACCTTTTTGGGTTTTTTTTGTCCTGTAGCTGCTTTCTAAGCCTCTGCCGCCAACTCTGCTAGCCTAACTAATAGACTGCGAGACTCTTTCTCTTCATCTTTACATCTCCTCCTCTGAGCAGCTTGCCTGCTCGGTTACTTTCTCTCAAATGCTAAGAAAATTGCCCTTGGGTATCTTAATGAGTCTGTTTTTAAAATCTCTTATGCATAAGATTAAGATCCCAAGAAGAGACCCCAATTTCCATGGTAATATAGGGCAGCCTACATGGAGCTCCCAAAAATTTCTGGTAACACTTTAAGATGCTAAATAGGTATTCCTGCCAACTGGTGGAAAACAGAGGTGGGTAGTTTTGTGTACTGTGTAAAGTTTACCGTTGTGTTATTCAAATGCTGATTTCTCCGCCCTTGTACCTAGTGACAATCCAACATGGCATTGTAATGCTTATACCAAGAATGCCTGTCTCAAGTTTGTGTAAACAATTCTTACCATTTATTCTCTGCCTTGTCAATAAATGCTGATCACCCAATGGCTGAGCAGGATGGAGAATAGCGAGGGATGCCTGCCAACTAGAGGAGGGAGAAAGGGAGAAAGGGAGATTCAGACCAGCCAGGAGGATGGAGCATTTGGAGCCGGAAGAAAGGAAGGGGCCCAGAGAAAGATCATGGAAACACACACCTGAAGCCTAAAGAACCAGATCGATAATAATATGCAAATATCATGGGATGGGGCTGGGAGGTAGCCAGATTAGCTTAGAAGGCTGAGGTAGATCATTTAACTGCTCACCTATTGAGGTCCAATTTTAAATAAATCTTGGTTTCCCTGTGTGATTATTGGGGACTACCATAAAGTAAACTGCAGGATTAATTCATTGTTTATATCAAGAATAATTCATGTATAGAGGGGTGGGGGGAAAACGGAGGCTACAACTTACTTGGCAGAAGATGTTTTTTTTTCTTCTACCTACTATCACCTGAGTCTCCTGAACTCTCCAGGTACTTTCCAAGTCTCTATTCTTTCCTTCTCCCTTGATTAACAGTGGGATAAACAGCTCTAAAGCCACAATTCTTTTTGGCAAATGTTATCCAGAGTGTAAAGATTTCCTATATGCGTTCTCTCATAAGATTTTAGTTAAGATAAAAATCAGATGAAGGGCTGAAAATCATCTTAAAATTGTGAACATGGAACGTAAACATGACCTGTCTCTCCCCCTCCCCTGGGGGCGAGGGTGGCGACAGGGTGGCGACAGGGTGGCGACAGTGACAGCAGCCAGTCGACAAGAATCCATCCATGATGCCTAATCTACTTGTCTGTTTATCCATTCAAACTCTACTGTCTCTCAATAAACAAGGTTTAAGTAGCATGTGGCAGCAGTATGGTGACTAATACAGCGGAGAGAAACCAACAAGATCCCTAAATCTCCAGGCTTTACAATAGTCTGACCTGACTCAACATTCCAGAAAGTCACACACACAGCACAGGCCCATGGCAAGGACAGTAACTCCCAAGGGAAAATATGGGAGCTGGACTTCCATCCCAGGCTTGGTGACAGCTGTGAGGAAGAGAAATGTCAGGTCTAAGGATTAGGTAACATTTCTCAAACTCTGTCTTTAGATAACTTATCCTCATTAAATGATACTGGCCAGAGGTCCAATCCTGCCCTCGTTGATAAATAGAGAAGATACTGTAAGGCTGAGATAATCAAGTTTAATGTAAAGGCAGGAATGGATCTGCTGGAGTGACAGTTCTGATGTTTTCTGAAGAGCTCCCGTCCCTCAAGATGTTAGCAGGAATTCTTAACTAAAAAGAGAACGGAGTTGATAGGGATTTGGCTCAGTGGTAGAGCACTCACACAGCATTTGTGAAACCTCTAGTACCCTACACACAACAACTACAATAATAGTATATCGGGGAATCTTGGTTATAATCCAAAATGATTGAGGGATTCTTCATATTGCATTCTACTCTCAGAGCATTTAAAAAGACATTTGGGTCTAATCTGCCTGCCTGTTTATCCACTCAAACTCTACTGTCTCTCGATAAACAAGGTTTAAGTAGCATGTGGCAGCAGTGTGGTGACCAACACAGTAGAGAGAAGCCAACAAGAATCTACAGGGAACAAGAACACTTTACATTTTCAATTCTTTACCTCTACCCCTGTCCCCCAATACCTCCCACCTAACCTTTAAAAGTACATAGGTGATGAAAACTGCTTTAAGATGTTTGTGTGGGGCTTGGAGGCTGGGGGGGGGGGTGCGGGGGGGGTGTCCAGTACCTTAGCTCACAGGACCAGGAACCTACATTTCCTCTTCTCTGCTGCCCCCTGTTGATAGAGTAAGGGAAGGGCAGGCTTCCAGCTGCAAGGTTGGGGGTAATTCTAGAGGAATGGACAGAGGTTGCCACTTGAATTTGATATGCTTTCATCATCCTCCAACTGTGTGTAATTTCTGTGACTCCTGTTAGTTACCTGTCTGTGCTGTCTCTAAGCCTGCCTAGGTGTCTTTGAACCTAGAGAAAAAAGAAGCTGTCATTCATTTGGAAATCAGTCTATCCATTCATCCATCCATCCATCCATCCATCCATCCATCCATCCATCCATCCATCTACCATCCATCCACCTACCCATCCAAATACTTGCCATATGCCTACACTGAGCCTGGTGCAAAGCAAAGGATGAGACAGAATAAAAGAACTTTTCTGGCTTCTTTCACTGCACCTATCCCTTGTCTTCTCTTCCTTTCTAAATGTGAATTACGAAGACAAAGTCTTTGATCTGGGTTTCTTTATCTTCTCATAACATATCCAACAACCAACTTTCCATAGCTCTCTAGGTCCCAAACCCTACTTCATAAGGACACTTTGTTTTTAAGTTATGTATGGCTTCCTTAGGGTTATGCTTTTGATTGTTTGTAGAAATTTTATTTTGGTTTTTACCGAGACTTGAAGTAGAATGTGGGTTTCAGAATACACCACTTGAGCAGACCTTGGGCATGAGAGACTATCTGCAAAGAAACATTAAGTCTTAAGACTTAAATGTGTTGGTAGCATGGGTTGGCTCCCAGTAAATGGAAGGCTGTAGAGTGTCTACAGAAACACAGGCTCACGAGACCATTTCGAGTCCCGTCCCTCATGCTGGCCACCTTGCACTTCACAGTGAATTCTTTCTATGTGGCAATACAGTATTTAAGGTCTTGTACATGGAATGGCTGAAATACTTTATCACATCAATTGTTTTGCTTTAAGGTGTTTTTGACAGAATAGAAGCCAAGTGGTTGATGGAAAAAATAAGTCTGTATTATATCAGGCAAGTGGGGAAAAATAATGTCTCACAACCAGTTCTCAGCCCCTGCTGACTCTGGTGTCCAGGGAGCTCAGAGGTTGTTGGTGAGCCTTCAAAATCCTCCTTACCTCCAAAACTCCTGCTTACCACTCACCGGCTGGGCACACACAGTTCTTTTTTTCTTGCATTCTGAACATCTGCTTTCTGCAAACTCTGACACAATGGAGGTCCTGGGCAGCCCAGCTGGCTTCACCCTCACTGGTTAGCCAAGGGGGATGACCTTGAACTCCTGACCTTCCCACTCCACCTCCCAAATGCTGGGATTGAGGTCCCGTGCCATCAGGTCAGGCTAAGTGCTTTGACTTTTAGTTACCCAAAAACATGGGAGCATAAACCACTTAACACCACTGACCTTGAGTGCCACTGTCCTGGGGTTGGGCAAGCATAGGTCTCACTCCGCCTATCCACAACAAGGACAAAGATAAACTGGACCCTCGTGAATACGATTTCTCTCTTCCGCACCTAGAAGGTGCTCCCTTTTTGTTTTTCTCCTATACTATGAAACATTTAAACACCACAGAAGGCAATTAAAAATATAGAACATGTCCAAAGTTGTTTCAGGCTCAGGAAATTAATGAAATGAACACATTTTGTGGGGTAACTACTTCAAGAGAAGTTTTTTTTTTTTAAGTCATCACCCAAATCTCTGTTAAATGCTTCTCACCCCCGTTCTCTTATGATAGCAACCAGGGTGAACATTTCCTGGATTGTCTGTGGACTGAGAGCATCCTGTTGTTACATCCTGGATAGGGCCTTGGGGTGTGAGATGGAGTTAGCTCAGGTCCTTCACTTAGTTGCTTCAAGATGTGGGTCCTAACACAAGTTTGCTCATGAACACTAGGAAAGAATTTTGAAAAACTCTGTACCTTTTCAGGCATTTTAAAGCTGTCATCTTAAAAGAAAATCAAAGAACATTTTTTAAAATTAACATTTATCTATTTTGTAGGGCTTGAGTGTGCATGCCCTCATTCTCTTTCCTTCATGTCGGTCCCAGGGATAAAGCTGAGATCCACAGGCTTGGTGGCCAACACCTTTACATCCTGAGCACCATGACAGACTCTAGGTTATAAATGAAGTAGTCCAAGGTCTGTTTCCCCTGGCAAAGTACTGCATAATATCTATGTTATTTAAATGTGTTCATTAAAATATGAATTATAGATTCAACTTGTATAGGACGTCTACCACATAACTAGTGGATAATACTCACTTCCTCCCCCCCCCCAGGAAATGCTGAGGCATATATTAATTTTAAATAAATACATGGTTGTACTCTGTGATGTCCTCTCATTTCTGAGTTCTTGTTCTAATTGATATTAGATGGGGCTTCCCATGTGACAAGCTTGTGGCCTCAAGTTTGTAGGAGGAGCAGGCCCAACCCCCAACTCACACTGAAGTATATTAAGGGGCAGCCTGAGTCACGGGTCCATCGAGAGTCAGGAGGAAACCCATGGTTAGGGAAAGAAGCCGACTGAAAAGGCTCGTGTAAGTGTATGAAATTGTCATGTGTATGATTCAAAATCTGTAACTATGTGAATCACAATCTGTGGATCTATAACACTCCAGAATAGACCAAGGGGCGGCAAAGGGTTCAGCAGTTGCTGGGTGTTGTGGGGAGGGAGAAATGTAAACGGACAGAGCATGAAGGGTTCTGGGAGCATGGTAGGTGTTGAACGTGAAACTGCAATGGAAGACGCATGATGATGAGAATGAGGATGATGGTGATGGTGATGATGGTGATGATGATGATTTTTACCCTGACCTGGCTCCAGAGAAGGTACCACCAGGAGGGAGCCCCCGTGTACACTGACTTCTGATGTCATGAGTATTTCGATGCAGGTTTAGCTAATGTAACAAATGTGCCATTCTGATACAGGGTGTCAATAGTGAGAGAGATTACATGTGTGGCTGAATACAAGGGATCTTTTTTATTTTTAATTTTAATAGCTCAATTTTATTGGGAACCTAAAACTGCTCTAACAAATAAGATAGATAGATAGATAGATGGATGGATGGATGGATGGATGGATGGGTGGGTGGGTGGGTGGCTGGGTGGACGGACGGACGGACAGACAGCCAGCCAGCCAGCCAGCCAGACAGACAGACAGACAGACAGATAGATAGATAGATAGATAGATAGATGATAGTTAGATAATAGATGATAGATAGATAGATAGATAGATAGATAGATAGATAGATAGATGATAGTTAGATAATAGATGATAGATAGATAGATAGATAGATAGATAGATAGATAGATAGATAGATAGATAGATGGATGGATGGATGGATGGATGGATGGATGGATGGATGGATGGATGGGTGGGTGGGTGGGTGGGTGGGTGGCTGGGTGGCTGGGTGGACGGACGGACAGACGGACGGACGGACGGACAGACAGCCAGCTAGACAGACAGATAGATAGATAGATAGATAGATAGATAGATGATAGTTAGATAATAGATGATAGATAGATAGATAGATAGATAGATAGATAGATAGATAGATAGATAGATACATAGATGGATGGATGGATGGATGGGTGGGTGGGTGGGTGGGTGGGTGGGTGGCTGGGTGGGTGGCTGGGTGGGTGGCTGGGTGGACGGACGGACAGACGGACGGACGGACGGACAGACAGCCAGACAGACAGATAGATAGATAGATAGATAGATAGATGATAGTTAGATAATAGATGATAGATAGATAGATAGATAGATAGATAGATAGATAGATAGATAGATAGATAGATGGATGGATGGATGGATGGATGGATGGATGGATGGATGGATGGACGGACAATTGCACCAGCCTCAGGGGTAGTGGATACCTCGGATATAGCAATGTCTCACAAGTATTACAAGTGTTAACTTGCTCTGGTTTGAGGAACTTGTAGCAATGGTAGTCTCCGAGTGCACACTGTTGTCTTACTGGCACCGAAGGTGGCCATCCTTTCTGGATTGGTGGCTCTGCAGCTCCATGGAGCAAATAAGAACTTCGACAGTGATGGTGAGACCAGTCTGTCTACGATCAAGATACATCGAGAATTCCAAGCAAAGACTGCTCCCCAGACAGCTGCTGCAGAGACTGGCAGTTCGAGCTGGCTGACTGGTCAGGGAGTCTGGTAGTGAAGCCAGCATGAAGCCAGGCCTGGTTCCTGAGCAGATACAAGATATTCTTCATTGTCACTCCTTCTGCACACTTGGCATAAGGCGGCAGCTGGTCACAGCTGGACTGTGGGGAATTGAAGCAATGGTCTGTATGCAGGAAAAAGTCAGCAAAGTCAGTAAAGGCTGAGGGACACAGCAGTCACCTGAAGAAAGCTCCCTCTCTGCCTCTACAAATGCTTACTGCAGTCGGCCTTCAGGCATCAAGGAGCTTGGCAGACTGTGGATCCCTCTGTGGGACCACGTGAAACCTCCTTGCTGGGAACCCAGGAAGGAACTTAAGGTCACTAACTGAGACAAACTGAAAAGCAGCAATGCTCTTAGATAGGCCCTGTGTCTGAGGGACGGGGGTGGGGTGGGGGGGTTAGGGGGGTATCGAAATGCTCCACCCACCCTAGCTCTTGTAGAGGCTGAAGGAGTTACTATGTATGCTCAGCCCTCATTTTAAGCTCCTCTTGTAGGAATAGCAGTATCAGATTTGTGAGAGTCAGTGCATTTTGGAGATGGGGAAAAAGTGGAATCTGAAGACTCACCCAGTCACGGTTTTCGCCCTTCAGCTTTTACACATGGCACGAATTGCACCTGGATAATTTACAGAGATACCCAACCTGCACTGTCCACCCCTACCCAAAACCCGCTTGCCCCTCCACACCCGACTCTCCCTCCACACGCTCACAGACAGGATTTGGGGTACCCTGCCCTGGGGATACTGATAATCAGCCAGGAAGCTGCAGTGGCCTGGGACTGAGAACACAAGGCTCCTCCTGGCTTTGTTCTACCTAAGTCTAGATGCGTGGGTTTTGATGGGTTGAGTAGAAGACAGAAGACAGGGAGGCCAGCGTGGATTCACATCCTCAGAACACAATACATAACCCAGGTACTGTAAGGGTCTGGAGGTCTAAGAACGGAGGTGAAGCCTTCAGGGAAGAGCCCTTTCTGGCTTCTGTGTTTGCTAGCAATCTTTGGTTTCCTTAACCTTAACCCCGTCACTTGACCTTGGAGACCAATGGGACTATGTCATTTTCCTTCTGATAAGAACTCCGGTCACACTCCAGTGTGCTATCATCTTAACTCTTTCTACGCTTAAAGATCCTATTTGCAAATAATGTTACAGTCTGAAGTTCCAGAAAGAGTTTGGGTTTGGGGGGAAACTTTATTCAGTCCAGGACTGAGGTAAAGGGTCAGGGCATAAATGAAGCTATCTTGTTACAAATGGGTCTTTGCGAACTTGGGAGGAGACAAGGATTTTGTGGTGCCCCACACGGCTATCTGGATTCTTATGTATCGATAACTAATTGCAATTCAAAATTGAACATCACCTTTTTTGTCACGGTATTGATACTGGGGATCAAAGAAGCCCTTGCTCACATTCAGCAAGTGCTCTGCCCTTAAGCTGTTTGTTTGTTTGGTTGGTTGGTTTTTTTTGTTTTTGGTTTTTTATTTTATTTTATTTTATTTTAATTTACATTCCAAATCATTTCCCCTTTCCCGTTTCCTCCCTCCCTGAAAGTCCCATAAGCCCCCTTCCCTCCCTCTTTTCTCCATTCAACCCCCTCTCATTTCTCTGTCCTGGCGTTCCCCTACATCCAGTCTTTCCAGGACCAGGGGTCTCTCCTTCCATCTTCTTAGAAATCTATTGATATGTGGATTGTGTCTAGGGTATTCCGAGATTCTGGGTCAATATCCCCTTATCAGTGACTGCATACCACCACGTGTGTTCTTTTCTGATTGGGTTACCTCACTAAGGATGATATTTTCAAGTTCTGACCATTTGCCTAGGAATTGCGTGAATTCATTGTTTTTAACTGCAGAGTAGTACTCCATTGTGTAGATATACCACATCTTCTGAATCCATTCCTCCGTTGAGGGACATCTGGGTTCTTTCCAGCTTCTGGCTATTATAAATAAGGCTGCTATGAACATAGTGGAGCATGTGTCCTTATTGCATGCAGGTAAAGCCTCTGGGTATATGCCCAGGAGTGGTATAGCTGGATCCTCCGGGAGTGTCATGCCCAGTTTTCTGAGGAACCGCCAGACTGCTTTCCAGAGTGGTTGTACCAGCTTGCAATTCCACAAGCAGTGGAGGAGTGTTCCTCTTTCTCCACATCCTCGCCAACAACTGCCGTCTCCTGTGTTTTTGATCTTAGCCATCCTGACTGGTGTGAGATGGAATCTCAGGGTTGTTTTGATTTGCATTTCCCTAATGACTAAGGATGATGAACATCTCTTTAGGTGCTTCTCAGCCATTAGATATTCTTCAGGTGAGAACTCTTTGTTTAGCTCTGTACCCCATTTTTTAATAGGGTTACTTGCCTCTCTGGAGTTTAACTTCTTGAGTTCTTTGTATATGTTGGATATTAGCCCTCTGTCGAATGTAAGGTTGGTAAAGATCATTTCCCAGTTAGTTGGTTGCCGCTTTGTCTTTTTGACAGTGTCTTTTGCCTTGCAAAAACTTTGTAATTTAATGAGGTCCCATTTGTCTATTCTTGATCTTAGAGCATAAGCTATTGGAGTTCTGTTCAGGAAATTCTCCCCTGTGCCCATATGTTCAAGGTTCTTCCCTAGTTTCCCTTCTATTAGTTTCAGTGTGTCTGGTTTTATGTGGCGATCCTTGATCCACTTAGAATTGAGCTTAGTGCAAGGAGATAAGAATGGGTCAATTTGCATTCTTCTGCATGTTGACCTCCAGCTGAGCCAGCACCATTTGTTGAAAAGGCTATCTTTTTTCCACTGGATGGTTTTAGCTCCTTTGTCAAAGATCAAGTGACCATAGGAGTGTGGATTCATTTCTGGGTCTTCAATTCTGTTCCATTGATCTACATGCCTGTCACTGTACCAATACCATGCGGTTTTTAACACTATTGCTCTGTAGTACAGCTTGAGGTCCGGGATACTGATTCCCCCAGAGGTTCTTTTACTCTTGAGAATAGTTTTAGCTATTCTGGGTTTTCTGCTATTCCAGATGAATTTTTGAATTGCTCTTTCTAACTCTATGAAGAATTGAGTTGGGATTTTGATGGGGATTGCATTGAATCTGTATATTACTTTTGGTAAAATGCTCATTTTTACTATATTAATCCTGCCAATCCATGAGCATGGCAGATTTTTCCATCTTCTGAGGTCTTCTTCAATTTCTTTCTTCAGAGACTTGAAGTTTTTGTCATACAGATCTTTCACTTGTTTGGTTAGAGTCACGCCAAGATACTTTATATGGTTTGTGGCTATCGTGAAGGGTATCATTTCTCTTACTTCTTTCTCAGCCTGCTTATCCTTTGAGTATAGGAAGGCTTCTGACTTGCTTGAGTTGATTTTATATCCGGCCACTTTGCTGAAGTCATTTATCAGCTGTAGGAGTTCTCTGGTGGAGTTCTTTGGGTCGCTTAAGTATACTATCATATCGTCTGCAAATAGTGATAGTTTGACTTCCTCCTTTCCAATTTGTATCCCTTTGACCTCTTTTTGTTGTCTAATTGCTCTAGCTAGAACTTCAAGTACTATATTGAAAAGATATGGAGAGAGAGGGCAGCCTTGTCTAGTCCCTGATTTTAGTGGGATTGCTTCGTTTCTCTCCATTTAGATTGATGCTGGCTACCGGTTTGCTGTAAATTGCTTTTACTATATTTAGATATGGGCCTTGAATTCCTGATCTTTCCAAGACCTTTAGCATGAAAGGATGCTGAATTTTGTCAAATGCTTTCTCAGCATCTAATGAGATGACCATGTGGTTTTTTTTCTTTGAGATTGTTTATATAGTGGATTACATTGATGGATTTCCTTATATTGAACCATCCCTGCATCCCTGGGATGAAGCCTACTTGATCGTAGTGAATGATCGTTTTGATGTGTTCTTGGATTGGGTTGGCAAGAATTTTATTGAGTATTTTTGCATCGATATTCATAAGAGAGATTGGCCTGAGATTCTCTTTCTTTGTCGGATCTTTGTGTGCTTTTGGTATTAGTGTAATTGTGGCTTCATAGAACGAGTTGGGTACTGTTCCTTCTGTTTCTATTTTGTGGAACAGTTTGAAGAGTATTGGTGTTAGGTCTTCTTTGAAGGTCTGATAGAATTCTGCACTAAAACCATCTGGACCTGTGCTTTTTTTGGTTGGAAGACTTCCAATGACAACTTCTATTTCTTCAGGGATTATAGGACGGTTTAGATGGTCTATTTGATCCTGATTTAATTTTGGTATTTGGTATCTGTCAAGGAAATTGTTCATTTCCTCAAGATTTTCTAGTTGTGTTGAATACAGGTTTTTGTAGTAGGATCTGATGATTTTTTGAATTTCCTCAGTTTCTGTTGTTATCTCTCCCTTTTCGTTTCTGATTTTATTAATTTGGATACTATCTCTGTGCCCTCTGGTTAGTCTGGCTAAGGGCTTATCTATCTTGTTGATTTTCTCAAAGAACCAACTCCTCGTTTTGTTGATTCTTTGTATGGTTTTATTTGTTTCTACTTGATTGATTTCAGCCCTGAGTTTGATGATTTCCTGCCTTCTACTCCTCTTTGGTGTATTTGCTTCTTTTTGTTCCAGGGCTTTCAGATGTGCCATTAAGCTGTTAGTGTATGCTATCTCCCGTTTCTTTTTGGCGGCACTCAGGGCTATGAATTTTCCTCTTAGCACTGCTTTCATTGTGTCCCATAAATTAGGGTATGTTGTGCCTTCATTTTCATTAACTTTCAAAAAGTCTTTGATTTCTTTCTTTATTTCCACCTTGACCAAGTTATCATTGAGTAGAGCATTGTTCAGCCTCCATGTGTACGTGGGTTTTCTTTTGTTTTTGTTGTTATTGAAGACCACCCTTATTCCATAGTGATGTGATAGGAGGCATGGGATTATTTCTATCTTCTTGTATCTGTTGAGGTCTGATTTGTGACCAATTATATGGTCAATTTTGGAGAAGGTACCATGAGGAGCTGAGAAGAAGGTGTATTCTTTAGCTCTAGGATGAAATGTTCTATATATATCAGTTAGTTCCATTTGGTCCAAGGCTTCAATTAGATTCACTGTGTCCCTGTTTAGTTTCTGCTTTCCTGAACGATCCATTTCAGAGAGCGGGGTGTTGAAGTCACCCACTATTATTGTGTGTGGTGAGATGTGTGCTTTGAGTTTTAGTAAAGTTTCTTTTACGAATGAGAATGCCCTTGCATTTGGAGCATAGATATTCAGAATTGAGAGTTCTTGATGGTGGATTTTTCCCTTGATCAGTATGTAGTGCCTTTCTGTGTCTTTTTTGATGACTTTAGGTTGAAAATCAATTTTATCTGATATTAGGATGGCTACTCCACCTCGTTTCTTGTGGCCATTTGCTTGTAAAATTGTTTTCCAGCCTTTTACTCTGAGGTAGTGTTTGTCTTTGACACTGAGGTGCGTTTCCTGCATGCAGCAAAATTCTGGGTCCTGTTTACGTATCCAGTCTGCTAGTCTATGTCTTTTAATTGGGGAATTGAGACCATTGATATTAAGAGAGATTAAGGCATAGTGATTATTGCCATCTACCATTCTTGACGCTATCTTTATGTTTGAGTGGTTATCTACTTTTGGGTTTGATTCAAGAAGGTTATTATCTCATTTTTTCCAGGGTGTTGTTTCTCTTCCTGTATTGGAGGTTTCCACCTATTATCCGTTGCAGGGCTGGATTTGTGGAAAGATATTGTGAAAATTTGGTTTTATCATGGAATATCTTGGTCTCTCCATCTATGGTGATTGAGAGTTTTGCTGGGTATAGTAGTCTAGGCTGGCATTTGTGCTGTCTTAGTGTCTGCATGAGATCTGCCCAGGATCTTCTGGCTTTCATAGTCTCTGGTGAGAAGTCTGATGTGATTCGGATAGGTCTTCCTTTGTATGTTACTTGGCCCTTTTCTCTTACTGCTTTTAGTATTCTTTCTTTGTTTAGAACATTCGGTGTTTTGATTATTATGTGACGGGAGGTATTTCTGTTCTGGTCCAGTCTGTTTGGAGTTCTGTAGGCTTCTTGTACGTTCATAGGCATCTCTCTCTTTAGGTTAGGGAAGTTTTCCTCCATAATTTTGTTGAAGATGTTTACTGGCCCTTTAAGTTGCAAATCTTCACTCTCATCTATACCTATAATCCTTAGGTTTGGTCTTCTCATTGTGTCCTGGATTTCCTGGATGTTTTGGGTTACACATTTTTTGCATTTTGCATTTTCTTTGACTGTTGAGTCGATGCTTTCTATGGAATCTTCAGCACCTGAGATTCTTTCTTCCATCTCTTGTATTCTATTGTTGATGTTTGCATCTATGACTCCTGATTTCTTCCCAAGGTTTTCTATCTCCAAAGTTGTCTCCCTTTGTGATTTCTTAGTTGTTTCTACTTCCTTTTTTAGTTCCTGAATGGATTTGCTGAGATCCTTCACTTGTTTGTTTGTATTTTCCTGTATTTCTTTAAGGTATTTTTGCATTACCTCTTTCAGGATTTCTGCTTGTTGACCCACGTTCTCCTGCATTTCTCTGAGCGATTTTTGTGTTTCCTCCTCATGGGAATCCATCTGTTGATCCATCGTCTCCTGCATTTCTTTAAGCAGTTCTCGTGTTTCCTTTGTAAGGGCATCTAACCGTTGATTCATTTCTTTAAGCAATTTTTGTGTTGCCTCCTTATGGGCATCCATCTGTTGACCCATATTCTTCTGCATTTCTTTATGCAATTTTTGTGATTCCTTTGTGAGTGCAGCTACCCGTTGATTCATCTCGTTAAGCGATTTTTGTGTTGTCTCCTTGTGCGCCTCCATCTTTTGATCCATGTTCTCCTGCATTTCTCTAAGGGATTTTTGTGTTTCCTTTGTAAGGGCTTCTAACGGTTGATTCATGGTCTCCTGTAATTCTTTATTAGATTTATTTGTGTCCTTCTTGTGATCCTCTAATAGCATCATGAGAAGTGATTTTAAATCCAGATCTTGTCTTTCGGGTGTGGTGGGGTATCCAGGACTTGCTGCTGTTGGAGAGTTGGGTTCGGATGGTCCCATATTACTTTGATTTCTGTTAGTAACATTCCTACGTTTGCCTTTTGCCATCTGGATACCTCTGATGTTAGTTGGTCCTGCTGTCACTGGCTGTTGGTTGGACCTCCTGTGAGCCTGCAAAGCTATTTCTCCCCCCCCCCCCCCTGGTTTACCAGGATTCCCCTGGCACAGATTTCTGGGGCCTGCCCTGCTCCTGAGTGACTTTGGAGCCCTGATGCGCCTTGCCCCAAGTGATGTTATATTGGGGAGTCCTTGCACATCCAAAGGCTCAGCGTAGTGGATTCCTGGAGCAGAGGTCGCCAAAGGGAGGCTGGTAGGCTCCTGCCCTGTGCAGGGGTGTGTGATCTCTCCTAGAGTGCGGGGGTAGGGGGGTGGGGGAGGGGGCGTCCCTCTGCCAGGCAGAAGTCCCACAGCAGAGCTAGCACGCTGGTTACTGCAGATCTGCCCAGCTCTTGGGAGCCACGTACACACAAGCCGCCCGAGACCCAAGCGATATTATGCCTGTCTGTCTCAGAGCCTGGCGGTCCCAACTTCCCGGCCACTGGAGCAAAGATGGTGGAGTGCACTCTGTACTCTCTCCGTGGTGCTGCTCACCCTGCAGACACGATGGCCTGCAGATCTGGCACCCAGACGACCACAGCACTGTCCCGTTCTTGGGCGCAGGAGGAAGCCCCAACAGTCCGTGTCCCAAGTGATGTTATATTGGGGAGAGCCTGGGTACCTGTCTCTTCAGTGCAGTCTACCGGAACAGAGGTCGTGGAAGGGAAGCTGGTAGGCTCCCGCCCAGTGCGGGGTCCCTCTGCCAGGCAGAAGTCCCACAGCAGAGCTGGCGCGCTGGTTACTGCAGATCAGCCCAGCACTTGGGAGCCGCATACACACAAGCCGCCCGAGACCCAAGCGATATTATGCCTGTCTGCCTCAGAGCCTGGCTGTCCTAACTTCCCGGCCACTGGAGTCGGTTGGTTGGTTTTTTAATAAAAACTTGACTCTTGGATAATTGATCAATGAGACTGAGAGAGGGCTTCACTGTTCTATTTCTGTGTTTTGGGGACAGGGCCTCACCCTGTAGTCCTGCATGGCCAGGAACTAACTATGTAAGCTAAACTGACCTAGAACCCTTGGCAATCTTCCTGCATCAGCCTCCCAAATTCTGGGATTATGGGCACATGTCTCCACACCTAAGTCTTTGCTCATGATCTGTGATTGTTTTTCTGTCAGAGAGGGTCTCATGCTGCACAAGGGTTGGCCTTGAACTCACTATGTCACTGAATGAGTAACGGGCTGACGAGTGTGAGCTAGTACATCCAGATACTTTGAAATACTTTAAAGACTGATAGAATGCTTCAGACCCCTTGGGCAATGCTGAGTGAGACACTGACAGACACATCAGAAGAGACTATAGAGATAGCAGTGCTGAGTGGTTTTGCACTGTCACAGGATATGATGACAGGAAGCATGTTGTACTTACTGATCTTTAAGGCCACTAGCCTTAGAGACTTGTTTCTTTAAAGAAGAAAAATAACCCTTTTCTAGAAATATAAAAGGTGCCTGTATTCCAAGGTGCCAAGCTAGGACTGGAATGACAACAGCCCCTGGTTAAAAAAAAAAAAAAAAAAATCAATGAAAAACAAGCCTTGGTAGGTCCTATTGAGATTTGGTCTGTTGCTGTCTATTATGATGCTAAATACTTACCTCTGGGACAAGGAGATCAACAATGTATACCAAGTATAGCTATTAACCACGCCCTCCTCCCAAGTTATCCCTGATTGGTCAATAAAGTTCCCTATACGATGAACAGAGCAGAGGAGAGGTAGGCGGAGCTTCAGTTCTTGGTCTTGTGGTCTGAGGCAGAGACCATGAGAGGAGAGAGAAGGAAGAAAGGAGTAGACACAATGGGGTAAGTGAATCATGAAAATGTGGCCATGAGGGCTAGCCAATTATGGTAAGAGTGTCCCAGGTAGATCATGGCAAATTATAACTCAGGGTTATTGACAGGGAAGTAGACAAAATAGCATAGAGGACTGAGATCTGCCCAGGTCTAGTGCTGTTAAAGGCATATCATAAATATAAAGGTTTTGTGTCTTTTGTCTAGGAACTAAATGATCCAAGGCAAAGTAGAAACCCCCAATTGATATTGTTACCACAGCAGAGTCCTAAGCAGGGACAAGTGTGAATTAAGTAGATTGTTTCACAGTGACAGCTATCCACAGCCTGAATGACTTCAACTGATAGCATTTCTTAGGAATTGTAATTTCTAAGAGATTCAACATCAGTGTGTTACAAACCCAGTCATTTATACAGCAGGGAATTATTGTCTCTTACCTGGACAAGAGTTGTTCGATTGTGGGTCTCTCCTCAACATCTTGTCACCAAGGGGGAGGAGCTCACAAGGCCTCACCCCTCCCTGGATTTATATAGGCAGTTAATAGTTGCCAGAAGAGAGGAGCTCCTGAAGCCCCACCCATCTCTCGAGATCTATAGGCAGTTCATGGATGCTTGGGGAGTTTCTTAGCACTGGTAAGTTGTCCTTGCCTTTGTAGTTACCATTCACCCTGTTGTTGTAAGTAACAAACTCAATGGAGATGGGAGGAGAGAGCTCATAGCTCCAACACCAGGAATCTTTGAAAGAAGAGGGGACTGATCATGAAGAAGGGACCAATGGAAGAGAATATTGGAGGGTGAGGATGCTCAAATACTGATAAGCCAGCCTGCCTCCATCTTGGTCTTGAAAGCCATCTTATAGTAAAAACAAACTAGATTCACTCCCGTTTTTAATTAATCTGTTTCTCAAGCCCTGCTCTATGCCCCACCAGTAACCTTGACTACAGATGGCTCTGTACTGCCTGTTCCAGGAAATGGCGGCCATGTCTTTGTCTCAAAGGTTATTATGACTACCTGTAACTGCCCACAGTTACATCGAACGTGTTACCTGGAAAGGAAGCTGGGGCTGTATGGGAAGGCAGCGAAAAGAGATCAAGACCAAGACAACAAGGTCTCAAAGTTTAATGGAGAACTCCAAATATATATTCAGAGGAAAACCCTTCCCTCAAAGGCTGGAAGCTTTTCCACAGAGCCAGTTCAGTTGCTCTGCAGGTGACTAGTGTTTCTCAGGAAACTGCAGGTCCTTGAAGAACAATGGGTTTCACCTTGGTCTGAGCGCTCCACCCCAGGTGGAGGGGATTATGGCTAACACAGGAGTTCCCGCTCAAAGGCTGGGAGAGGAACTTCACATTGGTCCATGTCAAGTTCCTACCAGGTGGCATGGCACCCCAATAAGGCTCTCTACAACCACCTTGCAGCATGCCTTTGTTTCAGGAAGTTGTTATGAACAACTTGTTTTCTTTATGTTCTCCTGTAAACCCCGCCTATTTGCCCACCAAATCCCTTATTTGGAAACCCCTCTGCTCCTGAGTTGTAAAGACTCTATCTTCCCCATGTCCAAGGTTGAGCCCCACCTTAGGGGGAAACAGGCTGTGTACACAACTTTATTATTATTTTTTTTTAAATAACAAAAAGGTTACCTTAGTTAATTTGGCTATGCTTCGGGTCAGTGGTCTTTCTCCTCACATCTGTGGGATTAAGAATACGTATATGAAAACATGATGAAGCTCAGTATCATGTATAATTAACATCCATAAAACCTCTTAGGTAGACAATATTTATTGTCTCTAAGTGCTAGAGGCTATAAGTCTAAGATGAGGCACTCTCAGGGCCACTTTCTAGGAAAGACTTTGTTCCTGGCCTCCTCCCATTAAGACTACTACCGTGCTTCATGAGAGAGGCACGCCACCCGAGTGCTCCCCTAGCCAATCACTGTGCTTGTGTGGTGACTCTATAACGCCGCTACATTCTGAGGCCTTGGGGGTTAGAACTTTGAAGTATAGGTTTGGTGGAGACACAGTTTGGTACACAACCTAAATAATATAAATTCTGTAAATATTTGGGGCTTCTTTGGAGCCTGGTATGCCTGTGATCTCAGCATTTGGGTGGACAAGCAGGAAGGTTATGAGTATGAGGTTATCCTCAGCTAGAAAGAGAGTTGGGAGGCAGCCTGAGCTACTTAAGACCATGCCTCAAAAAGCCAAAAGTACCATTGTGTGTGAGATAAAATGGAGCGGGAAGGAGTGCTGAGGTCACCACAGAGTAAAAGTGTTTTCCAGGTGCAAACAGCAACAAGTATGGGTAAAGGTAAGCTGCAGAGGACAGAGCCTGGCTTCTGAGCAATCATCCTTGGGTCTAAGAATTAGTATCAAGAGTTGCAGCCACCCAAAGTTAGGAAGTCCTGGGCACATACATATCCCTGCAGAAGTAGTCTTTGTACAAGGTTGTTTCTGGCTTTTGCGATGGTTCTTGGAATCAGGCCTCCTCCTCCAAAACTATCCAGAGTTCATATTTCTTTCCCCTCCTCCTCCTCCTCCTCCCCCTTCCATTTCCATTTTATGCAAGCGACCCCACATAGTTTTTAAAGACTCTCCCAGACTCTGACCAGAGCAATCTTCCTTCAGTTACTGCACCTGCACATCTGGGAACTTTATAAGAATCTCTGGATAAGTAACCAGACTCTTGGGGTTTTTTTTTCCTCTCTTTTTGCCTTTAAACAAAACATTGATCCCTAAATTGTAAGGTTCACTAGAGGTTTCATTAACCTCTGAAAATTCCAAGATGGTAATTCAGTGAGTGTTGGAGCCTTTGCCAGAGACTGGGTTTCTCTGTTGCAGGCCCAGGCTCCCAGCCTAGCCCTGGGACATGTAGAGAAGACTTCTTTCAACTAACAGACACCTTGAAGTAAGGCAGATAACATCTTGGAATTCCCAGACCTGGTCCACTCAGAGGGCCCTGGGGTAGAGATTTCAAGATATTTTTTCCCAGAAAGAAAACATCAGCTTGTCCTTCAACATCACAACTACATTACCTCCCCCAGCCCATAAATTAGCCAGGCAGGCCTTTGTGTTCCAGCCGGCAGTGGGTGCTTTTGTGTGGCCCTGCAGGAAGTAGCGGTTGCCAGGCACCCTCCTCCTGGCTTTTGTTTTGCCTATCCCTGAGTGGGTTGGAGGGAATTATGCTGCTTTAAAGGGAGAATGGCGAGTGCTCAGACTCGCAAGAACAGGAAATTGGCGAGAACTTTGAAGGAGGGAGGAGTCCGGTGTTTGTAACTGTCATTACTGGAGAGGTAACACTCAGTCTGTCCTCTTGTATACTTGGGCCAGAGGGGAGCATGACAGAACCTCAGAAGATTGGATTTTGCCTTGTGAAAATTAAAGAGAGATGCTCCCAGCTGCCTCTGTCACTCAGTGGCTGCAGGGGAAAAAAAAATGGAGGCTGGATCTCATCCTCCATTGGTGCCTGTACCTACACAAATACACTGGTTCTCACTCTCTTCTACAAAGGTCCAAAAATCGCTGAAGGAAGACCCCACACTCAGATAGTATACAAAGACAAAAAGCATTTATTCTTAAGAAACAACCAGCATGGGGGTGGGGCGTGGGTTCAACCATTCTCCAAAATCACACCCATCCACCCCCACCAAGGCCTACAAGCCTTTGTATAGGGAACCAGGGAACTCTCTAGAAGAATTAGGTAATCTCTAATGGGATTGGTAGGGGCCAAAGAAGTGTCAGTAGTATAACTTTGATTGGCTACTATGTTAGTTCTTTTATATTTAGAGAGTGGCTTAGGTAATCTAAAACTTCATTGGTGGGCGACAGGGAGGTCACAGGGGTCAGCTTCTGATTAGCTCGTGCCAGGTAGTCCTTGGTCTGCATTCCTATGTCTTGAACATTTAACTACAGGATGAGATAGGACTGCCCAGCAGCACAGATGGCCAATCTTGAGATAAGATATTTTCCCATTCTTGTGGTTATCCCCAGGCTGTTCTTTGAGAGGGAGTTTTATGACCTTGTTTCTGGATTTTATGGTCTGTTCCTGGAGCTATTGCCTTATGGCCTTCTTTTCAAAATCAGGCCTGGATCTTACATGGAGACAAGTGGGGTTTATGCTGCTCTTTCACCTCCAGACTTGTTGTTTTATTCTTTGATAAGTTATTTTTCCTTTGACGAAATGAGCCAATTCAAGCCAAATTAAAAAATTATATAGGTAGGTTTATTAAGAAGCAGCTGGGAAGGTGGGGGTGGGTTGGGTTATTGATCCAAAGGAATAAGACCAGGGAAGCCACCACAGAAGGGAGGGGAAAGAGAAAGAGAGGAAGAATTTATTCACTCAGAGAAAGAGAGAGAGAGAGAGAGAGAGAGAGAGAGAGAGAGAGAGAGAGAAGAGGAGAGGAGAGGAGAGGAGAGGAGAGGAGAGGAGAGGAGAGGAGAGGAGAGGAGAGGAGAAGAGAAGGAGAAGAAGAGAAGAGAAAGGAAAAGAGAGAGATCAAAATGTCTGGATTATATAAGGAAGAGCTTTGTGGGAGGTGAAGCCTGGCCCTTGGGCTGGGAAGTTCAGCAATGAGGGCAGGTATTCCAGGCGGGTCCTGTAACAGGTAGGGACTAGGAGCTGCTGGGAGAACCTGGAGTCCAGATCTGCTTTGGCATGTAAAATATGCACCTGAGCTGTTTGTCCAGGTCTGCTTCCCAACATTCGGAATCCTGCCTCAGATTTTACTGAGGTAGATCCCTACTCTTCCACTCCTAAAAGAGGTACACTAACTGTTGGTATCAGGACCTCCAAAACCCATGACATCACATAGCCATGACCTGCACAACTGTTGCCAAGGCAACAGCCACCATATTCCCAGAATCCACTTGACTCACCTCCCACCTTTACCTGTGACCATACCATCCATATATAAAGAAAGGTCCCTCTGATCTCTCTCTCTCTCTTCCCCACCTTCTCTTTCTGCCGCCACCTTTGTCCTTTCCTCTCTCAATAACCCTCATGTGGAACTGTTTGACCTGGTGTGGTCTTTCTGGAGCAGCACAAAGTTCACAACACTAACTGCTTGCCCAATGGCCCTCTCTTGTTTTGTTTTCCCTTCTTTAACTCCTACCCCTAAATTAAGTCACTCTCTTCTGTCGCCTCACATTCCAGGAACCATGAGACTGGTTGGTAAATATCCTCTGAGGACCACTGCTAAGCAACAAGCCCTCAGGACAGATCACCTGTGGTCAGATCTCTCTCCAAACTGGATCAATTAGTTCCTGGTAACAGGAACCCAGAGAGGGAGTTAGTATCCACCTAACTTCATTTCTACTGCTGTATAAAATACACTGACCGTTGTGATCATAAAAAGAGAAAGAGACATGAGAATGTGGTACATGGTGGTGTGGGGGAAGGGGGTGCCTCAGTGGGCCCATGCCAAGGCATCCCTTCCCCCTGAGGGACCAGACACACATACCGGCATAGTATAGAATAGAGATTATTCAGGGCATGGGATGGGAGTGAAGAGGGTAGTAGAGGCAGAGAAAGGCAGAGAGAGGGAGAGAGTAGAGAAGCAGAGGCCGGCCATGATCACATGGAGAGAGGGGGAGGGGAGGAGAGCCCAAGAGGGGGTAAGAGAGAAGCTGAGAGTAAGAGAGACAAGAGATATAAGAGAGCAAGAAGGGGCTGGGCATCCCCCTTTATAGTAGGCCAGGACTACCCGGCTGTTGCCAGGTAACTGTGGGGAGGGGCATACCTGGGTGTTGCCAGATAACTGTAGGGTGGAGCTTAGACAGAATCCTAACATTCCCCAGTTTTGGTTTAATTAAAAAAACAAAAATTAAAAGGAGGTGACAGTGAAGCAGGAATAGGGTCATCATTGTGATATCTGGCTGCTTCATGCTGACTTTGGGGTGACGTGTCTCTGGGGAACCTAGAGAAATGGATGTGGGGGATGTTTGTCCAGTCTCAGGAGAATCGGCTGTTCCCTTGCTCTCCAGGGTCTGTGGAGCCTCTGAGGATAGGTCAGAAGAACAGGTCCAGTAGAAGCTGTCTGTGTCCAGAGAAGCTGAGAGGAGATTAGAGCATCTGAAGGTTGCTTCTCTGGAGCTGTCCTGGATGCAGCAAGGGACTGGACTTGACAAGAGGTTGAAACATATTAGCATAGGTAGGGAATAAAATTAAGTACATTTGGGAGAAAGAAAAAAAATTTTAAGATGTACAATTGAAACCCAGAGGAATCTCACCCTTTGGAATAGGTAGTAAGTAGGAATTTTGGGCAGATGTACTTAATCTGGATGGAGCGTATTTGGTTCATGAGAGGTAGATCTGGGTAGGTTTCCTGTAGCTAACAAGTTTACTAAAGAAATAACATGAGTTAATCACATGAACAGTCTTTAAGATGAGCCTTTCATGGAGCAGAAAGAACAAGATTAAAAAGTTGGATCGTATAGTGGAATATTTATTATTAGAGTTAGGCAAGTTTATAGGAACTCAGATAATGTTAGGACAGTAACATAGCAAGAAGAGGAAATATGAAACATTGAATGGAAACAGAGTTTAGGTAAGGAGATAACTGTCTAGCTGTTAATGTGGTCAGAAGTCTGAGGAATAAACAATAATTTAGCAATTATATATTTAAAAAATGACAGATTCCAGTAGCCAGCAGTTCTCTGTGGTCTCCGGTCTCCACGGTGACTTGAGCTGTCAATCTGGCTTTCAAGCGCAGGAGACACAGGGCTTTTTCTCTGTGGAATGGATACACATGACATGAGAAATGGCTTACCTTTGTTTAGCTAAGTCATTTGACTCAAGGTATCCGGTCTTGTCCACTGCGTATTTCAGTGATTATTATATCACACACGATCTAGGAAGCATCCTATAGTGGTGTCCACATCTTCTGAGACCTCGTGGAAGAAACTGTTAGAGGCCTTTGGGAATTCTGTCTGTCATAAATTTAATAATTAACAAACTTCTGACAAGATTGAACATGAGATAGAATAGCAGTAGTCAAGATAGGATAGGAATGAGAGTCTTAAGTAGCTTTGACAGATTGTGTAGGTAGAGGAAAATATATTATATTATTAGTAAAGAGGCTAGGGCCAGAATAAGAAAGCTGGCAGCAGTGGCATAGGCTATAGGAACAAGCCAGGGGTGTGGGAGCACAGATAGGTAAGGCTTGGGCCTTTTTCATTTACCAGACTGTTGGTGGCATGTGTGAAGGTCCCTTAAAATATACGGTTGAAGACAATTTAGCGCCCATAGGGTGAGAGGGAAGTGGGAAGGAAGTTACTGGATAATCTGTACCAGTGTCCTGGAGGACTGTTAGCAACATGGTTTCAGCCAAGCTAGAAATTCAGGTCATCACCAGAAAACCTAGTGGCCCTGCGACATTTCCCAGAAATGTCAGGAAAGCAACCCAAGGGGCTCTATGTCCTAACACAAATGTCATCCAGGAGGCCAGTCAGATGGACTGGGCATTGAAAGTCAACCCTTAGCCCAAAAGAGGCTGGCCAGGCCTTATCTGGACCTAAGGGTCCCTCCGGTCAACAGGATAAACTCCTTACCAATTAATATTGCTAGTGTGTGTTTGCAGGAATTTGCAGTCTGGTAGCAGAAAACTCAAAGTTGTTTGAGTTTTACCTTTGTTTAGCTAAGTCATTTGACTCAAGGTATCCGGTCTTGTCCACTGCATATTTCAGTGATTATTATATCACACACGATCTAGGAAGCATCCTATAGTAGTGTCCACATCTTCTGTGGACCACTGACAGAAGTGGTGCGCCCGTGGGAGCCGGCACTGCAGGTCGGTGCAGTGGAGAAATGTTAATTATTTCAGTTTTCATTCTAGGTCATTGTCCATCTTTGTAGTGCAGTCAGGACAGGAACTTCAAACAGCCAGTCACAGTATACCCACAGTTAATATACAATAATAGATAAATATAGAAATAGGGAAGCCAAGGATAAGCCTGCGTAGCTAAAGGCCAACTGATTCCTTTTATTTTATTTATTGATTTACATCCCAAACACTGCCCCCTCCTGGTCTTCTCTCCACAGTCCCTCCCCCCATCTCTCCTCTTCTCCTCTGAGAGTGAGCCCCCCCCCCATATCCCCTCACCATGGCACACCAAGTCTGCAGGATTATATGCATCCTCTCCCACTGAAGCCAGATAAGGCAGCCCTGTTGGGGAACGGATACCACAGTCAAGCTACAACTTTAGGGATAGCCTTTGCTCTAGTTGTTGTGGGGCCCATATGGAGACTGAGATGAAAATCTGCTACATATGTGCAGGGAGCCTCAGTCCAGCAGGTGTATGCTTTTTTTGCTTGGTGATTCAGTCTCTGAGGGCTCACAGGGGTCCAGGATAGGTGACTCTGCTGGTCTTCCTGTGGAGTTCCCATCCCCATCAGGGATCTCAATCAATCCTCCCAACTCTTCCATAAGACTCTCCAAGCCCTGTCCAATGTTTGGCTGTGGGTCTCTGCATCTGTTTCGGTCAGCTGTTGGATTGAGCCTCTCAGAGAACAGAACTCTCTCTGCAAGCATGACAGAGCATCATTAATAGTGTCAGGGATTGGTGCTTGCCCATGGGATGGTCTCAAGTTGGGCTGGTTATCAGTTGGCAAAATTCCTTCAGTCTCTGTTCTTGGACCCAGGCAGGATCCCCCAGAAGAGGGGTAAAGATACCACCCCACCCACAAAACTTTTTACCCAAAATGTGCTCTGTTTAAAAGAAATGCAGGGACAAAGACGGAGCAGAGGGCAGCCTGATTCTCCACAACAGGAACCCAGAGCAGGAGTTAGAAAACACAGCCTCTTTAGCACCCGTGCCCGGGAAACTGATATCTGTACGAAGAAGGCTGAACCTTGATCCACCTGACAGCCAGAGAAGAGAAATTAGCACACAATTTAATATGCGACTTATAACTACTAGAGGAGAAAATGCTTCAAGGCTTCAAGACAGAAGCATATGGAACACTTTTCTAAACAGGGTTCTTGTAGAAAATAACAGTGGACAAAGCAACCGAAACTCTTAGCAGCACAGAGAGACTGCCTGCAGACTAGGAGACCATTGTTGCTAGCTGTTTGTCTCACAGAGCATTGATATCCAGAATATATAAAGAATCATCTTAAAAAGCATGCAGACACAATAAACTAACAAGTTAATTGGATGGGCAAATCTCTAAAGATATTCAAATTTGGCCAATCAATACATGAAAATGTTCAACATCTTTAGTTGTCAAGATGATGTGTGTCAAAGCGGCATTTCAGGGAATGGAGATGGCTTGACTATGTAGATACACAGTGAAGGATGTATCCATACAATGGAGCTTTGTTCTGCCACTACGAAGAAAAACGTCACATAATCGGCAGAAAATGGACAAACAGAAGATCACCCTGTTAAGTGAAATAATAAATAATTCCTGACGCAACAAGACAAATATCACATATATCTGTTACAACTCAAATCTAGATGTAAATAAAAAAAAATAAACAAAACCAAAACCTACTACATGAAAATGGTAGGGGAATATTTGAGACCAGGAGGAAAGGGGAGAGGAGGCGAGGGAAGGTAACTGGAACATGAATGTGGTAAGTGTCGGCGTTTAATCTAGGCCACCACACAGTTAACTGGCAACAGTCGGGTATGCCTGACTCACTGCTTGCCCACTCCTCTCTCTCTTGCTCTTGCTCTCTCCTCTTCCTCCTGCTCCCTTACCCTCTTCCCACTCCCCTCCCCCCCACATGATCATGGTTGGCCTCTACTACTCTACTCCTCTCTCTGTCTCTGTCTTTCTCTCTGTCTCTCTGTCTCTCTGTCTCTCTCTTTCTCTCTGCCTTTCTCTGTATCTATTACCCTCTCAACTCCCCTCCCCATGCCCTGAATAAACTCTATTCTGTACCACACCATCTTGTGGCTGATCCCTCAGGGGAAAGGAATGCCTTAGCATGGGCCTGCAGAGGTACCCCCTTCCCCCACACCTTACCAGGCCTCCACCAAACATATCCCTGGTTTCTCTTATCTTTTCATGAACTACAACAATAAGCATGTTACATTCATGTATAAAACTGGGATGATAGGTTATTTCTTAACTGCTGAAATGAGCCAACTCAAGCTGGCTTAGATTTTATTAAAGGCAGGTTTATTGGGAAGCTGCTCTCAGGCAAGTTTACTGGCCCCAAGGACTGAGGCCAGGGAAGACAGTATGGGAGAGAAGGGAAGGAAGAGGAGAGAGAGAGAGAGGGAGGGAGGGAGAGAGAGAGAGAGAGAGAGAGAGAGAGAGAGAGAGAGAGAGAGAGAGAGAGAGAGAGAGAGAATGCACAGAGAGGGGGGAGGAGAAAGACAGAGAGCACAAAATGTCTGAATTTAGGGAAGAACCTCTGGGGGAAGGGCAGCCCAGCCCCTGGGCTGGAAAGTTCAGGGTTGGGGACAGGGCATGCCAGGTAAGGACTAAGAGTTGCTGGGAGAACCTGGAGGCCAGGTCTGCTTCAGTATGTAAAATATGCATCTCAGTCTCTTGTCCCAGAGTCTGAAACCAACATGGAATAATAAAGGCATTTTGTGAGTTTTTTATTCCAAGACAGGGTTTCTCTATGTAATAAGCCCGGGTTGTTGTGGATTCAAATAAAGGCGTTTTTTTGTGTGTGTGATGTGTTAATAAAAATATAAAGAGTAGAAGGATATGTTTTGGTGGAGGTACAGTCAGCTACGAGGAAAAGGGGTGCCTCAGTGGGCCCATGCTGAAGCATCCCTTTCCTTTGAGGGACCAGCCACATGAGGGTATAGTATAAATAAAAAGAACTGTAGAAAGAGTCAACAAAATGAGGAGTTGGTTCTTTGAGAAAATCAATAAGATAGATTAAACCCTTAGCCAGACTAATCAGAGGGCACAGATACAAATTAACAAAAGCAGAAATGAAAAGGGAGACATAACAACAGAAACTGAGGAAATTCAAAAAATCATCAGATCCTACTACAAAAGACTATGTTCAACAAAACTGGAAAATCTGCATGAAATGAACAATTTTCTAGACAGATACAAAATACCAAAGTTAAATCAGGATCAGATAAGTCATCTAAATAGTCTCATAACTCTTAAAGAACTAGAAGCAGTCATGAAAAGTCTCCCAAACAACAACAACAACAACAACAACAAAAAAAAAAAGCCCAGAGCCAGATGGGTTTGGTGCAGAATTCTATCAGACCTTCATAGAAGACCTAATACCGATATTCTTCAAACTATTCCACAAAATAGAAACAGAAGGAACACTACCCAATTCATTCTATGAAGCCACACTTATACTGCTATCAAAACCACACAAAGACCCAACAAAGAAAGAGAAGTTCAAACCAATTTCCCTTATGAATATTGATGCAAAAATACTCAATAAAAATCTCCCAAACCGAATCCAAGAACACATCAAAACGATCATTCACCACGATCAGGTAGGCTCCATCCCAGGGATGCAGGGATGATTCAGTATATGGAAATCCATCAATGTAATCCACTACATAAACAAATTCTAAGAAAAACCTACATGATCATTTCATTAGCTGCTGGAAAAGCACTTGACAAAATTTAACACCCCTTCATGGTAAAAGTCTTGGAAAGATCAGGAATTCAAGGCCCATACCTAAACACAGTAAAAGCAATATACAGCAAATCAGTAACCAACATCAAACTAAATGGAGAGAAACTTGAAGCAAATTCACTAAAATCAGGGACTCGACAAGGTTGCCGAGTCTCTCCCCATCTATTCAATATAGTACTTGAAGTTCTAGATAGAGTAATTAGACAACAAAAGGAAGTCAAAGGGATACAAATTGGAAAGGAAGAAGTCAAACTATCACTATTTGCAGATGATATTATAGTATACTTAAGTGACTCAAAAACTCCACCAGAGAACTACAGCTGATAAACAACTTGAGCAAAGTGGCTGGATATAAAATTAACTCAAACAAATCAGTAACCTTCCTACATTTAAAGGATAAATAGGCTGAGAAAGAAATTAGAGTAATGACACCCTTCACAATAGTCACAAATAATATAAAATATCTTGGTATGACTCCAACAAGCAAGTGAAAGATCTGTATGACAAGAACTTCCAGTCACTGAAGAAAGAAATAGAAGAAGACCTCAGAAGATGGAAAGATCTTCCATGCTCGTGGATTGGCAGAATTAATATAATAAAAATGTCTATCTTGCCAAATGCAATCTACAGATTCAATGCAAACACCATCAAAATTCCAACTCAATTCTTCATAGAATTAGAAAGAGCAATTCTCAAATTCATTTGGAATAACAAAAAACCCAGGATAGCAAAAACTATTCTCAACAACAAAAGAACTTATGGGGAAATCACCATCCCTGACCTCAAGCTGTACTACAGAGCAATAGTGATCAAAGCTGCATGGTACTGGTACAGAGACAGACAGGTAAATCAATGGAATAGAACTGAAGACCCAGAAATGAACCCACACACCCATGGTCACTTGATCTTTGACAAAGGAGTTAAAACCATCCAGTGGAAAAAAGACAGCATTTTCAAAATATGGTGCTGTTTCAACTGGAGGTCAACATGTAGAAGAATGCAAATTGATCCATTCTTATCTCCCTGTACAAAGCTCAAGTCCAAGTGGTTCAAGGACCTCCACATAAAACCAGATACACTGAATCTAATAGAAGAGAAAGTGGGGGAAAGCCTTGAATACATGAGCACAGGGGGAAAGTTCCAGAACAGAACTCCAAAGGCTTATGCTCTAAGATGAAGAATTGACAAATGGGACCTCAGAAAACTGCAAAGCTTCTGTAAGGCAACGGATAACATCAATAGGACAAAAACGGCAACCAACAGATTGGGAAAATATTTTTACCAATCCTACATTTGATAGAGGACTAACATCCAATAGATACAAAGAATTCAAGAAGTTAGACTCCAAAGAACCAAATAACCTTATTATAAATGGGGAACAGAGCTAAGCAGAGAAGTCTCAACTGAGGATACTCAAATGGTCAAGAAGCACCTAAAAAAATGTTCAACATCCTTAGTTGTCAGGGAAATGCAAGTCAAAATGACCCTGAGATTCTACCTCACACCATTCTGAATGACTAAGATCAAAAACTCAGGTGACAGCAGATGTTGGTGAGGATGTGGATAAAGAGGAACATTCCTCCATTGCTGGTGGGACTGCAAACTGTTACAATCACTCTGGAATTCAGTCTGGCAGTTCCTCAGAAAATTAGACATAGTACTACCTGAGGACCCATCTAAACCACTCCTGGGCATATACCCAGAAGATGCTTCAACATGTATTAAGGACACGTGCTCTACTGTGTTCATAGCAGCCATATTTATAATAGCCAGAAGCTGGAAACAACCCAGATGTCTCTCGATAGAGGAATGGAAACAGAAAATGTGGTACATTGACACAATAGAATACTACTCAGCTATTAAAAATGACAACTTCATGAAATTCACAGGCAAATGGCTGGAACTTGAAAATATCCTGAGTGAGGTAACTCAGTCACAAAAGAACACACGTGGTATGTACTGACTGATAAGTGGATATTAGCCCAAAAGTTTAGAATACCCAAGATTGAATTCATAGACCATATAAAGCCTCAGAAGGAATATCAAAGTGTGGATGCTTCAGTGCTTCTTGGAAGGGTGAACAAAATACTTACAGGAGGAAATACGGAGACTGAAGGAAAGACCATCCAGAGATTGCCCAACCTGGGGATCCATCCCATATACAACCATCAAACCTGGATGTTATTGTGGATTCCAGGAAGTACTTGCTGATGGGAGCCTGATATGGCTGTCTCCTGAGAGGCTTTGCCAGAGTCTGACAAATACAGAGGGGGATGCTCACAGCCAATCATTGGACTGAGCACAGGGGTCCCCAATGGAGGAGTTAGAGAAAGGACTGAAGGAGCTGAGGTGTTTGCAGCCCCATGGAGGGAGCAATAGTGTCAACAGGCCAGACCCCCAGAGCTCCCGGGGACTGAACCACCAACCAGAGAATACACATGGAGGGACTCCTGGCTCTGGCCACATATGTGGCAGAGGATGGCCTTGTTGGACATCAGTGGGAGGAAAGGCCCTTGGGCCTGAGGGTGTTCAATGCCCCAGTGTAGGGGAATGTCAGGGCTGGAAGATGGGAATGGGTGGGGGGGGGGGGAGGAGCACTCTCATAGAGGCAGGGGAAGAGGGGATGAAATAGGGGGGTTCTGAAGGGGAGACCTGGAAAGGGGAAAACATTTGAAATATGAATAAAGAAAATATTTAATTAAAAAAAAGAAAAAGAAAATAAATGATAAAAAAAGAAGATATCTATTATGCAACATAGTGACTACAATTAATACGTTTCCTTCTTTTTGAGGTAGGCTCTTATTCAACTCAGACTGACTTCCAATAGGGCTCTTAGCTGGAGTTGACGTTGAATCCCTTCCCCTCTACTTTCTTCTTAAAAACAGGGTCTCATTATATAGCTCTACCTGGTTAGGAACTCACTATGTAGACCAGAATGATCTCAAACTGTCAGAGATCCATCTGCCTCTGCCTCCTGGGTGCTATGATTAGGTGAGTACTACCATACTTGGAAACCTGAGCTCAACAATTTGTGCTGGAATTATAGGCATGTGTATATCGTATTCTTGAAAATCACTGAGAAAATAGGCCTGTAGGGTTCTGACACACACAAGCCCACACACACATACGCACATGCACACACACACACACACACACACACACACACACACACACACACACACACAAGCAGAATGTGAGTTATGCACATACCAAATGCTGTGGTTCAGCTATTTTTATTGCATTTGGATATTTCAAAACATCATGAGGCACATAGTGAATATATGCAATTATACTTGTTCATTTTAAGTGACTATGTGTTCTTGTTTTAGTCTGGGCTGTCACAAATGCCAAGACCAAAAGCAACTTAGGGAAGGAAAGGGCTTATTTCAACTTACATGTTACAATAACTGGAGACTTACATCTCAGGTGACTGTAGGCTAGTCAAATTGATAGTTAAGGCTAATTAGAACAATATGTAAATAAATGAGTAACATTTCAGAGCCAGCTTATATTCAAAAGGGTTATGACTATCAAGAAAGTGATCATTGGAGAAGCATCCTAGAGCCTGTCCTTAAATCCCAAGTTGCTTCCTCTCCTCTAAGCACATAGTTTTCTTTAAAACAAAACAAAACAAAACAAAAAACAAACAAACAAAAAAAAACTGTTTCTCCTGGGACAGGCAAGATGGCTTAGTGGGTAAAAGTGTTTGTCGCCAAGTCTAACAACCTGAATCCTTGGACCCACATGATAGGAGAGAACTCACTTCCACAGGCTGTCCTCAGACCTCTACAAGAGCTCTCTCTATACACATAAATACATGCAGCAGATTCGTTATGTTCACCCGTCATGTGTGTTCTGAGAAATTCCCTCCTCTTCTTCAGTAGCAGAAGAACCTCAACAGTGTTAAATCCTGGGAATGGAAGGACGTGTTTTGAGGGGGAGGGAATGACAAAGAGCATTAAAACTATGTACTTTGCTGAAGAGAAAGAAACAGTAAGAAAGAAGGGAACAAACATCTCACCTTTGGACTTAGCAACACAGATCCTGTGAACCTGGAAATTGTGATGGTTCATCTTCTTTGTCAGCTCTGCTGATCCCAGAACCAACATGGAAACACACCTCTGTGTGTATGAGATTCCAGAATCCAGAAACATTTAACTGAGGACAGAGATCTGACCCCGAGTGTGGTGACACTATCTCATAAGTTAGGCTCCTTCACTGAATTAAAAGGAGAAAGGCAGAGAACCAGTGTTCATTTCTCTCTGGTTCCTGCTGTGGATGCCTTGGATCAGCCATCAACTGAGCCAGCTATTACAAGCTCCTTCCTTTACCATGGTAGACTCTAATGTTGGGGTTGGTCTTGTGCATTGTATATTCAGATGCTGATTTTTATACCCAGGTCTTTTTACAGAGTAGATAATGGCATAGTCAAGCATCTCCAGTCTCAATGTTTTGTAAAAAATTGTTTTCTAGTACTTCTGATCAGTCAATAACTGATCAGCCTATGGCTGGGCAGGAGAGGATGGTTGAGGCAGGACATCAGATCCCAGTGAAGAGGGCTCTAGGTAGAGAGGTAGAAGGAGAAGGAACATGAGGAAAAAAGGTAGAGAGACCATGTGGAGGAATCAGGAGGATTTGCCATGAGGTCACCATGAGAGAGAAGCTACGAGGACATACATGGAGTGGAGCAAGCCAAGGCAAGGTTCAGATGGCAGGAAATGGGGCATTTATCTGGGTATTATCAGCAGAGAGGATTAGAATAGCTCAGAACCTGCCTTAGTACCAGAAACTTGTTAATAAAAATACCAGGTCTGTGTCCTTTATTCAGGATCTATAAGTGCTAAAGTGGATATAGAAATGCCCTGCAGATATTTGGGAGCAAAAGGGGGCATAGAACCCCTCCCACCAAGATACTACTATATTCTAACTCAAACTGAGAGGCAAAAGAAACCCTTCCTATCTTAAGCTGCCTTTGGTGGGTCCACTGTCAAAGCCATGAGAAGCCTAGTTTGGGTGAGTTCATTAGAAAATGGGGGGTGGGGGTGAGAACCAGAGTGGGGAATTACAGACAATACTGTGGAGTTTCCCTTCCTAAGAGAAATGGGAAATGGGCTAATAGTTGAGAGTGGAATCAAGAGAAGGATTCTTTCACAGCTGGTGTGCTGGAGGTAATGGACCCAGGAGAGAAAGTGGGCAGAAGACACAGCCTTGACCTTCAATCACTGAGAAGGAATGGATTGCCATGGGCAAACGGAGAGACTGGCCACAGAGAGGAGTGAGGCTGGTTGGCCATCAAAGGGCGAAGAGTGGTAGCTGTGAAGAGAAGGTTAGCGGCAGGAATGAGGCCTGCTTCCTCTCAGGGAGGGTAATGGGGGAGCTTAGACCTGACCTGGCCCCTTGTACATATATTAATGGTGTTCACTGTCACAGAGGTCAACATCAAGTGGGTCAAGTAACTCAGTCTAGAGTTGCAAAACAATGCATGCTATTACTGTAACAAAGACAAAAGGGATTTGGGGGCATGTACATAGGAATGGACAAATTAACATTTTATTATTCAACTAATTCACTATCTAGACTCAATTTTGTTTCTAGATAGTTTTGCTTGGTCTGCAGAAATCCTCTAGGAACAAGCAACTAAATGTTCTACAGGTCAACTCAACACTGACAGCATCTTCCTATCATTGGGTGTGGCCCCCACAACTGTAGGATTCAGTCTCCCCACATTGCCCTTCACCTCAAGAGCTGTCTCCACCTGTGGGCCTCTCATAGTGTCCCATGCTAGAGCAAACTGATTCCTAACCACTGCCCAGCCTCCGTGCCTATAGGCTGCTAGCACTGAAGTGGGTCACACAGTGGGAAAAAGAAAGAGCTATCTCCAAGTCCAGGTTCTTCTCTGCACCCCTTGATCACTGACTGCTCTGAACTGGTTCCCATGACTCCGTCTGCTGGATCAATGTTTTGCTAGAACAGTTCAGAGAACCCAGAGAAACAACTTACTTAGTAGATTGTTACTCGTTTTGTTCTTTAAAGGATGCAGTTTGGGAATGACCAGATTGGAAACAAACAAACAAAAAAATTGCCCAGCACAGTATATGGGAAGGTGCTTCCATGTCCTCAGAGAGGGAAGCACACTTCCAGTAGCAACATGTCTTTGGCAAAATCCTTCTTTTGGGGTTTTATAGTGGCCCCATGCCATAGCATGATTGAATAAATCATTGCCCAGGTTATTAAGTCAATACCCACTGGTCCTGTTCCATCTCCTTTTAGAGTTAAGCTCAATGTTATCCTCCATGGTGACGTGATTACCTGACAATGAGAGTGCCCCATCAGACCTTTACAAAAGTCACCTCAGTAGCTTAGACTCAGATGTGGTTGGTAGGAGTTTGTGATGGTGTTTCAGTTAGGTTTTTATTGCTGTGATAAAGTTCATGATGAAAAGCAACCCAGGAAGGAAAGGGTTTGTTTTCCTTGCAAGCTACAGTCATTGCCTGGGGAAGCTAAGGCAGGAGCCACAAGAACCTGAAGGCAGGAACTGAAGTAGATTATTGAGGAAACTTCAGCTGGCCTCCTCCCTGTGGCTCATTCATCTTACATTTTTATAGACCCCAGGATCATCTGCCAAGGGGCGGCACTACCCACAGAGAGGGGCCCTCCACACACCAGTTTGTAACCAAGAAAGGGTTCCACTAACTTGCCTACATATAGTCAATGCCACATAAAGGAAGCATCTTCTCAATTGAGGTTCCCGCTTCCCAGATGACCCTGGATTGTGTCAAGTGGACAAAACCTAACCACCACAGGTAGATAAACAAAGATACTGCTTGTCACTCAGGAGTCAGGGATAAAGATCAAAGTGTGTCTTCTTATATCACAATGCCCTCACAGCCCAGAGGTTTATCCTCCTCGTACCTTTGAAAGGCATATTGGGGCTGTTTTCCAACAAAGCCAAAATGAACACAAGAAAGAAGGTACTAGGTCAATATTGCTTCTTGAATTTTACTGGAATTTGGAGTTATGGTGGACTAGAGAATGAGATGGTTCGTGATGAAGTGTTTCCTCTTGTAAAAATTGACTCCATGTAACATTCTCCAGAGGGCTTGGGAAATGGCTCAGGGTGAGGGGTAAAGTGCTTGCCTTCAAAATATGAATTCAATCCTCCATTTGGGGCAGTTTCTCTTGGTTGCCCACATTGGGGGAAAAGGTCAAGTATGTTAAGTATTTGTAATTCCAATGATAGGAAGGCAGGTCTCTATTGCTGGCCAGCCTAGTCTACGCACTGAGCTTCCAGCCAATGAGAACCTGTCTCAAAAACCGGAAGGTGGGGCTTCCAAATGACTCAGTAAGTAAAGGCTTGGGGGGGGGGTTGGGGGGGGAGAGCACTTGATCTGAGTTCAATCCCCATGTGATCGACTCTCCTAAGTTGCCTTCTGAACTCTGAACTCTCCCAAGCTGAACTCTGAATTCTTCCTAGCTGCCCTCTGACCTCTGAACGTGGACACACAAACCAAACAAAATACATTAAAAATAAAAAGAACAAAATGGATGACACCCAGTAGCAACCGGGAAGAAGTGTACCTGTACACAAACACACGTGAAAAGCATATGTCAGAGAACAGTTGTTAATCTGAAAACAATAAGCTGCCTTCCCAACAAGAGATGAGGAGTCTGACAGGCTTGTGCCCCTCCTGAAACAAACCCCACCTCTGTACCCAATTGTCTATGATCCTTGATTGTCAGCGGTTGTGTCTGAGAGACAATGACATCTGCGAGTCATGTGTGTTCTACTCTGGCCGTTCAGCCCTTCTACAGCAGGTGAGTGGACAGTGTGACGGTGGGAGTGGGGTGTGCACTGTGGGAGTGGGAAGTGGTGGGAGTGGGGTGTGCACGGTGGGAGTGGGGTGTGCATGGTGAGAGTGGGAAGTGGTGGGAGTGGGGTGTGCATGGTGAGAGTGGGAAGTGGTGGGAGTGGGGTGTGCATGGTGAGAGTGGGAAGTGGTGGGAGTGGGGTGTGCACGGTGGGAGTGGGGTGTGCATGGTGAGAGTGGGAAGTGGTGGGAGTGGGGTGTGCACGGTGGGAGTGGGGTGTGCATGGTGGGAGTGGGCAGTGGTGAGAGTGGACTGTGCACGGTGGGAGTGGGATGGGCATGGTGGGAGTGAGGTGTGCACGGTGGCAGTGAGGTGTGCATGGTGGGAGTGGGGTGTGCACGGTGGCAGTGAGGTGTGCACGGTGGCAGTGAGGTGTGCACGGTGGGAGTGAGGTGTGCACTGTGGCAGTGAGGTGTGCACGGTGGCAGTGAGGTGTGCATGGTGGGAGTGGGGTGTGCACAGTGGGAGTGGGGTGTGCACGGTGGGAGTGGGGTGTGCACTGTGGGAGTGGGGTATGCACTGTGGGAGTGGGGTGTGCATGGTGGGAGTGGGGTGTGCACTGTGGGAGTGGGGTGTGCACTGTGGGAGTGGGGTGTGCATGGTGGGAGTGGGGTGTGCATGGTGGGAGTGGGCAGTGGTGAGAGTGGACTGTGCACGGTGGGAGTGGACTGTGCACGGTGGGAGTGAGGTGTGCACGGTGGGAGTGGGGTGTGCATGGTGGGAGTGAGGTGTGCACGGTGGCAGTGAGGTGTGTATGGTGGGAGTGAACTGTGCATGGTGGCAGTGAGGTGTGCATGGTGGGAGTGGGGTGTGCATGGTGGGAGTGAGGTGTGCACGGTGGCAGTGAGGTATGCATGGTGGGAGTGGGGTGTGCATGGTGGGAGTGAGGTGTGCACGGTGGCAGTGAGGTGTGTATGGTGGGAGTGGGGTGTGCACGGTGGCAGTGAGGTGTGCACGGTGGCAGTGAGGTGTGCACGGTGGCAGTGAGGTGTGCACGGTGGCAGTGAGGTGTGTATGGTGGGAGTGGGGTGTGCACGGTGGCAGTGAGGTGTGCATGGTGGGAGTGGGATGTGCACGGTGGGAGTGAGGTGTGCACGGTGGCAGTGAGGTGTGCATGGTGGGAGTGGGGTGTGCACGGTGGGAGTGAGGTGTGCACGGTGGGAGTGGGATGTGCACGGTGGGAGTGAGGTGTGCACGGTGGCAGTGAGGTGTGCACGGTGGGAGTGAGGTGTGCACGGTGGCAGTGAGGTGTGCACGGTGGGAGTGGGGTGTGCATGGTGGGAGTGAGGTGTGCACGGTGGCAGTGAGGTGTGCATGGTGGGAGTGGGGTGTGCACGGTGGGAGTGAGGTGTGCACGGTGGGAGTGAGGTGTGCACGGTGGGAGTGAGGTGTGCACGGTGGGAGTGAGGTGTGCACGGTGGCAGTGAGGTGTGCACGGTGGGAGTGAGGTGTGCACGGTGGCAGTGAGGTGTGCATGGTGGGAGTGGGGTGTGCACGGCATCTTCTCTGGGTTTGCTTCGTTTAAGTATCTTTGATTTCATGGGAAAAATTGATTTCTCCAGAATTAGTAACCCCGTCTATTCCTCCTTTTCCTTTTTATTGTTCTCTAATTTGGGAAGACAGTTCTTGGTTACCTGGCAACAAGCTAGCTGGGATCGTTGGCTCAGGCATCCTAGGAGAGTCTGAATTTTCCCACGAAATCAAGAGGAGGCTGTACACCAATTTAACTTCTCATGGTGGCACATCCCCTTGAGCTATCCAGATGTGGACAGCTGGCACTTCCCAGGAGGTCACTGGTACCTGAACTCAGATCCCCTAGTAGCCAAAGGCAAATGTCTAGTCAAGAGCCTAGACAGCGCTTCCTGTATATGAACAGTGTGTAGCGGGAACTCAGGGTCACCCACTGTGTCACATTCTCACACATCAAACACATCTTCCACAGGAAGGGAGTCACTGGGGTCCTAAACATTCTCTGACCCCAACTTCCACTGTGTGTGTATGGGGTGGGGGTGGGGCTCTGGTGTTGGCCTGGTCTCTCCTGCAATAGTCCTTTCTTCTTTCTCCACAGAGGGAAAGATTGAGTAACCGCAAGAGGCTGACGTGTTTTCCAAAGCAACTTTGAGGTCTCCACCACCAGCGTAGCTTTTCCTGAGACAGGCTTGCTGGCTGGAGGGTGTAGTGTACCTAGGAGTGAAACACTCTGGATGTGGGCAGGGAACACAGGCCAGTTTTGTTCATTAAAAGCTCAAGGGTTTACTCTGGCGTGGCAGTGTCCACTATCAGAGCATAAGCTAAGTACGACAGGTAGGTTGCTGGGTGCCTATAGAAACCAAATCCCCTGGAGAAGAGTCCAGGGCACGTGGTAAGCACAGGGCTTGGACATGTGAATGAGAAGATAGCCACTAAGGTTGCAGATTGATTAAAAAAAAAGTGTTCTAAAAAAACCTGCTTGCTTCCCCTGATTCTGCGAAGTGTAGGAAGAGCAGAGTTCACCCTTCCGGCAGGCCCTCCCTGAGGGCATGCAGGTTGTTGAAGTCACTACCTCTCAGTCTCCTTTTTGTGGTGGAGAAGTCAGTGAAAATCTGCCGCAGTCTCTTCTCCTTGGCTGAGGTGGGAACAGAGGTAAACTCAAAAGATGCTTGGTTGGTCGTATGTTGGACCAACAGGGCGAGGAAGATCATTTAACTACCCCACTGACAAGGAACCCTACCTTCTCGAGCGAGCAGTCATGTGATGGGATTTCGGCAGGATAAGGAAACACGTGGCTACAGAAGGTAAGCATTGTCTCGTGGCTCCGACAGAAGCATTTACCCATGAGAGGACCAGCAACGGAAGGCTTCATAGAGGTTCCTAGGAAACCCTCAGGAGCATCGAAGAAACTGGTCAGCTTGGAGCTTCTGTACTCTGTCCTTAGAGTTCCCGAGCATCTGGGAGGAAAATTCAAGGAAACTCACCCTAGCCAGGTCCCCTTTACCATGGTTCGTCTCTAGACCAAAGGAAGCCTGACTGGATGAAGATGTCTCCAAGCAAGTTTGAAGATTTTACTTCCCAAGGAAGCAGATATTAATGATGGAGATAAATAATCTTACCATAAATAACTCTGCTCATATGGAAAGAGGGCTTTTTTTTTTTTAACTTTCTTTCTTTCTTCCTTTTTTTGGATACAGAAAAAAGTTTCTTGAGATTTGCCTTAGTGTCTATCCAACTGACAGGGGAGCTATCTCACAGGTAGGTTGGAAACGGTAATGAAGGAGTAGAATGCAGACGCTGCAATTCTACTAGAAATGCTGCTTCCACTCTGAGCTCCATTCTGCTTACTCACATCCAGCGCCGAGTGAGAAAAATCAGAGTATGAATTATCGGGAGCAACCAGACTGCGGGGATGCTGATGATTAATTACATACAGTCAATGATAATGAGTTAAAATAAATTGCTTGAAGCCAGGTGCGGTGGTGCTCACCTATAATCAGGGCACTGGAAAGTAGAGGCAGGAAGAACAGAGACGTTCAAACTCAGTCTCAGCTACATAGTGAGTTCAAGGCCAGCCTCGGTCACCTGAAGCCTTTTCTTTAAGAGAGGAAGAAGAGGAGATAGAGGAAGACAGACAAAAGAAGTTCTTTGCTACTGTGTGCTATGGTCTGAAGTGGACAAGAGGGATGTAAATATGAACAAGAGGACCCACACTGTCCGGATCTTAGTCTGGTAGAGAGTAAGATGAATGAGAAATCACAGCACACATCATTGGTGGTTTTTAACAAAATCATAATCAAATTATTTGGCCTTACCAATGAAGAGTCAGAAGCTGGGGTGAGAGCCTGCTAGCTCAGAAAGGCAGAGAACCCACTCAGCTGACCTCCCTCCTTAGCCAAAGTACCACCAGGAAAGCTCCTCTCTCATGCTGGCTCAAGAAAGCTTCTAACTCAATGTCCCTCCCTTCTACTTCCTGTGTGTGTCTATCTGTCCTCCCGACTCCCTCTACTCTATGGTTTTGTCTTAATAATCCTGTGTTCACTTCCTGTCAGCTGGTTGCTTGCTCTGCCCCTTGACCTATGGTTGACTTTATTTAATCCTGTTTATAATATTCAATCAGAATAAGGTTTTGGATTAAAGGGGTATGCTAAGGCTGAACTACATCACAGATGAAAACAGGATTTTCTAGTTAACACAATCTCAGGGGTCATGATGTGATCAAATATCCTACCTCACATCAGAATAGAGTTGTGCACAAAAAAATCAAGGCATTTCACGTTTTATTTGTTTGCTTGTATTTCTTATGTGCATTTTCTTAAGTTAACATGGACATTTACAATGCTTAGTTTGGAGGTTCCTTGTGGGGAGACAGGTAGCTCATAATGGGCAAGGAGTGGAGTGGGGCCCAGGCTTTAAATCTGAGTTCGATCCAGGAAAAGTGAACTTGACTGTGAGACAGAGCCACTGCTAGGAAATGAGTTTGCAACAATTCTTATGTAAATTAAATCCAACATTCAGTGATTAGAAGATTGTAAAATAATTGGTCCAGCAACATATCTTTTTTAAAACCCTTAACTAAACTACAACTTTGTTTTTTTACATATTTATTACCTTCAGGTTTAGCAAACATTCATGGCAAATGCAAAGACTGACTCAATCAATGTTCAATCAACATATTTGTATTTCTGTCCAGAATGATTTTAAAAATATTTTTACAGAGAGAACAGAAAGTCTCATTACAGTCTTCTATTTAGTTGAAAAAAAAAATGTTGCCTTTATTTTGAACAGAATTTATTCAGGGTTAAAATTTCCCTCCATGTGGTAGAGCAACATTGTGCAGAGAAAGGAACACACGTGTTTACTCTGTGTATGTTGTCCTGCTGTGTCAGGGGGAACCCCATCTTTTCCCTCTTGTTCCACTTTCTGCATCCATCATTTAATTGGTGATCACTCCTCCAGAATAAATTTAAATTGTCAGCACCAGCAATGAATTTGATGTACATGAGGAACATCACAGTGCATACTCTAAAGGAAATAAATCAATCCTAAGGGCTCTGAGGCTGCCTCCAATGTTCCTGTGTATAGCATAGGCATCTATACATAAGAACCAAAGCCACGATGTTTAGTTGTTGGAGTGGGATTTGTACACAGCACCCCTTTTCCTCTTTTTTAATTCATGCTCGCGTGCACGCATGCGCATGCACACACACACACACACACACACACACACACACGCATGCACACACACACCCTGCTTCGCCTTGGTGATGGTTACTTTTCCTCATCAGCCTGACTGGCTTTGGAGTCTCCTAGGAGACACACTTCTGTACCCAGAGAGGTTTGACTGAAGGGAAGTGTCCTAGTCTAACTGCAGGCTGTACCACACCATGGGCTGAACAAAGATAAAAGGCCGAGGCAAAGACAAACATTCATCTCTCTCTACTTCCCAATAGTGGACAAAGTGTGACCAGTTGTATCCACCTTTGTTCTAATGCCTTTCCTTCCAGGGTGGATTATATCCCATAAAACCATGAGTCAAAACTGATCCTTTTGTAAGTTGCATCTGTCTCAGGACAGGGGTTTCATCTACCCTGCCCAGGCTGGCAGGCTACTATCTGCAAGAACAGAATGGGGGAAGAGGGTGGCAGACATGGGATAGTCAGACCTGGTTCCTTCTCCCATGTCTTCAAACAATGTCTCATCCCCAGAAGGACTGGCAGTGGTGTGAAGAGAAACTGTCAGGCATCTAATGTACCTGAAGTCTATCCAGAGAGGTTGGGCATTTAATGCACCTGGAGTCTATCCACATTGGAGGAAAGGGGAAATGCATGTCCGTTGAGACAGAACCATAGCTCACTCAAGAGCCACTTCACAACAGAGGACTGAGTCTTTGAATATAAACTCCTGCTTCAAACTCCATCACTTCCTGAGGTAGTAATTCACTGCCCCTGGGCTCTTGTGCACTCAGTTTCTCCACCCCTCCACTCACTCAGCTCTCCCCTGTAGAGCTATTTTCTGAGCACAAAAGCTGAGTGTGAGATTTGTGGCAGAGAGGGAGGCCTTTTCTGAGTGGCCTTCTCTTGTTTTAAATTCTATAACAATATCTTGAAGCCCAGGTACATTGAGTCTGAGTTTGGGTTCTGAGATATGAATGGAAAAAAAAGGACAATCCTCATTTGTTTCATCTTTGCCTACAGAATCAGGAATAAAATGCAAACATTCCAGCAGTGTATCCAGCATTAAAATAGCATTTGCAACTTAAATGACAGGCATTGTAGCAGATTGCTTTGCAGTCCATCATTGATAAGGAAGATGAAAGACAGTATGGAGTTTCTCTTCTATTCGTGCTTCATTAAGAACTGAGCACCCATTTCCAGTTTCTGTCTGTGCCTGGAGCTGATCCCATGACACAGCACTCCATACACAAATACTGCCAGACAAGAGCTGGTCTCCCAGGAGTTTGGACACACCTGTGAGCACAGGTAAGACTACCACTTCATTTCAAATTCCTGACCCAAAAGGGACCACCCAGAGTCATCAGGGCACAAGAACCAAGGAACAGCTGGGGAAAAGATACTTCTGTTTTTTCTCTGCACCCTGGAGCTAATCCTATGCCACAACTCTTCATACCCAAATTCCTCCCAGAGAGAACTGGTCTCCCAGGAATACTGACACACAGGCTCCAAGAGGGACAAGCCACAATCAGACAGCAAGACCAGCTAACATAAGATAAGCCCACATAGCATAACCACATGGCAAGAGGCAAGGGCAAGAACATAAGCAACAGAAACCAAGGCTACTTGGCATCATCAGAACTCAGTTCTCCTACCACAGTGAGCCATGGATACCCCAACACACCAGAAAAGCAAGACTGATTTAAAATCACATCTCATGGTGATGATAGAGGACTTTAAGAAGGACATAAATAACTCCCTTACAGAAATACTGGAGAACACAGGTAAACAGGTAGATGCCATTAAAGAGTAAACACAAAAATTCCTTAAAGAATTACAGGAAAACACAACAAAACAGGTGAAGGAATTGAACAAAACAATCCAGGATCTAAAAATGGAAATAGAAACAATAAAGAAATCACAAAGGGAGGCAACCTTGGAGATAGAAAACCTAGGAAAGTGATCAGGAGTCATAGATACAAGCATCACCAACAGAATATAAGAGATAGAAGAGAGAATCTCAGGTGCAGAAGATACCATAGAAAACATTGATTCAACAGTCAAAGAAATGCAAAATGCAAAAAGCTCCTAACCCAAAACATTCAGGAAATCCAGGGCACAATGAAAAGACCAAGCTATGGATACTATGTATAGAAGAGAGTGAAGATTCCCAACTTAAAGGGCCAGTAAATCTTCAGCAAAATTACAGAAGAAAACTTCCCTAAAGAAAGAAATATCCATAAACGTACAAGAAGCCTACAGAACTCTAAATAGATTGGACCAGAAAAGAAATTCCTCCTGTCACCAAATGCACAAAACAAAGAATATTAAAAGCAGTAAGGGGAAAAGGTCATATAAAGGCAGACCTCTCAGAATTAAACCAGACTTCTCACCAGAGACAATGAAAGCTAGAAGATCCTGGACAGATGTCATACAGACTCTAAGAGAACACAAATGCCAGCCCAGACTACTATACCCAGCAAAACTCTTAATTACCATAGATGGAGAAACCAAGATATTCCATGACAAAACCAAATTTATGTAATATTTTTCCACAAATTCAGCCCTACAAAAAGGGAAACTATACCCTAGAAAAACCATGAAAGTAATCTTCATTCAACAAACCCAAAAGAAGATAACCACACAAACATAATTCCACCTCTAACAACAAAAATACAGGAAGCAACAATCACTACTCTTTAATAACTCTTAACCTTAATGAACTCAATTCCCCAATAAAAATACATACACTAACAGACTGGATAAATAAACAGGTCCCAGCATTTTGATGCATACAGGAAACACCTCAGTGTCAAAGACAGACACTACCTCAGAGTAAAGGGCTGGAAAACAATTTTCCAAGCAAATGTTCTCAAGAAACAACCTGGAGTAGTCATTCTAATATCAGATAAAATTGACTTTCAACCTTAAGTTATCAAAAAGGATAAGGAAGAACACTTCATACTCATCAAAGGAAAAATCTACAAAGAAGAACTCTCAATTCTGAACATCTATGCTCCAAATGCAAGGGCACTCACATTCATAAAAGAAACTTTACTAAAGCTGAAGACACACATTGCACCTCACACAATAATAGTGGTAGACTTCAACACCCCACTCTCATCAATGGACAAATCGTGGAAACACAAACAAAACAGAGACACAGTGTAACTAACAGAAGTTATGGACCAAATGCATTTAGCAGATATCTATAGAACATTTCATTCTAAAATGAAAGAATGTTATACCTTCTTCTCAGCAACTCTTGGTACTTTTTCCAAAATTGGTCATATAATCAGTCACAAAACAGGCATAAACAGATACAAGACCACGGAAATAATCTCATGAATCCTATCAGATCACCAGGAACTAAAGCTGGTCTTCAATAACAACAAAAACAACAAAGTCCACATTCACATGGAGGCTGAACAATGCCATACAAAATGATAACTTGGTCAAGAAAGAAATAAAGCAAGAAATTAAAGACTTTTTAGAATTGAATGAAAATGAAAGCACAACATATCCAAACTTATGGGACACAATGAAAGCAGTGCTAAGGGGAAGACTCATAGCTCTGAGTGCCTCCAAAAAGAAACTGGAGACAGTATACACTTGCAGGTTAACAGCACCCCTGAAAGCTCTAGAACAAAAAGAAGCAAATACACCCAAGAGGAGTAGACAGGAAATAATCAAACTCAGGGCTGAAATCAACCAAATAGAAACAGAAAGAACTATACAAAGAATCAACAAAACCAGGATCTGGTTCTTTGAGAAAATCAAGATAGATAAACACTTAGCCAGACTAACCGGAGGGCACAGATACAGGATTCAAATTAACAAAAGAAGAAATGAAAAGGGAGACATAATAACAGAAACTGAGGAAATTCAAAAAATCTTCAGATCCTACTACAAAAGCCTATGTCCAACAAAACTGGAAAATCTGTGTGAAATGAACAATTTTCTAGACAAATACAAGATACCAAAGTTAAATCAGGATCAGATAAGCCATCTAAACAGTCCCATAAGCCCTAAAGAAATAGAAGTGGTCATTGACAGTCTCCCAAACAAAACAAAACAAAACAAACAAACAAACAAACAAAAAACCCCAGGACCGGAAGATGGCTTTAGTGCAGAATTCTATCAGACCTTCAAAGAAGACCTAATACTGATACTCTTCAAACTATTTCACAAAATAAAAACAGAAGGAACACTATCCAACTCGTTCTATGAAGCCACAGTTACGCTGCTACCAAAACCATATAAATACCCAACAAAGAAAGAAGTTCAAACCAATTTCCCTTATTAATATTGATGCAATAATACTCAATAAAGATCTCACAAACTGAATCCAAGAACACATCAAAATGATCATTCACCACAATCAGGTAGGCTCCATCCCAGGAATGCAGGGATAGTTCAATATATGGAAATACATCAACATAATCCACTACATAAACAAACTCTAAGAAAAAACCCATATGATCATTTCATTAGATGCTGAAAAAGCATTTGACAAAATTCAACACCCCTTCATGGTAAAAGTCTTGGAAAGATCAGGAACTCAAGGCCCATATCTAAATATAGTAAAAGCAATATACAACAAATCAGTAGCCAACATCAAGCTAGATGGAGAGAAATTTGAAGCAAACCCACTAAAATCAGGGACTAGACAAGGCTGCCCACTCTCTATCCAATATAGTACTTGAAGTTCTAGATAATTAGACAACAAAAGAAGGTCAAAGCGATATAAATGGGAAAGGAAGAAGTAAAAATATCAATCACTATTTGCAGATGATATGATAGTATACTTAAGTGACCCCAAAAATTTCACCAGAGAATTCCTACTGCTGATAAACAACTTGAGCAAATTGGCTGGATATAACATTAACTCAAACAAATTGGTAGCCTTCCCCTGCTCAGAGAATAAACAGGCTAAGAAAGAAATTATAGAAATGACACCCATCACAATAGTCACAAACAATATAAAATATCTTGGTGTGACTCTAACCAAACAAGTGAAAGATCTGTATGACAAGAACTTCAAGGCTCTGAAGAAAGAAATCGAAGATCTCAGAAGATGGAAAGATCTTCCATGCTCATGGATTGGCAGAATTAATATAGTAAAAATGTCTATCTTGTCAAAAGCAATCTACAGATTCAATGCAAACACCATCAAAATTCCAACTCAATTCTTCATAGAGTTAGAAAGAACAGTTCTCAAATTCATTTGGAAAAAAAAAACCCAGGAAAGCTAAAACTATTCTCAACAGTAAAAGAACTTCTGGGAGAACAATCATCTTGTACCTCAAGCTGTACTACAGAGCAATAGTGATCAAAGCTGGAAGGTACTGGTACAGAGAAAGGCAGGTAGATCAATGGAATAGAATTGAAGACCCAGAAATGAACCCACACACCTATGGTCACTTGATCTTTGACAAAGGAGTTAAAACCATCCAGTGGAAAAAAGCATTTTCAACAAATGGTGCTGGTTCAACTCGAGGTCAACATGTAGAGGAATACAAATTGATCCATTGTTATCTCCCTGTACACAGCTCAAGTCCAAGTGGATCAAGGACCTCTACATAAAACCGGATACACTGAATCTAATAGAAGAGAAAGTGGGGAAAATCCTCAGACACATGGGTACAAGGGAAAAGTTCCTGAACAGAACTCCAATAGCTTATGCTCTATGATGAAGAATTGACAAATGGGACCTCATAAAACTGCAAAGCTTCTGTAAGGCAAAGAACACTGTCAATAGGACAAAATGGCAACCAACAAATTGGAAAAAGATCTTAATCAATCCTACATTGGATAGATTGCTAACATGCAATATATACAAAGAACTCAAGAAGTTAGACTCCAGAGAACCAAAAAAATAGGGAACAGGGCTAAACAGAGAAATCTCAACTGAGGAAACTTGAATGTCTGAGAAGTACCTGAAGAAATGTTCAACATTCTTAGTCATCAGGGGACTGCAAATCAAAATGACCCTGAGATTCCACCTCACACCACTCAGAATGGCTAAAATAAAAAACTCAAGAGACAGCAGATGCTGTAGAGGATATGGAGAAAGAGGAACACTCCTCCATTGCTGGTGGGATAGCAGCCTTATTCATAATAGCTAGGAGCTGGAAAGTACCCAGATGTCCTTCAACAGAGGAATGGATACAGAAGATGTGGTGCATTTACACAATGAAGTACTACTCAGCTATTAAAAACAATGACTTCATGAAATTCACAAGCAAATGGATCAACCTTGAAAATATCCTGAGTGAGGTAACCCAGTCACAAAAGAACACACATGGTATGTACTACCTGATAAGTGGATATTAGCCTAAAAATTTCGAATGTCCAAGATACAATTTATAGACCATATTTAGCCCAAGAAGAAAGAAGACCAAAGTGTGGATATTTCAGTTGTTCTTAGAAGGGGAACAAAATACTCACAGGAGGAAATATGAAGACAAAGTGTGGAGCAATGATTGAAGGAAAGGCCATCCAGAGACTGCCCCACTGGGAATCCATTTCATATACAGTTGCCACACCCTGACACTATTGTGTATGCTAGGAAGTGCTTGCTGATGGGAGCCTGATATAACTGTCCCCTGAGAGGCTCTGCCAGACCCTGAAAAATACAGAGGGGGATGCTTGAAGCCAACCATTGGACTGAGTGAAGGGTCCCCAGTGGAGTTGTTGGAGAAGGAGCTGAGGGGGTTTGCAGCCTCACAAGGGAGCAACAGTGTCAAAGGGCCAGATTCCCGGAGTTCCCAGGGACTGGACCACCAACCAAAGAATACACATGGAGGAACCCATGGTGATGGCCACATATGTGGCAGAGGATGGCCTTGTTGGACATCAGTGGGAGGAGAGGCCCTTGGGCCTGTGGGTGTTCAATGCCCCAGTGTAGGGGAATGCCAGGGCAGGAGGGTGGGAGTGGTGGGGGAGCACCCTCATAGAGGCAGGCGGAGTGGTGATGGGATAGGGGGTTCTGAAGGGGATACCTCTAAAGGGGAAAACATTTGAAATGTAAATAAAGAAAATATCCAATAAAAAATAAGTTAAAAAGATAAAAAAGAACTTAGCACCCACACTCAGAGTCTGCACCATGACAATATCTTGAGCAGGTGGTGTTCCAGCTAGCTTTGTAATAGTTGGTGCGGATAGCAGAGATGGCTCACTCATTGGCTAGAAGGATGTACAGGTCTCCCAGAAGTCCTGAGCTAGTTCTCAGGACCAAGTCAGATGACTCCAGACAGCCTTGTAACTCCAGCTACTGAAGAGTCAATGCTTTTGGCCTCAGTGAGCACATGCACTCGTGTATACAAATCTAACACTGCACACACACACCTGCATACCCGCACAAGTATACATAAATAAAATATTAAAATAATTCTTTCAAATAGCCAATTCTCTGTGAATGGAAACTTTCTGTTGGCATAATCAACTGCCTCCTGAAAAATACCTGGTTCATAATGACTTGAAAACAAGTCTCCTAGCCAGCCATGATGGGAGGCAAGCACATGTCATCCTAGCACTCAGAAGGTAGAGACAGAGGAAACCAAGCTCAAGCGTAGCTTGCACTACATGGTGAAATCTAGTTTCCAAAAAAAAGTGGATAGGTTGGGCCTGTTCAACGAGAAAGCACTTTCCTAGTGTGCTCAAGGCCCTGGATTCACTTTATTATTATTATTATTATTATTATTATTATTATTATTATTATTACTACTATTATTATTAATTACTTTATTTAATGTATATGAGTACACTGTAGGTGGCTGTCTTCAGTCACAGCAGAAGAGGGCATCAGATCCCACTACAGATGGTTGTGAGCCACCATATGGGTGTCGGGAATTGAACTCAGGACCTCTGGAAGACCAGTAGTCAGTGTTCTTAACTTCTGAGCCATCTCTCCAGCCCACTGGGTTTACTTTTAGCATTGGGGAAAAAACTCTTTTTTACCATAAAGGCCAGCATCATAAAAATAGAATTATAAATATGACCGGATGCACATGCTAGACTCATTCCCTGGATAAGGATTCAGGTTACACAGATATTGTTTGCCATTATCCCTTTACATCAAGGCTGCAGTTAGAACAGATGAAATGACAGTTCATTAAGGGCATCTCTGATGTTACAAGTCAACTTCATCTTGTCTTTGAAATTCCACCACAGAGATATTTCACACCCATGCTTATTCCTGCACTATTCACAATAGGAACACAGAACCAGCCCAGATGCCCATCAGCAGACAAATGGAATTTTACTCAGCTGTAAGAAAGACTGAGGTTATAACTCATGCAGGGAAACGGAAGCAACTGGGGATCACTGTGTTAAGCAAAATAAGACAACTGCGGATGACAAATACTGAGCCATTTCTCTATGCAAAAGTCTTGATTGAGGTGTGTGTGTGTGTGTGTGTGTGTGTGTGTGTGTGTGTGAGAGAGAGAGAGAGAGAGAGAGAGAGAGAGAGAGAGAGAGAGAATGTGTGTAAGCATGTATGAATGTGTGTGTATGAATGGTTATATGAATATGTGTGTGAGCATGTATGTGTGAGCTTGTGTGTATATGTATGGTATGTGTGGGGGTGTATGTGTGGGATCATGTGTGGATATTTGTATGTATATGTAAGCATGTATGCATGTGTAAATGTGTGAGCATGTGTGTGTGTGAACATTGTGTGAGCGTGTGTGTGTGTGTGTGTATGTATGTGTGTGTGTGTGTGTGTGTGTGTGTGTGTGTGTGTGACAAAATTAGGACTGTTAGAGGAAAAGCAGTTGAGGGAAAAGGGGACGAACAAGAGAATGTTCTTCAGTGTGTGGTATGAAGCAGAGGATGAACCATTTGAGGGCAAGGAGTCAACCAAGGGACAAGACAGCTGCACTGCAAGCAAGGACAAGAACAATGTACATGTCTGGACAGGTCACAGCCCAGCACTTCATACAGTAACCACTCACACATGCTACACACACGCTCACACACACACACACACATACACACGTTCACACTCATACACTCACACACACAGTCACACACAGTCACACACACATACACACACATGCTCACACACACACACATACACATACAGTCACACACACACTCATACACATATACTGTAAGACATTAATAAAAGAAATTTTCAATTCTATAAGCCGTCTTGTACAAATTTTTTTAAATGGCAATTTTTTAGCTATTTTTCACAATAAATTTGGCTTTTTAAAAGTTAATTCCTCTCACTAGATGTGTTTTTTAAAAAGATAAATCACAGTCAAGTTATACTGTCATGAGAAAAATAAAGAGAAAAAAGAAAAGGTAAGGAAGAAAATCAGAAAGGAAATTTTAATGCCATCTTCTGGAATCTCACTTTTAGAAAAGTGAAAGAAACTGAGTAAAATTAAAACCAGAGAGTTTTTCCACAAAGTAAATGCTCAAAATGAAGTATTTTTAAAAATTTTTGAGATTAAATTATCCCATTATTTGATATTAAATCATCAAAATTTCAAAATAACACATGAAAATGCCTAATTTTTAAATAACTAATGCTATTTTAACAAGAGAAACACTAAATTATAAAAAACGGTAAAGTATAAAAACAGTGAAGACAATAGAAGCCAATTATTCATGAGGTTTCCCTTTAATTTCTCCATTTGAAATAAATTGGGGAACTGTTATGGCTTATTATTATTATTATCATTATCATCATCATTATCATCATCATTATTATCCTTATTTTAGTATCCTAGTTCATGAAGTATAAGAGTCAATGAGATTCTGGAGCCAGTTGGCTCACACCTGTGATAGCTGCTTTGGGAAAACTGAGTCAGGAGGGTCATTAGCCTGGGTGACATAGTGAGACAAACAAACAAAACCCATCAATGTAATTCCCTCTAGAAACAATTACTTTTCCTTCAGTTTTAACCTTTGCCATTGTTCATAAAATGTCAGCATGTCTCATGATGAAAACAGACAATTCCTGTCAAATCTTATTTTGGGGATGGAGACACAGAGAGATCACTGTACATTGCTTACTTATCATACATAAGGCCATAGACTCAACTTTTATTGAAAGGAAGAGCTCATACTTTTACCTAATGAATAGTGGTACAATTACCATTAAAATAAAACTCATTCTCCCAAGCCCTGTTCAAGCCACATTCGTGTGTTATTTGGCCACTGAGAAATCTGGTATCACTTTAAACGTTTCCTGACAGCAACTCAGTTCAGAGTCTCACCCTTCACCCCTTCTGGGACACTGGAGAGCAGCTGTGCTTGCCGCCCAGTCACTCAGGTGGAGTTCAGTAGCTTCCCCCAGCTCTAACTGTCTACTTGGAGCTAAGTTCAGATCTCAGCCTTGCCTCCAAATGCACTGCACCCAGCCTTTTCTCTCCACAAAACTCCCAAGTTGATCACATCATCTATTTTGAAAATACGTTTTCTAGTTTGTCTCCCTATTGACAAAGTGAAGTTGGTGTTTGTTTTAGAGACGGGAGAAAGAATTTCACACTGCACCATGGAGGTCTGTATGAACACATTTAACAACTGTCCTGTTTGCTTTCTGTTGATGTGATCAAACACTGACTAAAAGCTACTGGGTGGGGGGGAGGGGAAGGGTTTATCTCATCTTACACTTCCAGAAAACAGTGGTCTATCACTGAGATAAGTCAAGGCAGGAACTAAAGCAGAGGCCATGGAGGAATGCTGTTTACACACTTGCTCTCTATGGTTTGCTTAGCTTGCATTCTTATACAACCTGAGACTACCTGTGCTGCCCACAGTGGGCTGGACCTTCCCACACTAATCATTAATCAAGACAATGTTCCCACAGACTTGACTATCAACCATTGTCTTAGGTAGGGTTTCATTGCTGTGAAGCAACACCATGACCAGAGCAACCCTTATAACAAAGGACAACATTTCACTGGGGCTGACTGACAGGTTCAGAGGTTCAGTCCATTATCATCAAAGCAGGAAGCATGGCAGTGTGCAGGCAAGATGCTGGGTGAGCCAAGAGTTCTACATCTTGATCAGAAGGCAGCCAGGAGAAGACTGGCATCCTCAGACAGCTAGGAGGAAGCTCTCTTCCACAATGGGTAGAACCTGAGCAGAGGAGGAAACCTCCAAAGCCCACCCCCTCTGTGACACACTTCCTTCAACAAGGCCACACCTCCTAACACTACCACTTCCTAACACTACCACTCCCTATATGGGCCAAGCATTTTCAAACCACCACAGCTGTTCTGATGTAGGTATTTTTCTCTTTATGTTTCTTCTGCCCAGATGACCCTGGCTTGTGTCAGCCAGTACAACATCTGAAATAATTCAAGCACAACAGACTACAGTCTCTGAAGGGGCATTCCAGCTAGGGTGTAGATCTGTCGAGTGCACGTACTCTCCCGTGCCTCTGTGTGCTTGGCCTGGTTTATGGTGGGTGATGACTATAATAAATAAGGGAAGCAAGTCAGATAGCAGGAGGCTGGGCTGGCTCGGGACATCAATTAGTTCTTACTTTTGTTAGCACTTGTAGTGAGCACTCACTACTAAACATGGTCACTTTTCTATTGAACAAAAACAATTTCACAGGACAAAGATGGCAGACAAAGCCATTCTATGAATAAGACAGGTCGTGGAAAAGCATTGTACACCCAAACACAAATAAAACAGGAGCTATGTGGCTAGGAGCTTCCAGAAGAGACAAGAAAGACCTGCAATAGATTCTTCCCTAGAACTGGCTTGGTTGGTAGAGGGTGTAGTGCGGGGCCAGGTACCTATTGAGGGAGACCCGGGGTTCAAGTCCTTGGTCCTTTGGAAATGCTGAGAGACCTGTTCCTTTGCTCCAACATGTCGGGTTTAGATAAGAGGAGACAGCTCATGATTTTAAAGCTTTATTATAGAAAAGTAGGGGGAAAGAAAAGAGATAAAAAGTAAAGAGAGAAAGAAGAGATAGAGAGGTGAGAGCTGACCATGACCACGTGGAAAGAGGGGTTAGAGAATGGGGAGAGAGGGGGAGCAGGGGAGCAAGAGACAGGGAAAGAGTAAGAGAAGAAAAGAGGATGAGAGCGTGGGCAAGAGAGCGAGGAGGGGCCACGCAGTTCCTTTTATAGTGGGCCGGGCTACCTGGCTGTTGCCAGGTAACTGTGGGGCGGGGCAAACCTGGCTGTAGCCAGGTGACTGTGGGGGTGGAGTCCAGCCAGAATACTGGGGGCCTGGGGCAGGCATTGTCCTATGTGACTGCCGGTCACAGGGTTATGTCCCAGAGTAGCATGCAGGAGACCCTGGGTTTGAGCTCCTGCACTGCATAAAACAGACATGTGGCATTGGCAGTAATTCTCGTAATAAGGAACACGAGGTAGAAGGATCAGGGGTTCAAGGTCATCCTTGGCTATACAAAAGGTTAAAGGGCAGCCTGGAATATATGAGATTCTATTAAAAATGAGAACAAACAAGAAACCAACAAGGAGCATAACTCCGTGGACACCTGAACTGAAATCGGACTTCCAGCTTCCTGAACTAATGGCCTTTGTTTAAAACATGGAGCATGCAGTATTTTGTTTCAATGGCTCAGGAGACTAGGTATTTATGAAGCCACCTAAGAGAGCAGGGATTGACTGCTGTTCCTAGGGCACTAAAGCCAAAGATAAGGTGCTCTTGCTCAAACTATCCATAAATTCTGACACCAACTCAGATTGTTTAGGGTTTTCCCAGCCTCTTATTGACCCGCCCCACAGTTCTACCGGGAGCGTGTTTCTATTTGCTATAACAAGTGAATAAAGGCACCTTTGTTTACCAAGAAGCATCCGTGGTAGCCTTTGGTTAAAATGAACTGACGTAATTAAAACCTTCCCCCCTCCCCCAAATAACATTTAATCATCATTGCTATTTAAACAATTTTCCTTAGGGAATCCTAGAACACGTATCTTGGAAGTATATTCTTCTTTATAAAATGGCGTCCAAGCCATACTGGCTGGTTTTACAGAAGTCAACAGCCATTCTCTAGGACTTTGTATCAGGCTTGACCTCATCCACAATTACTTTCCTACTTTCATCATTTCATCTTTCAGTGAACTGTGGCTCTTCCCCTCATGATTTTCTTATTTCACATAGCCAGTGTGAAAATAGGGTGTTTGTTTGTTTTCCAAGACAAGCTTCTCTGTGTATCCCTGACTGTCCCAGAACTCACTCTATAGACAGGCTGGCCTCTAACTGGCAGAGATCCACCTGCCTCTGCCTCCCGAGTGCTAGGATTAAAAGTCCTGTGCTGGAATCTCAGTCTTGTTGGGCTTGGTCTGGTGTTGCTTTGTATATCTGCTTGCAGTCCTGATGAGCCGATTCCCATGAAACTTTGCTAGTCAATCTTCTCTGACTGGTTAAATAAAAGTGCCCACAGCCAATTACTGGGGAGAATAGAGGTAGGGCCCAGTTTCAGTTACTGGGCTGTGGGTCAAAGGTAGAGAACTGGGGAAAGAAGGAGAAAGAAGACAGAGAGCAGGAGGTCTCCATTAACCAGGAAGGACCAGGAACATGTGGTGGGAGAAGTGTCCCCTGAGGACGGATAGATGAAGCAGAAATAACCCAGGAGAGACTGGAACAGCAGAGAACTTGGGGAGTACAGCTGGGAAGTAGCCAGTCTAGCATAGAAAAATAGTTTACAGGTTTAATACCTAGTAACTGCTAAAGCTGATTAAATGAGTCTATAGGACTCCGCCTCGATTACTGGGGGGCTGGCTGGGTTATAATAAGAACTAATAGAGTTCCAAATATATATCAGAACAATGGAATCTTATTAAATATTTCAAGGAGGGCTGGAAGGATGACCCAGCAGGTGAAAGTTTAAGTCTGCAAGCCCAACGATGCACTGTGATCTTTGGGACCCACAGGAAGAGTCGGGAGAGGCTGCATTCCTGGAAGATCTCATTGCAAAACGGGAGGCAGAGACAGCAGGACCTCCCAGAACCTCCTCTGAACCATCTATCCTGGTAGATGCAGTTTAGTGGCAGAGAGGGGGAAGAGGAGACCTCGCCTCAGAAGGGTAGAAGGCCAGGACCAACTCCCCCAAATGCCCACTGATATCTACACATGTATCCTGCCCCCACAATGATAAATCAATACATTACAACCCCCCCCAAGAGTTTGATGAATAATTTTTAGGATTTTCCTATTTTGTTTGTTTGGGTTTTCAATATCCTAAGAACCCTTGCTCTGGCCCATATGGTTTTTGTTGGCATATACAGTAGACTATGTTATTATTAACAAATACTGTCTCACAGGGGACTACGCTTTACTGAGCTCAGCTTGGGTCAGCCAGCTCCTTGCTGACCTAGAAGATCAATGCTGACTGTGATACTGTCACTAGGACTTTGTTGCTGTTCTTATGGGCTAATGGTAAACAAGTTTTCATCCCTTGCTCATTCACAGTCTGATGTGAGAAACTGTCTAGACCCCAGAGAATCATGACTTCCCTGGGTCACGGTTGGTGCTGACTCAATGCTGTCTTTAGCACTATTCCTGTTTGCTGGGTTGGCCTATTCATCTACTACTCCAAAACGTGTGGTGGCCACATGTTTTCATCCATGGCCACAGCAGAGAGGGAAGCCCGGTTTTGTGCTGCTTCCAACTCAGTCTTGTGTTTCTGGACTAGGAACAGACGTTTGAGAGGCTTTAGGGATGTTCAGTTTCTCTTGTCAGTGCAGTGGCTGGACTCATCACTGAATTACCCTTGCAGTTAAGGGAATTTTCCATTCGCTTCTAGAATATTCATCATCTCCAATCACATCACTGGGAATATTCATATATTCTTTTCTGAACAATTTTAGTAAAAGGGAAAACTATATCAAGATTCTGCATTAAATGTGATTTTGAGGGAGGAGAAAATAAATAGCATCATTGAGTGTGTATTTCTCACGAGAAAGGATTCATTCTACAGTTCTTAGTCAGTATAGTACAGTATTCTATAGTATATTACTGGGTACATAGCACTGGAACACAGCCCTGGAGATATAGCATTAGACACACAGCTCTGGACACAGAGCTCTGGGCACACAGCACTAGACGTATAGTACTGGGCACATAACTATTGTTCAATAAATTTTCTCTGATGGATGAAATCATTTTGGTCTGATAGCTTCTGGCAACTCCTAATGATCCAAATGATATTTCTTGGCACTTGAGAAAGAAATTTCGCATCATCTCCAAGGTCAAAATACCCTGCTGCTAAGATACTGAGCCAAGCCACTACTCACTTGATTATATTAGCACCGACCTCATGAACTCTCTTTGAAGACGAAGTCAGTGCTGTTCATGGCGTTCAGCACAGTGCTACAGTGACTGTGTCTTCTGCCTCATTTGAATCTGAGCTTGTATTCATAAGCAAGTATGAAGAAACATTTTTTTAAGTATGGTTTTAATGTTTTTCCTTAATCCTATCTTGTTGGTATCCAGGGGCTTAACAGACAATTATTAAATGAACACATACAGTAATGAATAAGTGAATTTAGTCATACTTAGAGCTATTCATGGATTCTTTACATTTATATTAGAAATTAGCCAGGCGGTGGTGGCGCATGCCTTTAATCCCAGCACTTGGGAGGCAGAGGCAGGAGGATTTCTAAGTTCGAGGCCAGCCTGGTCTACAAAGTGAGTTCCAGGACAGCCAGGACTACACAGAGAAACCCTGTCTCGAAAAACCAAAAAAAACAAAAAAACAAAAAAACAAAGCTGTCTAGGATGATGTCCTTTGATTATGGGTGCAGTGACTCTTGAATCTCCAACATTTATGGCCCATATTGATACTTGTTTATTACCAAGGGATTTTAGCTACTGTTACTGAAAAATATAGAATGAATATTAAAGTTGAATACCTCAGAAAACAAGGCAAACAAATTCTTGTAAAAGGTATTGATGTAAATGACATAAGAGGGTTTCTGTTACATTTCCTTATTTGATTTTTATTGTGTTTGTTTAAATTCAATCTGCAATATAAGGTTTAAAAAGATAAAATTACTCACAGCAACTGTGAGGACCCAAATAACATGTTACAAACCTCAGCCAGACAAATCCCTGCTATGGAGGAGGGAGGTACCCTAACCCTAACCCTAACCCTAACCCTAACCCTAACCTGAACCCGAACCCTAACCCTAACCCTAACCCTAACCTAACCCTAACCCTGAGGCCCCACCCCTACCTGAGGTTATACAGACAGCTCATGGTTGATAGAGTAAAGAGAGACTTTCTCTTCAGTGGTGTACCCAATGAAAGGTGTTCATGTTCTTGGAAGTAATCTCACGTCCATGATCAAGAAGTAATTAGTAGTCTAGCCCTATTAGACTCATTGGGTTACAAAATTCTTTAATAAGTAAGGGCTAGAAGCTACAGAGAAGAAGTGCAGGGGAGAGGAGGGATAATGAGGACTGGAATGTACACATTGTCTACATTCATAAAGATGTCACAATGAAACCCGTTATTATGCATTAATATAATTAATATATAATCTTTAAAATGTTTTAAATTACCTCCAACTCCTACGTCTTATGTTATCATTCTTAGGGAAAGTGTGTGCCACATCAATTTCCAAGAGACTAGGACTAAAACTGAATGCTATTTTAAATTTTGGAAGTGACATGTAATTGATTTCTGTTCTCATGCCGTTAGTAACGTCCATGAAACCTTTTTGAGTACCATTTTGTGTGGATATCCCGATTGCTGGGCACCTCACAGGCTGCTATCTCAAATGAAGCGCAGTGCATCTAAGAAAAGTGACTTTCAGGATGCAGAACTTAAGGTTTCTGGAATTTTCTTTTGCTTCATTTCTAACTTTAATGTTCTAAGACGAAAGAGAAATCACAAATTAATAGAGCAACAATGAAATAAAGGCAAATTATCTCTCAAGTAAACAGTCCTTGTAGTGTCAAGAGAGTCCTGAGGACCTCCCACAGGTGTGGTCTGCTTTTCTGGGCCAATATCGCCATCTACTGGTGATACCTGCACAGTGTTCCAATTTATCTGTATAAATTTCTTCAACTTTATCAGAGATATTTTCCATGTAAATCTTCAGTTTTATCAGAAAATGTTTTTACTTCTACTTTCAGTCAATTTAGGAATATTTTTATGCCTACCATCTTATCTGTATAATTTTTCATGAAATAGTTTTAACGTGTTTTTCTATATATTTCTTGAGTTTTATCAGAAATATTTTCCTTGTATATTTTCAGTTTCATCAGAAAATGTTTATAATTCCACTTTCAATCAACTTAGGAATATTTTTATGCCTACCATTTTATCTGTATAATTTTTCCATGAAATAGTCAATATTAACGTGTTTTTCTATATATTTCTTCAATTTTATCAGAGATATTTCCCATGTATATTTACACACAGGAATACTACTCAGCAATTAAAAACAATGAATTCATGAAATTCTTAGGTAAATGGGGAACAGGGGGAGGGAAGAGGGCTTATGGAACTTTTAGGGGGGAGAACCGGGAAAGGGGAAATCATTTGGAATGTAAATAAAGAATATAGAAAATAAAAATAATAATAATAAAAACAGAAAATGAAGTTTGGAGGGGTAAGTGTATGGGGAAATCTTTCTTTCAGCTCTGCTTTGGTTTGCTTTATGACCTCCTTTCACTTTTTTAGAAGATCTACTTATATCTATGAGTGTTTTGCCTACATGCATGTATGTGCACCACGTATGTGCCTGGCTCCTGAAGAGGTCAGAAGCAAGCATTTGCAGTTGTGGGTTAACACTCGGGAACTGTGATCAAGTTTGACTTGTCCACAAGAACACCAAGTGCATAATACAGGCAATCGTATATGTGCTCAGCAAATGTCAGCCAGTGACAGTGTCATTAATACCACTATTATTATTTCCTTAAGGCAAATCTGAAAGTGTATTGATTGTGTGTAGAAGGACTGCAAACACCTAAAGCATTCACTGTCTTTATTAAATAACTTTACAGCTGAACATGAATGAAAAATCTAAAATGTTATTAAAGGTTTTAAAAAAGTTTCTACCTCTTTAAAATATTCAAAGACCTCAGCATACCTGAAATTGAGTGTCATTTCATGTGGCAACTTATTCTTTTAAAGAAACTTTTTTTTAAAATTTTCATGTTTTTCAATAGGCTGGATTTATTAAGGTGAAAGAATTTGAAAAAAAAAGTAACTATAGTGAAATGAAAATGACTATACTTCTGGAAGTTCCTAGAAACCCAGATGAGGAGAACTGAGCTGAGCACCCATGGTCTTGAGTCTGGTATTCTCTGCCCCAGCTCCATTCTTTCCCACCCAACATCTTCCCCATCTCTGAACTTCATAGCTTATGCTGAAAACTCAGCATAAATAATTATATTGCTCAGTGTAATATAAATTTCTCAGTCTTCTCAGTGTCTGACAGACTTCATGATCACCTCAGTAGATAGCAAAAGACCCAAAAACCTAGCAGGGCTGTCTGACAGCTCTCATCTATAATCCAAGAATTCCAGATTCTGAAGCAGAAAGATCTATGCAAATTGGAGAACAGCCTGCAGCCATGGAAACTCTGCCTGAAGAAAATGACAAAACACACCATCCAGGAGTAAAGGAGGGTCCTTCCACAAAGTCTTAGAAACTTCTTGAAGTGGGGGTGATAATTCCTGTGGTCTGAGTTCCAGTCTCTGCACACTGTATAAATCACAACACATGGTGAAGTTAATATAGTGACCCATGTTCCTTCCCTGGAGACATGACAGACAGAACTATCACGAGATGTTTCTGCCTTAATCCCACTCTGACCCACTTCTCTGGTCAATTTAATCTCTGCATCATCTTCTTGTCTGAATTCTCCTCTTATTGGATCAGTGCGGTCGGTCACTTTTCTTGTAAACATTTTTTCCTGTGTTAATTGTAGAGGGTTGTACCACACACACACACACACACACACACACACACACACACACAGTCTCTGATCCCTACAGCCTGGCCTGTCCTCCCCAATCCCACTGCCTTTGTCTTCTGGACAAGGATGGGCGGACTACCCATCTCACAATGTGGGTCCTTAATAGTTGGATAAAAGGTGATGTACCTTTTATTCAGGGGTCAAACTAAGAGACAAGGTTCACATCTGCTTTCACCTCACATCTCTAATTCAGTCCCATGGACTATTATTCATCTGTCCTTTAAAGGAATCTTTTATTCTTTCTACCAGCTCACTCTCATGGGACCTTTTAATACCCTCAGCCCCTTTCCCTCATCTCACCCATTTCCCACTCCTCCATCCTCCGTCCCACCCACGTTTTCTTTCTTCCTGCCATGTCTCTTTCAGAACCACGGATTGGTTCTGATTGATCCGTTAGAAAAGTAAGCCAGATCATGACCTTTCTCTGTCACCAGTCCTGAGCAGGGTTCTTTCTTCCAGGCTTCTCTTCCTTAGCCTTCCGGTCCCCTGAGCAGTTCAGAAGCCTTCCGGTCTCTCTCTGCCCATTGTGCCCACCTGGTATTCTCTCCACAAGAACTTTGCATCTCGTGTCCTTCCAACCTCAACTCAAATGGGATTCCCTAAACTTACAGTACTCTAGTAGCGGGATTTACCCATTCTAGTAGGAGCAGATGATCTCTTGAAGACAAGTGCCTGGGTCTCATGTGGAGCCCTAGAACAAGAATTTTTAAACATGGGATGAATTACACTCCTTGGATTTCTATCCCAGGCAACACAAGGGCAAACATTCCTGCCCAGAGTACATAAAATATGTAATGTGAATGAGATTCATTTTAAAGATTAAAAGTGTGTGTGTGTGTGTGTGTGTTTGTGTGTGCACCTGTGTGTTAGGGATCACCACCAGAGCCCTTACACGCGCAGGCAAGTGAACTACTTCCCAGTCAAAATGATTAATTGTTGGGGCTGGAGAAATGCCGGGGGGTGGGGGTGGGGACTGAGACTGAAATCTGGTTCCCTAATTGTTTCTTGATTATGTCAATAAAGACGGGGCTCGTCACTGGAAGAATTCTGATATAGGATAGCTGGTGAGTTTAGGACAATAGATTCCGTGCCCAGTGGTTGTATTATCAGGCTGGTTTTAAAATATTAAGGCTGTCTGGTGTTTTCCATCCCCAGTGACTCGGGTGGGCAGGAGAAAGGGCAGCCTTGGGGTGGTCATTGGTGGTCGGCGGGCAGAGCTAGCCTCCGGGGTAGTTGGTAGGTGTTGAGTTCAGGGGAAAAGCAGTAGCCTGGGTGGTTGTTAGAGGATTGATGGAGCTGGCCTTTGCGGAGCTGTCTGAAGTGGAACCAGCAGCAGAGAGTTCTCAGAGCTGAGCTGAGAGTGCAGCCCCAGAAGGTGAGAGCATGGAGTTTTAAAATTACATGCAACAGAAAAATGGCTGATCTTACAGAGGAGCCTGTTTTGGTTGCCGAACATCCATCCATAACTCTAGTTTTAGGGCATCTAAAGTCCTTTGCTGGTCTTTTCAGGTTTCAGGACCCTACAGAGCACCAGGCACACACATATACAGAGGCAAAACATTCCTACGCATAACAAAAATCGAAACCGTTAATTGTAAGAGCTTCTCGGACGACAAATGATTACACTGCCGATAGAGATTATTTGAAGGCATAGCAACTGTGTCTGAAGTGAGGCTACCAGGCTAGTGTTTCAAGGACTACTAGCAACTGGAGTGGGGTTTTTCCTGCCGATTTCCGGCAGTTGGTCCTGGGGTTCACATGGTACACTGTCCAAGCTGAAGTATTTAAACATAAAATGCAAACCAGGAAACTCCAGGTGATGCAAGTGAATGCTCAGGTGGTCAGCCAGTGAGACCGTCATTTTGATGCCGGCATGAGTAGGAAGCAGCCCCCAGTTGCCATGAAAATAACCAGAAGTAGACAGTTTCTACTCTCGGATCTCAGAAAGAGCACGCTTGTTTCTGTTCCCACTGGCTCTGTGGTTGCCCTAGACGTTACCTGTGTGCCTTCCTCTGCATCTCTAGACTTCCACATGGAAAAAAAGAACACACTCTTGACTTGAAGCTTGTGTTTTGAGTTATGAAAGCAAGTAGAGGTTGAGAAGACGGCACAGTCATTAAACGGGGACCTGGGCTGAGTTTGATGCCCAGCGTCCATGTGAATTGCCAAGTGCTGGTATATGCTTATATTTGCAGCACCGAGGAGGTAAAGAAAGCCATCCGTGGCTCCCTAGCCAGTCAGTCAAGCAGTATCAATGAACCCTGGGTTCTAGTGAGAGACCGTCTCAGATAATAAGGTGGACAGACCTGAGGAATGATTGACACTCAGAGTTGACCTTTGTTCTCAATACATGTGGGCACATACATACACACACACACACACACACACACACACACATCATGTCAAAAGTAAAAGCTATCTATTCAGATCATTGATGTGGATGGCCCTGATGTTCTTTATATTTTGATGTTAATTCCACTTTTCCAGGAAGGGTTGTCTGGAACAATGAATGAGTCATGTATTCAGGTGACTTTTTTTGTGAACCTTCTAATGAATAAAGAAACCAATCACTGGGCAAGTAGGCGGGACTTCCGGGTTGGAGAGAGGAAGGGAAGAGGCAGGAGAGGGCTTTGGACACAGATAGTGGGAGGACAAGATGTAGCTACTAGTGATGCCTGGTTTAGATGGCAAATCCACCAGAATTCGCCACCAGAGGATTTAGATTTAATATAGCTTACAAGATTAGGATTCTAGGTGTTGTGCCCAGAGATTGAGTTACCATTGTTTCTAAACTAAATGTGTGTGGTGTTTTCTTTCACATGGCAGCTCAACTGGTTCCAGAGAGAAAGGTAAGGCAGTAAAGTGTGAGTGTGCCAGACGTGCACCCCAAAAGGCTGTGGGAATTTTGAGGCATGAGGCTGGCATGATAGCAACCCGCCAATGGGAACTTAGTGAGTTGGGTGGAGAGATTTTGGAGCTCTGAGTTAGAGAACCTGTTCAGACCTGCCAGCATAGTGTGAATTGCATCTCCCCCCCCCCCCCTGCAACAGTCTTCCACCAACATATGCATCTTGGAAGCTCTATGGAAATGGAGGAAGGCTTTCAGTATGCCCTGGCAGATGCTGGTGACTTGGGGAGTGGATGTAGTCTAATGAGAAGTGGAGCCCTCGTGGACGTGTTGCTTCAAGTTGTGGGTGAGAGTTCTACCTTTGACCATGGCAGGGCCACTCTCTATAAACTCAGTGTCTTGAAGTCAGCAGAGTGGATCAGGGATGCCACCTGATCTGAGTCTTTCCCAGCTACTTCTGAGGCTATAGAGGTGGGAGACACCAGAGACTACCAAGAAGAACACACTCCCCTCTGCCCATTGTGTTTCTTATCTTTGTCTATTTTGGTTTGCAGGTTCCCTTCACTGTGCATTTTGTGAATATATGTCTATCTGATATCTACTTCTTAGGAATCCCTTGAAATGTCTGTCCCACAGGTGGCACTATTCTTTGGTTACTTTGTTGTTAGCTTTTTATGTTGTGTTGACAAAATTTGGCAAGAAAATGATTTAGATATTTTTGCTGCGGGGGGGGGGGGATAAAACCAAGCCAAAACACAAACCAAGAAAAAAAAATTCTGGCATTGTAATATATTATATATATTATCACCATATATATATATATATATATCTCACCATATATTTTATGTATATATATATATATACATATATATCATAGATCTTCATTAGATTCTATCGCTTAAGTATATGAAGTATGCTTTCTATATTAATGCACACAAGGTGCACACATATAATTGAATCATTAACAATGAGTTGGTTGCTTACTCTTTGCCTGCCTCTGGAACACTTGAAACCTTGACTGACCCCTGGCCAGTCCGCAGCGTGTTGTCTCCAGCATGTTCTTCACATTAGGGGCGGGTGATTTTGCTGTTTACGCCTAAATCAGAGGACTACACCATATCAGGCTGTCAGGTTGCAGTGAACAAGCATCAAGTTTAATAGGGTGTTTTCAAGGTTGGGTTGAAAGGTGTATTTTCAAGGTCAGTGTCCCACTAAAGCCACTGACCCTGACACTTGAGCAGGTTTTCCTGGACATAAACACTCTGAATATGTTGTCTCTGTAGCTCATTGTGCTATAGAATGACCCTCTCATGGTCTCCTCAGATGAGGAAGGACTCAGTCCTCTCTGGTATTTCTGTAACTCACCAGAACATACCTTTTCCTCAGTATTACTGTAACAAGAAGCCTTTAGCATGAAGATTACTCATTATTGAGTCTGAACAATCAAACTTGAAACCTTCTGAGACAATCCACACATTAACCACAGGATAAAAATTTCCCCATGGTCCCTGGTCAAGGGATGGGTCCACACATCCATCTCAAAGTTTTTAACCCAGAAACATTCCTGACCAAAGGAAGAACAGGGACAAACAGTGGAGCAGAGACTGAAGGAAGAGCCATCCGGGGACTGCCCCACCTGGGTATCCATCATGTCTGCAGACACTAAACCCAACACTGTTGCTGTTGCCAAGAGGCGCTTGCTGACAGGAACCTGGTGTGGCTGTTCCTTGGGAGGTTCAGCCAGCAACTGACCGATGCAGATGTGGAGTGAGCTCAGGGTCCCTGGTTGGGGAGCTGGCAGAAGGACTGGAGTCGCTGAGGGCAATTGCAACCCCATAGGAAGAACAACATCAGCGGCCAGACCACTCAGTGCCCCCAGGGACTAGACCAAGGAGGGTACAGGGAGGGATCCATGGCTCCAGGTACATAGGTAGCAGAGGATGGACTCGTCTGACCTCCTTGGACCTGTGGAGGTTTTATGACCCAGCGTAGGGGGATGCTGAAGTGGTGGGGCGGGTTTATAGGAGAGCACCCTCATAGAGGCAAAGGAGAGGGAGGAGAGGGGAGTTGTGGAATGGGGGACTTACGGAGGGGTAACCAGAAAGTGGGATCTCATTTGAGATGTAAACAAATAGAATGATTAATAAAAGAAAAGGCTGGAGAGATGACTCAGTGGGTAAGAGCACTGACTGCTCTTCTGAAGGGCCTGAGTTCAAATCCCAGCAACCACATGGTGGCTCACAACCATCCGTAATGAGATCTGACGCCCTCTTCTGGTGTGTCTGAAGACAGCTACAGTGTATATTTTTATAATAATAAATAAATCTTTGGGCTGGAGCAAGCAGGGACTGAGCGAGCAAGGTTAATCAGAGCAAGCAAGGCTGATCGGATCGAGCAGAAGTCCTAAATTCAATTCCCAGTGACCACATGAAGGCTCACAACCATCTGTATAGCCACAGTGTACTCATATACATAAAATAAATAAATAAATCTTAAAAAAAAAGAAAAGAGTTTCCACAAAATGGTTCAATTATAGGAAACTTCACATTTCGAAAATATGCAAATTGTGGTGTAATGATCGTCTTAGGATTTCTATCGCTTTGACCAAACACCATGACCAAAAAGCACGATGGGGAGGAAAGGGTTAATTTGGCTTGCACTTCTCAGCACTGTTCATCACTGAAGGAAGTCAGGACAGGAACTGACACAGGGCAGGGACCTGGAGTTAGGAGCTGATGCAGAGGCCACGGAGGACTGCTGCTCACTGGCTTGCTTCCCCTGGCTTGCTCAGTCTGCTTTATTATAGAACCCGGGACCACCAGCCCAAGGATGACACCACCCACAGTGAACTGGACCATCCCCTGTTGATCACCATTTGAGAAAATGCCTTACAGCTGGATCTCATGGAGGCATTTTCTTAACTGACGCTCCTTCTTCTCTGATGACTCTGTGTCAAATTGACACACAAAACTGCCAAGGACCAGCCTTGACTAGTCTGGGGGTCCTGAAGAAGGGGTGTTTGGAAGTTGGGCAAAAAGAACAACTTGAAATCAAATTATGAGTATGAGCTGACAGCCTTTGTACTGCTGGAGACAGCTTTCTCTGAAGGTCTCCAGGAAGCTCATCCAGACAGCTCAGGTCTCACAAACAGAGGCCCAGGTTTTTTATTTACATATCAATTCAGTCCTTTACTCCTGGTTCTCTTTTGATTATCCCACAAATCAGCATTCCATAACGCCAGCCCCCGATTCTTAGAAAAAGACAGAAAACACTTTTTTTTTAATCATGATAAATTGAGATCTACCTGTCTTTGTAAGCACAGACAATAAGCTAGCTGGGTGGGATCTCTCTCTAAGATCAACACCCCCTACCATGCCTGGGCCTAACCTCACTCTGTCCCAGGCTGACCTTGAACTCAGGAATCTGCCTGCCTTTGTATCTTACTGACAAGCTGGCTTACAGTGCAGCTGCCTCAGTTCTTTCAGATATTCGAAGTTCCTTTTTCAATTCATATTGCATCCTTATATTTTGCATAGTTGACAAATTACATATTCCTGAACTCATGTCTTTATTGTTCCTTCCCACAGCCTTAAGGACTGTCATGAAGATCTCAGCATCTATCATTTTGCTGAGACGTTAGCCACATGCTCATCTCCTGGACTCATGCTGTCTCTGAATATCATGGAGTCATTAACCTTGGCAGAGAGGACATTCCTCAATAAACTTGGCCGGGAGAATATTTCCCAAAGGAGGAACATGAAGTAAAATATATACATGCACACACACATGCACACACACACACACACACACACACAGACACACACACGCCTCATGCTGTCAACACACATGAAGACCTGCACCCTGCTGGCTCTGTTCCAGGGGCAGGAACCATGTTGTGCCTTTCCTTTGCATGACCAAGGATGATTTGGCACAAAACCAGCCAGTACCATGATATAGATGATAAGTATTACTGATATCAGGGTTTTCATTTAAAGCAATGAAGTCATTTTAACTACTTTACTCAAATTGATTTTACCCACCACATCTATGAGTTTAACTGGATATACATTTTATTCTCTGTATTCTCTTTATTCTTGGTATTTGGCATTTGTTTTCTGCATAATGTTCTGTTGTAATGCTACTGATTTTGCTGTGTTTTCTGTCAAATGAATTAAATTGCCATTATCGCAAAAAAAAAAAAAGTTTCTTGGAGAGTAATGTGAAGAAGGAAATTTAAGAATGACCCCTGACCCACTCAAAGCCTCTGCATCTGCCTTCACCTCCCCCTCCTCCCCCTCTATTTCTGTGCTTGCCCTGAGTCTCTGAACACCAGACATCTACAGGGACCTGACACTTAATTTTATTTTTTTTTATTTTATTTATTTTTTGTTGGTTTTTCGAGACAGGGTTTCTCTGTGTAGCCCTGGCTGTCCTGGAACTCACTTTGTAGACCAGGCTGGCCTCGAACTCAGAAATCCTCCTGCCTCTGCCTCCCAAGTGCTGGGATTAAAGGCGTGCGCCACCACCGCCCGGCCGACCTGACACTTAAAATTGGTTCGGACAATCTGGACTTGCCAGTGACATCACTGAGATGATATTCCTCAAGAGAGGAGTGGTCCCTTTCTACAGGACCGAGGGTCTTCAGATTGACTGTTCTGCCACTTTCATATCATTTCTGGAAACTCTGGGCTGTCTTATGAAACATTGTTGTTCAGCACACTCAATATGAAATGTCAGCCTCCACGCTAACCCTTCCTGATCAACCTAGCATCTAACCTAACCCTAGCATTGATCGTATGAATACCTCACAGGGATTTATAATGGCTTTCTGACTTGGCTGTGCATACAGGAAGGAAGCCTGAGGGATTGAAGAGATGAGTCTGTGCTAAGAGCACTCACTGGCTGCACTTCTAGAAGACCTGGATTCAATTCCTAGCACCTACACAATACACCACAATCACATGTAACTCCAGTTCCAGGGAATCTAATGCTCTCTCTTGACTTCCCCAGGTACCAAGGCATGAATATGGTGTACAGATATACATGCAGACAAAACACTACACATATTAAATAAATAAATAAATAAAGATTTAAAACAATTGACAAAGAAGAGAGTTTAAAGTTCTTGTGTACTGTTAACATTTGTCTGCCATTATCCTGCCTAAAATGTCATGATTGTTTATACGAAGTATCTTTAATAAAGCTAGATACAGTTTGGCTTGTAAAAAAAAGTTCTTGGGCAATTTCTTGGGATGGACATTTGGAACCCAAAACCCTTATCATGATATATGTAGTAAATGGTAGGCAATATTTCTTTTTATATTGTCCTTGGAATAATCCTGTTTTTATAAATCATTTTAGTTTCAAATATACACCAGAATAATTAAAATCTCATGGAAACAGATTTTTTTTGGTGGACAGAGTTGTAAGCATGGTTTCTTTGTGTAGCCCTGGCTGTCATAGAACTAGTTCTGTAGTCTATCAGGAGCTGTTTGCTGCTTCTCTGAAGCAGAGGGGAAAAAAGGGAGAGAAGAAAGTCTACCTGCCAGGCGGCCTGTTGGCAGATTTCCCAGCCTGTTGAGGAATGGAATGATAAGAAGAGTTGCACCCGAGGCTCTAGGCTAGGAGCTGAAGAGTCTATTGACCTTGGTGGAAGGAACAGAGGTTTTGGGGGATGAGAACAAATGTCTTGAGAACATTTTAGCAAAATTGTTTCTGATAGCTTGTGGCTTTGCTTCCTATGGTACTGGAGTATAAGAAGGATATAGGAAATACAATTGCTGTTGTCGTGGTAATGACCTGCAGCCCTCCCATACCTGTCGCTTGCCTTTTTATTTTTTCTTTTTCCTATAATTAACCTCATTCCTCTCCCAGAGAACTGTTTGACTTCGTACCCAGCCAGGCTGGTATAGTAGACCAGGTTGGCCTTGAACTCACAGAGATTCACCTGCCTCTGCCTCCCAAGTGCTGGCATTCCAAGCCCAGCAAAAATTCTTTCTCTGTTGCTGGGAAACAAAAATAGCAAACTTACTGACATTCTGTAGGTCAGATGTCTAAGCACATACAAGTAGCCCTTCCTGTCTAGGTATTGATGGATTCAAGCTAACCCAGATCAAAGATAGAAAACATTAATGTGAATGTTTTAAACATGTATAGATTTTTATTGTCATCATTCCATAAATAATATATCAAGGCATTTATTTTGTATTAGAGATTCTAGCCAACCTGGAGCTAACTTAATGTACATAGGTGAGGTACACATAAGTGACTTCAGCAGCCTCCAGTTTTGATGTCAAAACTCCTTGAATGTGCCCTTCCCCCAGCCTTGAGCAGGCTAAACAGACCTTGAGTGCTTGCCACAATGGGTTTTACCACCGAGGTGGAGTGGCTGCCTCCTGCCACCCACACTGCACCTGCAATTTCTTACAGGAACTTAGAGGAATAGACCTCCCGCTGAGCTTGCTTTGCAACATAATTCAACTGAAACAAAGGATGGGTTTTGTGGTCTTCCCTTTATAAGCTGGAGCTGCAGAATTAAACTTTGAGCCTTGATCAGAACCTTTGTCTTGGCTTCATCCTTCTCTCACAATCAGTCTTTTTTCTTTTCCAGCCCCCCTTTCAGGTAAATGCAGTTCTCCACGGCTGCTGGACAGCTACACTTGGATCAGTCTTCTGCATGTGCCCACAGCTGGTGCATGACTGAGTTCTCAGGTTTTCACAAGGCTGGAATCTAGACGCCATCTGGCTACATGGTCTTCTGAAGCTCACTGCACTCTTCCAACTCACTCAGCTTGTACCAGATTTCATTTCCTTTTAGTAATAAGACTGAGGTCTTCAGTAGGTGCTCCTCAGCACCCCATAAACTGGGTGTGTTGTCATCCCAACACTTGGGAGGTAGAGGCAGGACAGTTAGAAGTGCAAGTTCATCGTTGACTACATAATCAAGACCAGGCAGGACTTCCTGAGACCCTGCTTCAGAAAACAAATCACTCAAAAATTCTGAGGTTCCTGTTTGGTTGCTGGTTGTTAATGAGGGTCACATGTGGCATTTTGACAGCACTTTGTCATGTTGTCCCTTTGCCTTTATGGGTGGAGACAGAAAATCTTCCTCTTATCTGGTGAGCCTCACAAATAAAACCTCAGTGTTGAAGAAAAGTCAAATCCTCTTCTGGTCTCCAACCACTCTCACATATCAAAAGTCCATGGCTTCTAGGGGACAGTCAGTTTTCTGAGTTTGGTCTCTGGTAGGTTGACCACCTTCCAGTGGATGATCCCCCGACCCCCACCCCTGTGGGGAGCCAAATAAGGTCATTCAGCCATGGCTGTCTTATGACCATGAGATTGTTGAACTAAGCCCTGCCCAGGAACTGCCGATACGGATCGCTCCACCCTTAACCGCGGAATGTCCCTACGTGCGCAGATACCAGATGTCTCCACCAGATGCCCTTCATGCTTCCTCGTGCCAAGAATGCCTTGACCCCTCCTTCCTTTGCATTTTGCAAAGGTCACTTCCCCCTAGCTCCCCCTCCCAACTTCCTCATTCAGGGCTTGGCCCATAGCTCACTTCCCCCTAGCTCCCTTTCCCAAGTCCCTCAACCCCACTGCTTAAAACGTGCTGCCTGTGTGACAATAAACGGGACCTTGACAAATGGAATCTTGCTTGGTCTCGTTCTTCTCTCCCCCCCATGACCCTCAGGTAGCGCCTCTTCAGGACCCTGAATAACTAGACCTGCTGGACGGGTCAAGTGGCGCCTGAACAGGGACCCGAAGCACGGCCAACTACCGGACGACGGAGGAACCCCGGGAAAAGGAATCGAGGACCTTTCACGCCGCATCGCTCGTGCGTCGCTGGAAAGGGAGGTAAGTTTGGCCAAATAATTGTCGTCCGATTGTCATGGGGAAACAATTGTCTAAGGAAGCTTGTTTTATAGGAGAAATCAAGCGTTTGCTCAGGGAGAGAGGAATAAGAGTTAAGAAAAAAGATTTAATTAAGTTCTTTTGTTTTGTTGATGAAAAATGTCATTGGCTGGTTTTAAGCGGCCCCGATATACACCCACTTACGTGGAATAAGGTTGGTAAAGATATTAATAAGCTTTTAAAAGCTGGTGACCCAAAAACGAGACCTCGTGTCCCGTATACAAAAAACTTAAATTTAAACATATCAAAGAATTACACTCAGCTGTTAAAAATTATGGTTTAACTGCACCCTTTACCTTGTCCATTTTAGAAGGACTCACGGGGTCCGGATATCTGACTCCTAGTGAATGGACTAAGGTGGTGCAGTCTTTCCTCACCAGAGGACAATACTTAACTTGGAAATCTGAATTCATAGATAGGGCCGAGAGTCTGGCCACTAGGAACAGAAAAAACCCTCTAGGCAGGACCGCCTCTTGGACGGCGGACAAGTTATGTGGGAGGGGCCCATTTGCCTCCGAGGAAAAACAATTAGGATTGTCCCCTGGTGTACTTTCTCAAACTGCGCAGGCAGCCTTATCTGCCTGGAGAGCGGTTCCTGCTACAGGAGCCCTCACCACCCCCTTAACTAAAATAGTCCAGGGGGCCCAGGAACCCTATGCTCAATTTGTGGGGAGATTACAGGAAGCAGCAGAAAGAATCCTAGGTCAAAGTGAAAGTGAGGGGCTCCTCGTTAAGCAGCTTGTTCTTGAAAATGCTAACTCAGTGTGCAGAGCCGTATTATGAGGCAAGACCAAAGATCTTGATATTACAGGAATGGTTAAACTTTGCAATGACGTTGACTCCTTCTCACATCAAGTGACCAAGTCTATCAGTTTAGCTATTGGGGCTGTGTTCCAAAAAACTGGAGATTCTGGCCGCCCTAGAGGCAAAACATGCTTTAGATGTGAGCAGCCTGGTCACTTTGCTAGAGAATGTAGCGCTCTCAACCCCAGCCAGCCATTTAATCCCGTCATTGGCCAAGGGGCCCCTAAGCCTACTGCACCGGGAGTTTGTCCTCACTGTAGGAAAGGCCGTCATTGGGCCAAGGAATGTCGGTCTAGAACTGATGCTAATGGGCAAGCCCTCCCTGTGGTCCAGGGAAATGGCCAAGGGGCCCCGGTGTGGGGCCCCTACCCACAGATGATCACACACCCCCAAGTACAGCACCAAACTCCTGTGACACCAGTTTATCTAGGGCAACAGCAGGGAGCGCAGGACTGGACTTGTGTTCCTCCACCACCAGGGTTATAACCCCCGAAGAAGGAACCATTATTATAGAGCCTGGAAAGTTTGGACCCCCACCATCTGGTATGTTTTTCCTAATTATCGGACAAGCCTCTAGTGCCCTTCAGGGGCTTGTTATTCTTCCCTCCGTGATTGATGCTGATTACTCTGGAGAGATTAAATTCCTGGCTACTGCCACGCGTGGCCCCTTGACGCTCAGGGCCGGACAGCGCATTGGGCAAGCCTTGCCACTTCCCTTTGTGGGACAATTCTCTCATGTGAAAGAAGGGTGTGGCTCCTCCTCCCCTGGCTCCTCAGATATCTATTGCGTTCAAAAATTAACTGATGAAAGACCCATGATGATGCTCTGGCTAGATGGCAAACAGTTCCAGGGCCTTTTGGATACCGGGGCGGATGCAACAGTGCTTTCCTCTAGACATTGGCCATCAACTTGGCCCCTCGAGGCTACCGCCACACATTTAAAAGGGATAGGCTAGTCACAAGATACACTTCAGAGTTCAAAGCTCCTGACCTGGAAAGACAAAGATAATAATACGGGCACGGTTAGACCATTTGTGGATCCTGGACTCCCTGTTAACCTCTGGGGAAGGGATATTCTCTCCCAGATGGGGATGATGATGTGCAGTCCTAATGAAGTCATTACTAATCAAATGTTAAAAACAGGGTTCCTCCCTGGAAAGGGACTAGGTAAACATCAACAGGGAATTACAGAACCCTTAGTCCCCACACCCAAAATGGATAGAGGAGGTTTAGGAGCAGACCTTTTTTCCTAGAGACCGCTGTTCCCCCTGCACTTCAGGCTGACAAAATATCTTGGAAATCAGATGACCCAGTCTGGATCGATCAGTGGTCTATGCCTCAAGAAAAGATACAGGCTGCCCTAAAGTTGGTGCAGGAACAGTTGTTACAAGGGCACCTTGAACTCTCCACTTCGCCGTGGAACACCCCCATCTTTGTTATAAAAAAGAAAAATGACTCTTGGAGATTGTTACAGGACCTCAGAGCAGTCAATAAGACCATGGTCCCTATGGGGGCCTTACAACCTGGTTTGCCCTCTCCTATAGCCATCCCTAAAGGCTTTTGTAAAATAGTCATTGATATAAAAGATTGTTTCTTTTCCATTCCCCTCCATCCGGAAGATTGCGTCCGCTTTGCTTTCTCCATTCCCGTTACTAATCATGTGGGCCCTAATCCTTGCTTTCAATGGCGCGTGTTACCGCAAGGAATGGCTAATAGTCCCACCCTTTGTCAAAGATATGTGGCCCAAACTATAGATCCAATAAGGTTACTCTTCCCTTTTGCTTATATTATCCAATATACAGATGATTTATTGATTTCTTCCGCTAGCTTGCAAGAAACCCAAAAGATAGCCCAAGTTATCGTCCTGGCCTTACAACAGAGGGGCTTTACAATTGCCCCTGAAAAAATCCAAACCCAGTACCCTTTCTTATTTCTTGGATTTCAACTAGAGCCTACATCTATTTATTCTCAAAAGTTAGCAATCAGGAGATCGCGGCTACATACCTTAAATGATTTTCAGAAACTTTTGGGTGATATCAATTGGCTCAGGCCCTACCTCAAGCTGACCACCGGCGATTTAAAACCTTTGTTTGATATCCTGAGGGGTAGTCCTGATCCTAACTCACCTAGAATGTTGACTCCTGAGGCTGAGAATTCTTTATTAAAAGTAGAACATGCTATTGGCCAACAATTTGTGGGATATTTTAGCCCTTCCAAAACTCTCTATTTGATTCTTTTTACAACAACGTTTACGCCCACAGGCCTCTTATGGCAAGATAGCCAGCCACTTATGTGGATCCATCTGCCTGCAACCCCCCCAAAAATACTTCCTACTTATCCCTCCTTGGTCTGTCAGGCCATTTATCTGGGACTTAAGCGGGCTACCCGCCATTTTGGTCGCGATCCAGATGTTATTATTACTCCATATTCGCAAGAACAACTTACTTGGTTGCAACACAGGCATAATGATTGGGCCGTCCTGTTGTCCATTTATCAGGGAACGTTTGATACTCATCTACCAGGAAATAAACTATTGCAATTCCTCCACGTAACCCCCTTCATCTTCCCCAAGGTCACATTCTTGAAACCTATACCAAATGCCTTGACTGTCTTTATAGATGGGTCTAAAAATGGAAGGGCCTCCTTTGCTGTTAAGGATCAGGTTTTTTATGTTAAGGCCCCTTATGCTTCTGCTCAGTTGGTAGAGCTTTATAGTGCTCTAGAAGTTTTTAAATTAATAGATCAATCATTTAATCTTTTTTCTGATAGCCATTATGTAGTTAGAGCACTTCAAGTTTTAGAAACTGTTTCTACCATACAATCTTCAACTCCTACCTTTAAATTATTCTCAGAATTACAGGAATGTATAAGAGCCAGATCAAGCCCATTTTTTGTGGGCCATATTAGGGCTCATTCAAATTTGCCCGGCCCCTTAACCAAGGGAAATGATCTGGCCGATAGAGCCACCAGGCTATCCATGATGACCTTCCTTAGTGACCCCTTGCAGGAGGCCCAGGTGGCACATTCACTTCATCATCTTAACGCTCAAACATTACGGCTCAAGTACAGAATTACTAGAGAACAAGCTAGACAAATTGTGAAAAATTGTAAAAACTGCCTGACTCTACTTCCGGAACCACATGTTGGGGTTAATCCCAGGGGTCTTTTTCCGGGAGACATTTGGCAGATGGATGTTACCCATGTTCCTTCCTTTGGGAAGTTAAAATTTGTACATGTGACTATTGATACCTTCAGTGGATTTATATGTGCCTCTGCACATACAGGAGAAGCCACGAAAAATGTTATTGCCCATATGCTCTTTACCTTCTCGGTTATGGGGCAACCTAAAATAATAAAGACAGATAATGGACCTGGCTATGCTAGTCAAAACTTTAAACAGTTTTGCTCCCAATTTCAAATAAAACATATCACAGGCATACCTTACAACCCCCAAGGACAAGGGATTGTGGAGCGTGCCCATCAAACTCTTAAAAACACCCTGTTGAAGCTTACTACCCAGGAAACTATTTATTCCTTTAAGGGTAATGCTAAACTTGTATTGTCCCATGCACTCTTTGTTTTAAACTTTTTGACCTTGGATATGCAAGGGCGTTCTGCTGCCGATCGCTTATGGCACCCCTCCACAAAAATGGATCATGCTTATGTCCTCTGGAAAGACCCTCTAACCGGCAAGATATGGCAGGGTCCCGACCCTGTTATAGTCTGGGGGAAAGGGTCTGCCTGTGTCTATGATTCCAAAGAGGGAGGAGCCAGATGGCTCCCTGAAAGATTGATAAAACCTTATAACAAGTCTGATGCAACCTTGCTATAAAATTCCAAAAATATCTCCAAGCCTATAAGGCCTTATAACCTATTCCAGGGTGGCGCCTGAGAACGCCTTGTTCTCTTTTCTAGATGGCAGCTTATCCCTGGGTTGTGACCTGCTTCCTCTTCCTGCCAATGAGGATCATTGGAGCCGCCCGATATCAGGTTTACAATTACACATGGAGTCTCAAAAACCAAGCAGGTGATATAGTGCACTCTAGCTACTCTGTGGGATCCTCCCCCAAATGGGACCCCACAATAATAGATTTATGTTGGCTAGCCTTGGGAGCAGACCCCTATTGGGGAACTCCTAGAGATTTTTGGCCTCAACCTCAGGCGCTAGAGACTGCAGGGACTGCATTTAATGGTGAAGGTAAATGTAACAATAAAGCTAGGAGAGCCGCTTTAAAGGACCAACTATTTTCACAAAATGGACGCTCAGAGGGATTTTATGTTTGCCCTGGGCCCCCTCACTGAGATCGCTCCCTTAATTATAAGTGTGGCTTTGAGAGTGAATTTTACTGTGCAAGTTGGGGCTGCGAAACCACGGGAGATGCATATTGGAAACCTTCTTCTTCCTGGGATCTCATAACTGCAAAAAATTATGGGACCCACACAATAGATGATGCATCTTGCGGAATTAACACACCCTCTAAAGGATGGTGTAATCCACTAATCATCAATTTCACTGATTCCGGTAGAGACCCTGGTAAATGGATGGGCTTGAGGGCCCTAACTTGGGGACTCCGCCTATACAAGGAAAACTGGGATGCCGGCCTTACATTCAGCCTTAGATTATCAAAAGAACTCCCTGTCATGGCACGTGTATCCATAGGACCTAACCCTTTCCTCCATAATCCCAACCCCATTTCTTCTTTACACAGTAAAGGGCTGGGGCCTGAAAACTCTATGGTTACACAGGCCCCACGAGACCCCCCCCCCGATTACCCCATTTTAGCCAACCATTCCTCAGGGCCCCATACCATCACCTTGAGTCATTCTTTCCATTCTCAATGCATCTGCTTCCACTTTACTCCTTCAAAAGCAGATGAGTAACTCATCCAAATATAAGGAATGTTGGATGTGCTTTTCTGCCTCTCCCCTGTTTTATGAGGGTATAGCCCTTTTTGGGAATTGTATTTATACCCATGATTCTGATCTTTTATATGGAAAGTTTTGGGAATTTACCCTTACCACAATATCTGGTATGGGAAGCTGTATCTTGGGGAAGCATATGCTCCCTCCTAAACAATTGTTAGAAATATGTAATCATACCTTTATCATTGAAGATCATCATGAATATTTACTCGCACCAAATTATACTTATTTTGCATGCTCCTCAAGATTATCTACCTACATAATTACATCTACCTTCCTGAAGGAGCGTGACTATTGTGTCCTAGTACAGCTGTTTCCCAGGCTTAGCGTACACGAGCCTCAGGACATCCTAAATTTCTGGGAAAAGGGCTCTGCCATGCATCCTTGAGAGAAAAGAGAGCCTATATCAGCCATCACTCTCACAGTCATTTTAGGATTAGGGGCAGCAGGGACAGGCACAGGTATTACATCTCTTGTGACCTCTCAGCAGAACCAACAGCGTTATCATTTACTTAGCGCTGCCATTGATAAAGATCTAACTGAGTTAAGAGAGGGCCTAGCCAATTTGAAAGATTCTGTTGACTCCCTTGCGGAGGTAGTGCTACAAAATAGGAGGGGACTAGACCTGCTCTTCCTACAGCAAGGAGGGCTCTGTGCAGAATTAAAGGAAGAATGTTGTGTTTATGTGAGCAAGACCGGACTGGTAGAAGACAGTCTAAAAAGAGTGAAAGAAAGTTTAGAAAAACGAAAAAGAGAGCGAGAACAACAGGAATCCTGGTATAAAAACTGGTTCTCTACATCTCCTTAGCTTTCTACCCTGCTGCCTTCCATTTTAGGACCCCTTGTGGGCTTGCTTTTATTGATTTCCTTTGGCCCCTGGGCCTTTCAGCGACTTACACGCTTTATTAAATCACAGATAGATGTTGTTTTACCCAAGAATTCTGTTTCAGTGCATTATCATCGCCTGGAGACTAAAGGAATCGAAAACCAACAAGAGGGCAGCAAGCTAGACAACGCACCCTCCGCACGTCGAGAGGGACTAAACTTCCACAATCTCTTAAGATAATGTCACTTGGCCCCTATTTTTTTTCGTCCCTGGGCCTATAAGAGGAGACATAGTATGACCCAAGGTAGCCATCTTGATGACAGGCACCTTCCTCCACCCCCTGACCAACCTAAGACACGGAGCCTTGAGGACGACAAGGTAATCCTACGACGGGTAAGGCTGGGGCGTGAGAGGTCAATCCTAAGACAGAGATGGCTACACCTTCTCTCGGTCATCTGTTCCTCTGCCCAGCTACTCCTCGAAGATCTTAATGGTCTTCTATAAAAGAAAGAAGGGGGAGATGTGGGGAGCCAAATAAGGTCATTCAGCCATGGCTGTCTTATGACCATGAGATTGTTGAACTAAGCCCTGCCCAGGAACTGTCGATACGGATCGCTCCACCCTTAACCGCGGAATGTCCCTACGTGTGCAGATACCAGATGTCTCCACCAGATGCCCTTCATGCTTCCTCGTGCCAAGAATGCCTTGACCCCTCCCTCCTTTGCATTTTGCAAAGGTCACTTCCCCCTAGCTCCCCCTCCCAACTTCCTCATTCAGGGCTTGGCTCATAGCTCACTTCCCCCTAGCTCCCTTTCCCAACTCCCTCATCCCCACCGCTTAAAACGTGCTGCCTGTGTGACAATAAACGGGACCTTGACAAATGGAATCTTGCTTGGTCTCGTTCTTCTCTCCCCCCCATGACCCTCAGGTAGCGCCTCTTCAGGACCCTGAATAACTAGACCTGCTGGACGGGTCACACCCCTAGGTATATGGTATAGGTATATAGACCCTGTGAGTTATAGACAAAAGGACATGGAATTGAGAGAGGCCTGGAAGATGCTGGAGAAGAGAATGTGATTGAAACACATTGTACTCGTGTATGAAATTCTCAAAGAATAAAAATTTAAAAGTTTTTTTTTTTTAAAAAAAAAGCAGAATAAATGCACTAGACACATTTCATATGTGCAAGTCAGTCCCCTGCCTTGCACAGTCTATCTGTCTGTCTATCTGCCTGCCTGCCTGCTTCTCTCTCTCTCTCTCTCTCTCTCTCTTTCTCTCTCTCTCCTCTCTCTCCCCCTCCCCCGCTCTCTTGTATCTTGTATCCCCAACTGGTCTTGAACTCCTTTTCGCCTCTCCTTCAGAGTCCTGGGATTGCAGGTCTTACACGTCTGTACCCTTACTCCTGTCTTAAACCATTTTTCTTTTTCCAACATGATATTTTTATTATTTGGGAGTTTCATATGATGCGCCCCAATCACAGCCTCTTCCTAGTCCTCCAAGGCCCACCCTCACCCTGGTGACCTCCCCAAGGGAGAAAGGAACAGAAAAAAGAGTTCAGTGCGTGCTGCCCAGTCACTCGCTGCCTTTCAGGGGAAAGAGAAGTAAGTCACAGGAACTCCAGCCAGAACTTTTTCAGCATCCAGTTAGGAAAAAAGACGATTCTCAGAAGGAATTGTTCTCCCTAGGTGTAGAGAGCCATGTCCCCTAGCAGAAACTTACTCTCCCAGCCTGTGAGAAGCAGCTGACCCGCCCAGCTGCCTGCATTGTCTCCCCTTCTCCGTCTCCCCGCAGAGCAGCGGGAACCTCCAGACTTCAGTGAGCCACGCTTCCCCACCTGGCAGAGTCAAGGGGAAGCCTTTTGTCAAGGAGTTAGAGCTTCCTGCTAGAGGGGCAGCCGCCATCTCCCACAGAGTAGCAGAGCTGAGGAATCAACATTCTCCGCTCAAGTGGAGCGGAGCCCCACTGAGCAGACTCGCAACTCTGGGAGGGAGGGTCCCCGCCCCCAAAGTTTATATTACCTATTACTGTGATGAAATATCATGACCAGAATGAAAATACTTGTACATTTAGATAGAACTCAGCCATATAATTTTGGAACAGCAAACAATAGCAGATTCTATGAATTCCATGATGAAATACCAAAGCTAGCTTATGTGTAAGTCTAAGCGTATTAGGTATAAATTAGTTAAAGCTTATTAGCTTATCAGTATAAAATTATTTCATTTTTTGTTTTTTGGGTTTTTTTCCTCCAACATAATATTTTTATTGATTATTTGAGAGTTTCTCATAATGACATAATGCACCACACCACATTCACTTCCCAGGCCGACCCCCCACCATATGACTCCTCCCCCAAAAAGAACAAGGGAAAGAATATATACTAAGTCCATTTTGTGTTGTCTACATACTAGAGCATGGCCAACCCCTTAAAACTCTCTTCCCCACTCCCATCCCTGCCAGAAGCCATCAGCTGTGAAAAGGATTAACACTTCAGGATCCCTATAACAATTTTGAAGAGTTCTCTTTAGTGGCTTCCTGTCTAGACTGTTTCTTTGGGGCTGGGGGTGTCACAGAAGCCTTCCGTGTCTCATTCTCAACTGTGCGTCTGCAGTCATTGCACTTTACAGCCAGCTGCAGCAGAGCTCAAGGGAATCCTCCAGCCTCCGACATTAACACGAACCATGGACCTCAGCACAGGTTACCGACACCAATGTGGCCTTCTGTGGGAGCACAGACCAGGAACCCCACATGGGCCCTGGCAGCAGCAAGGACCACCGACCTCAACACAGTCTTTGGTGGTAACATGGGTCACGGACATCAACATGACCTCAGTGCCGCAGGACCAAGGACCCAGACATGCCTCTCGGTGGCCGCACAGGCACAGACTGTGGATGTCCCCCTGACCTCCAGTGATGGCAGGGCCCTAGACATGACCTCCAGTAGCAGGAGAGACCACGGGACATCCTTATGTCCCTAGGTATCAACACGGTCTGGGGTAGCAGCACAGTCCACAGCGTGTTCCCCAACTGTAGCATGGACCGTGGATATCAAGATGGCCTCCGGGGGCAACACGGACCCTGGAGGTCTTTGGAGAAGGTCCAATCCAGAAAATGAACCATTTCCACCTCTGGCATCCTGTAGCTGCTCAGAGTCAGGTTGATCGTGTAGTTGGGCTGCAAGTTCGAGGGCAGAGCTGCAGGAGCTCCAGGAGGCGGCACACCACCCTGCCAGCCCTACTCCCCAACGACACGTTCTCTTGTCTCATCTCATCTAACTCAGCCTTCTCCCACCCGTCACTGCCGTCTAGCCTCCACTTCCACCCCTCTCCACCACGAGAGCTGCTTTGTTGCATTTCTACTTTCCATTGAATACTTTGCTGAAGTGGCATTGCAAACTGAAGTGTGTATCTATACCTGTATATATACAGCTTTACATGAAAATACTCATTGCAATGGGTCATTGGTCTGATTCAAGGTTTCTGGTTTCTGAAGCATCATAAATACTGGACCGTCGCTAAGATGTCTTGGATATCCTGTTGTTGCCTAGAGTCAGGGTGATCTTGCAGCTAGGCAGGGCTTGCAAGGGTAGGATCCCTGTTCTGCCAGCGGGGCAAGTGGTATGGGCTGCAGCTCTGACCCTCTCTGCTGCAGGCTGATCTGCAAGCCAAGGGCTGGCCCTATTCTGTAATGCCTTATCCTCTATCCACTGGAGCTGCATTCTCCCATATCCCTCCCATACCACATCATCATGATATCCAGGGCAGGAGAGGGCATCAGCTCCACAGTGCATCTCTTATCCCTGTACCCAGCTCAGCATGGCCACTGCAGGTTGTGAACTGCGACCTGGTGCGGAAGAAAAAAGTTATTTGACAGAGGCCCATTACTGCATCATCCGACAGAAAGATGGGACACCTTATAGGTGCATTTTAATGTTGCATGATCTGCCAGGTCACTGGTGAGCAAGCTTGTCCCTTCAGAGTCTGTTCCTTGCTGACTGAATTTACAATGGTGCCTCTCTTCCTTCCTCAAGTCTTCATCCGCTATTCTACTGTGTTCATTTCTCACGTGACTTCTCTCCGGGCCAACTTTCGGCTTCAGTCGACCTTCAGTCTACTGTCAATTTAATTTCCCGGAAGCCGAGTTCTGATCTTGCCACCCATAACTCAAAGCTAATTAATGAGTCTCTGGGCATAGAACAGCAACTCATGAGTGTTGCTGAACATGAACTTGAATCAACCGGAGAGCTTTTTAAAAATTCATCTTTTAGAAATTCCGATGCCCAAGCCTCACTCTAACTTAATTAAATCAGAAGTGTGGGCTGGAATGGCGTGGGTGTGAGGGAGATCAGGAGTGGTGTGGGTGGGGGGAGGGTCAGGCATCAGAAGTTTTCAATTCTTTCCAGACGAGGCCAATGTAACGTTAAGGCCAATGTAACGTTAAGGCCGCGGTGCTCACTGGAGAAGAGCAGTCAATTACTTAGAACATTAACCCTGTCTGTGACGGTGTGGGGACGATGGAAGCCGGTTTGCTTTCCTCTTGTCCCGAGCGAGGAGATGAATCTGAAGGAAGGGTCCAGCTAGCACATATTTCACTAACAATGTCCACAGAGAAGCTGGGAGTGAAGCCCTACACCTATGATCACTTGGGAAGGGAAGCAGGAGAGTGGGGAGTTCAAGGTCATCCTCTACTATGCTACAATGTTTCAGGCTAGCCTCAGCAACATGACTCAGTCACCAACTGATACAAACCAACGGGAGCAAAGACAAATGAGCACAGGACTTCTCAGATGCTTTCTGATGACCACTAACCTACGCTAATTGAAAACAACGTAATTTAATCAAAATAAAATGCTTCTTTTTTTGGGGGGTGTTGGTTTTTGAAGTCAGGGTTTCTCTGTGTAACCCTGGCTGTCCTTTTTTAAAAGGAGTATTTATTTATTTTATGTATATGTAGCTGTCTTCAGGCACACGAGAAATGGGCATTGGATCCTATTACAGATGGCTGTGAGCCACCATGTGGTTGCTGGGATTTGAACTCAGGACCTCTGGAAGAGCAGTCAGTCCTCTTATCTGCCGAGCCATCTCTCCAGCCATAAAATGCTTCTTGATTGTGACAATATAAACAGGGATGAATCAGGAACAAATAAATGAAGCACAGACATGCCAGGGTTAGTGGCCCACGTGTTCGATCCCAGAACTTGGGAGGCAGAGGCAGGTAGATCTCTGTGAGTTCGAGGCAAGCCTGGTCTACAAAAAGAGTCCAGGACAGCCAGGGCTCTGTTATACAGAGAAACCCTGTCTCATCCTGTCTTGAAAAACCAAACCAACCCAACAAACATACATCTCCTCCATTCCCCCCCCCCAAAAAAAACCCAAAATAACATCAAACACTATAATTAACATCGATGCCTCTACTTTTAGAAACTAAGACAAAACTAAACCAGACTTAAACTTTGCGGGTGGTTATAATTTTCTTGGCACACTGTCTGTATAGCATTGGAGAGCTCCCTTCCCCCACAACCCCATGTAAGAGAAGGTCTTTTCCACATCCTAGGGAAATGGGCCCATCTCAGGAGATCCACCACAGCAGGTAAGTGACTCAACACTACCTCATCAGAGAAGGGGTAGTGTTTACTTCAAAGCATACTCAAAATTACTTGATGAATGAGAGTATGGAATTTTCAGCTAATACCTTGAGGTTCCATAATCCTACATACGTACCCCCTTCCTCTCCTCATCATTTATATATGGAAAGTCCCCAACCTGTTCTCTCATGGCCACTGATGTACATACTGATTAGAAGTCTTTCTCTACAGGCCATGGCTGTACCAGAACTTTGGGTTCTGCTAGAAAAGTGATAAAAATGTTCCCCAAACTGAGTGGTTTATGGAAACAAATGTTTTCTCACAGAACTTGAGGCTAGGCTTCTGAAACCCAAATGTGACCAGCCAGGTTTCCTCTGGTCCCTGAGGAACAATTTGTCCCACATATGGAAACTCCTCGACTTGTAATAAATAGCAGAACTCCAGCCTTCCTGCATATGGACCTATCTCCTGCCATGTCGGATTAGAAGTCTGCCCAGCTTGGCATGATTTTTAACTACATATGAAATCATTCCGTTAACTAATAAGGTCCTATACGTTGTAGTACAAGGTGTTAGAACTTGAGTTGGTCCTGGATTGATACAATTCACCTCATACAGCTGCTAAGGCATATCCTAGAGCCATATCTTATAAGCATCCTGACATCCAGAGGGGCCACCAAAGCTTAACCACAGCTCTCTTGGTCCTCCTCCTGAGACTTGGCAAAACTTTCCCCCAAATACTCTACATGGGACCCCTGGCAACCGCCCCACATAAGTGTCATGGGATCACTTTGAAAAACAACCTTACTTACAGTCCCATCCGAGGGAGCTGTAGTGCTCCATTTTATCTTCCTGAAGCCCTTTTTGCATTTTCTTCCGTTTGCTATGCCAAATTAAACTTCCTAGTCACAGAACTGCAGAAAATCACTTACGGCTGAGCAAAAAGTTCAAGTCAACCAGAACTAGTTTGAATTTGGGCAAGCGATACTTTCTCTGTTCTCTCACCCCAGGGCTCTGGGTATTTAAATTACGTGTGGAGTCCACATAAGAGTAATATCCTGGAGCTGGAGAGATGACTCAGTAGTTAAAGGCATTGCCTGTTCTTCCAGAGGACCTGGGTTCCATGACTGGTACCCACATGGTGGCTCATAAGCATGTCCTAAGGCATCTGGCGCCCTCTTCTGGACTCCACGGGAACTGCATGCATATGGTGCACAGACATACAGACAAAACACCATGTAAAAATAAACTTAAAATTAGAAAAAAGAACTATGTCTACATAGAGGAAGCAGATCTTGGGGTTAGAGAAAGACTTGGCCTTTGTATATTTTTTTCAAAGCCTTTGGAGCAAAGTAGTGTGACTACCTTTCTGGAAAACAGGTATCTTTCTGTTCATCTCTATGCTAGTTAAACTATTTAGATTTCTAAAGACATTTGAAAGAATTATGGTGAATTGGGATAAGGGAGGCGCTCAGAAACCAATGGGGTGTCCTTAGCTGTGACTCACAGCATTGGGGATATGGAACATGAAGAGGCCCTCTCTTCTGTGCTATGCAGGAACCCCAATGGAGTGATAGGGACACCAACCCACCCACAAAACTTTTGACCCCAAATTTATCCTGTCTACAAGATATGCATCCACTGGGGATGGAGCAGAGACTGCAGAAATGGCTAATCAATGACTGGCCCAACTTGAGACCCATCCCGTGCACAACCCACATCCCTGACACTAGTAGTGATACTGCCATGCTTACAGACGGGAGTATAGCATAACTGTCCTCTGAGAGGCTCTACTGAGGAGGCTGATTCAGACAGATGCAAACCACCACAGCCAAACAGTGGATGGAGCTTGGGGACTCTCATGTAAGAGCAGGAGGAAAGATCGCAGACCAAAGGGAATAGGATCTCCACAGGAAGACCGGCCGAGTCAGCAAACCTGGACACTTGGGGCTCTCAGAGACTGAACTACCAACCAAAGGACATACATGGGTTGAACCTAGGCCTCCCTGTACATATGTAGTAGATGTGTAGCTTGATCTTCATGTGGGTCCTCATCAACTGGAGTGGGGAGCTGTCCCAAAAGCTGTTGCCTGTACTTGGACTGCCTTGTCTGGTCTCAGTAGAAGAGGAAGTGCCTAGCCCTGCAGAGACTTCATGTGCCAGGGTGTGAGGCGGCGGCGGGGGGGGGATACCTAGGAGGGCCCCCACCAGCTCACAGAAGAAGGGGAGGGAGGGATGGGGAAACCCGGAAAAGAAACAGTGAATGGGCTATAAAATGAATAAATTTTTTAAAAAGTAATTAATTTTTTTAAATGTTACATGTAAGGGGGTATGATTGTGTATGCACACTCATTTATCCATTTCCATAGAATCACAAATTTCTGTCTCGTGTCTGTCTCACAAAATAAAAACTAGAAACAACCCATCACCACATTCACGGTCTATGCTGACTACTTTGAAACCAAAAATCTAGATCTCTGTTGCCCCAGCTTTTACCACAGAATTCCTTTCTTCAGTGTCTAAACCAACCCGTCCTATGGACTGCCGAAAGCTGTAACTTCCCGCAGTTACATTGAGCGGGTTACCTGGAAGGGAAGCTGGGGATGTATGGGAAGGCAGCGAAAAGAGAGCGAGACCAAGACAACACCTGCTGTTCAAAGCCTCAGAGTTTAATGGAGGACTCCAAATATATAAGGGAGGGGAACCCTTCCCCCAAAGGCTGGAAACTCTCCTCAGAAACAGTTTGGCTGCTCTGCAGGTATCTAGTATTTCTCGGGAAACTGCAGGTCCTCGAAAAACAATGGGCTTCCCCCTGGTCTGGGCGCCCCACCCTAGGTGGAGGGGATTATGGCTAACACAGGAGTTCCCGCTCAAAGGCTAGGAGTGGAACTTCACCTTGGTCGATGTCACATTCCTGCCAGGTGGCATGGCACCCCAATAAGGCTCTCTACAGAAAGCTTACTTTTCTAGAATCTAATTTATCATCATGCCTCTGCTCAAAAGCTTCCAGGGTTGCCTGTAGTCTACGATATGATAGCACTTGCAAGTTCACACTTTGGACACCTTCCTATGTGTTCCCTTGGTTCCGTAGCCCATGGCTCCCGATTCTCCCATGGTGCCAGGTTCTCCCACGACTTCCTGGTTCTCCCACGACTCCAAGTACTCCCACGGCTCCCGATTCTCGCAAGGCTCCAGGTTCTCCCACGACTTCCTGGTTCTCTCACGGCTCCAGGTACTCTCACGGCTCCTGGTTCTCCCAAGGCTCCAGGTTCTCCCACGACTCCCGGTTCTCCCATGGCTCTCAGTTCTCCCACGGTTCCTGGTTCTCCCATTACTTCCTGGTTCTCTGGTTTTCCCACAACTTCCCAATCCTCCCACGGTTCCTGGTTCTCCCAAGGCTCCCACCTGTAGTTTTCTTTTTATTGTGTGAAGTACTAGTCTTGCTCTGATATGTGTTATTTTCTGTTTGTAGATCTAGTTGTCCGATCAGAAGTGACAGGTCTGTGATGATAATAGCCTATTCTTCCCTCTCATGAATAGGTAGTATACAGGTAAGCTGTAGGATTCAACAATTCTTAAGAATAGGGTCTGGGGATGTAGCCCATTGGTTAAAGTGCTTTCATGGTGCACATAAGGCCCTGGACTCAGCTCCCCCAGGTTAGGGGAGGTGGATGTTGGGATGCACATTCATTTGTCCATTCCCATAGAATCATTAATTGCCCTTGCCTCTGCTTACCATAGGCATGGCTCTTCCAGGAATGAGCCCTTCTGCCAGTGATTAGAAGTCTGCCTCTCCTGGCACGTGTCTGCTAAGTCCTGAAAATGTTGATACACAGTAGCCATTCTTTCCCTGCAGTGGGTCTTGTAATATTGTGTATTATTTGAGCATTTTGCCCTCTCCTTGGCATTGGTTAAAGTTAATAACATATATAACTAGAATGATTTTTAATTAAAATCAATATTAAATAGGAAGTAAAAACAATAAAATGCTCATCAGCTTTTGAATAGGTCCAGAAACTGTTCCTCCGTAGACTGGTTCAAGTGTGGAATCTTGCCAGAGAAGAAATGAAATGCTAACCATGGTACATGGAGGATCCTTGAAAACATGACAGATGAAGGATGCTTACTACAAGGCATTGTGCAACAGATAACATTTAGCAGAAAATGCTGGCAATAAACAAATGCATTGAGTCAGAAGTCAAGTTAGTGGTTGCCAGGGACTGGAGAGAAGGCGTAGTAACTGACTTTTGATGGGTATGGGATTTCTTCCCAAGGATGCTGGGGAAAAAATTAGACTGCCCTGATTGTAGCAAAACTTTGTGAATAAATTAAAACCTGAGTTGTACCCTTTAAATTGATGTAAAAAATACTTAGTATACAGGTAAATCCAATTAAAGAAAGGGCTACAGGGCTGGAAATGGAACTCAGCTAACAGTGTGCTTTACCAACATGAACACAGCCATATTTCAACATAGCATAAATGGTATGTGGTGGCACACTCACACAATGCATTGTAACTACAACATCCAGGAAGTTGAAACAGAAAGTATAAGATCAATGGCTATACAGTGAATTCAGTATAGCCTGAGCTATACTGAAATCTAGTTCAACAACTACAAAAGTAAATTTCCAATTTTTTTCAAAGAGAATTGTATACGAACCACATTTTTAAAAAGATTGATTGATTGATTGATTGATTTACATATTATTTATGTATGTGTCCTTGGAGGCCACAAGAAGGCATCAGAACCACTGGAGTTGGAGACAGAGGTGTTTGTGAGCCACCTGACTTGAAGGCTGAGAGCCACACTCCAGTCCCTAAAATAGAGCAGTGAGTATTCCTGACCACTGAGCCATCTGTCCAGCCCCTTGAACCACATTTTAAAAAAATCATAACCTTAGTCTAAGACAAGCAAATTACCTTCAACAGGTTTCCCTATTTGTATCATCCATTTCCCATGGTTCTCCTCTCCTATGATCTTGAAGATTATGAGGGTATCAGTCTCTAAATTCTTATTCCTCCAAGATATGTTTACATTTCTAAGAGTTCTCTGGTTAAACTACAGAAAAGAGTCAAGAAGCAAGAGCCAGGTGAAGTCAGGGTGGAGAGATGCTGCTGTTTCAGATTGGTCCACGGGACCAAGCTCCCGCTGCAGGATTGGTCCTTTCCATTACACTGTACTCTCTCCTCCAATGGGTCTCAAGAACTAACATAAAGCTTTTGAATGGACATCTTTTTTTCTGCTCACTAGTCATTTTCCATTCTTGGAAGTCTTCTGGTTTTGTTTGTTTTTTGAAACAGGTTTCTCTGTGTAGCTCTGGGTGCTCTGGGAGAGAGGAGACAGTGGCAGGTGAGTTTGATGTCATCAGGTCTGCCTAGCAAGTTCCATCCCAGTGAGTTGTATATAGTGAGACCTTGTCTCAAAAACTAAAACAAATGTGTTTGGCATGATGTCCAAGGGCTGTATTTTTAGAATTACAGAAAATGATGGTATATAATTTAATATACTTTTTACTTCAATTTGTTAAAAAGAGTTTAAATTACAAGTGATCTTAAAAACATCACTGAGTTTCTTGAGGTCCCATTTATTAATTGTCGATCTTAGTGTCTGAGCTATTGGTGTTCTGTTCAGGAACTTGTCCCCTGTGCCCATGAGTTCAAGGCAGTTCCCCACTTTCTGTTCTATTAGATTCAGTGTATCTGGTTTTATGTTGAGGTCTTTGATCTACTTGGACTTGAATTTTGTGCAGGGTGATAGATATGGGTCTAATTTGTATTCTTCTACATGCAGACATCCAGTTAGACCAGCACCATTTGCTGAAGATGCTTTCTTTTTACTATTGTATGGATTTGCCTTTTTTGTCAAAGATCAAGTGTCCATAACTATGTGGGTTTATTTCTGGGTATTCAATTCTCCATTGATCAATCTGTTTCTTTTTAGGCCAATACCAGGCAGTTTTTATTACTATTGTTCTGCAATATAGCCTAAAATCAGGGATGGGGATACCTCCAGAGGTTCTTTTATTATACAGGATTATTTTAGCTATCCTGTTTTTGTTTTTCCATATGAAGTTGAGAATTGCTCGTTCAAGGTCTGTAAACAATTGTGTTGAAATTTCTACGGGGATTGCATTGAATCTGTAGATGGCTTTTGGTAAGATGGCCATTTTTACTATGTTTAGCCTACTGATCCGTGATCATGGGAGGTCTTTCCATCTTTGGATATCTTGCTCAACTTCTTTCTTCAGAGACTTGAAGTTCTTGTCATGCAGATCTCTCACTTCTTTGGTTAGAGTTACACCAAGGTATTTTATATTATTTGTGGCTATCATAAATAATGTGGAGCAAGAGGAACACTCCTCCATTGATGATAGAAGTACAAACTTATTCAACCACTTTGGAAATCAATTTTGTGATTTCTCAGAAAGTTGGGGATAGTTCTACCCCAGCTATACAAGTCCTGGGCAGATACACAAAAGATGCTCCACCATACCACAATTACACTTGCTCAACTATATTCACAGCAGCTTTATTCTTAATAGCCAGAAACTGGAAACAACCCAGATGTCCCTCAACTGAAGAGTGGATAAAAAAACTGTGATTCATTTACACAACAGAATACTAACCAGCTATTAAAAACAAAGACATTGCAATTTTCACGTAAATGCATGTAACTTGAGAATAGCATACTGAGTGAAGTAATGCAGACTCAGAAAGACATGTATGGTATGTACTCACTTATAATTGGACATTAGCATAAAGTGCAGGATAAGCATGCTACAATTCCAAAGAAACTGGGTAAGAAAGAGGACTCAAGGGAGAATGTGTGAATCTCACCTAGAAGAAGAAATAAAATAGTCATCAGAGGTGGGGGAAAGAGGAAACCGGGTGGGAGAGGGAGTGAGGATGGGTATGGGAGATGGGGATCAGGCAAGGGGGAAGGAAAGGACTGAGGGTGAGAATGGAAACTGGTGGGGGGCATCTCTGGGACTAGCTGGAGACCTGGGATGGTGGGGCTATGGGGGTGACTCTAGCTGAGATTCCTACCAACAGGGGAGATAGAGACTGAAGTGGCACCTCCCGTAGACAGACTTCCAGTGGAAGGAAGGAGATATCAACCTATTCACAAAACCTTCAACCCAAGATTTGTTCTGCCTACAAGATGTGCAGGGATAAGGATAGCACAGAGACTGAGGGAACAGCCAACCAATGACCCAACTTGCAGACAGAAACCTAGCATAACTGTTTCCAGCAGCAGCAGATGGAGACAAATGCAGAGACCCACAGCCAAACATCAGGCGGAGCTCGGGGAATCCTGTGGAAGACTGGGAGATAGAACTGAATGAGCTGAAGGGTCAAGGACACCAGAAGACTTACAAAGTTAACTAACCTGGGCCCCTGGGGGCTCACAGAGACTGAACCTCCAACCAAAGAGCATGCAGGGGCTGGATTTAGGCCTCCACTCATTTGTAGCAGATGTGTAGCTTGTTCTTCATGTGGAGTCCCTAACAATTGGAGTGGGGCTGTCTCTCTGTTGCCTGCCATTGGATCCCCTTCCCCTATCTGAACTGCCAGATTGGGCCTCAGTGGGAGCTGATGTACTTAGTCCTGCTGGGACTAAATGTTCCAGGGTGGGGTGGTACCTAAGTAGGGCTTTCCCTTCTCTAGGGAAAGTGGAGGTGGAGGTGGGGTAATGGGAAGAGGAATTAGCAAGGGCGAGACTGAGAGAAAAGGAGGGATGGGGGCTTTGATTGGGTTGTAATCTGAGTTTAAAAATTATGGAAATAAAATCACTGAAATCTTACACTTTATTCCAAAGATATATGGAATTATGTTAATTAAAAATAACCAATAGTTTAATTATTATGTATTAAAAAACAGTAAGAAGATAGAGCAAAAGTTCCTCCAATATTGGATGACAGTTCAATTGAAAGATTTTTTTTTCTAATATAAACTGTATGTGTGGGTGAATTTATGCCCACGGCATGCATGTGGAAGTCATAGAACAACTTGAGTGTTTGTCCTTCCACCTTGTTTGATTGAGACAGAATCTATTTGTCACCTGCTGTTGTGTCTGCCAGGATAGATGGGCATCTTCCAGCTCCACTTTCCTCCAAAAGATGCTGGAGTACAGATATACACTCTACCATGTGGAGCTTCTCATGGTTTTGGGAATTTGAACTCAAGTCCTCATGCTTGCACAGTGAATGCTTTGCTTCCTAGAGTCATTTTTGTAGCCCAGTTAACCAAATTTCCAACAAAGAAAATATAGATTATAATGTTAGAAATAGATGTCATTGCAGGCCATGAGGAGTTAACCGAGGCTGGAAAAAGCCCAGGAGTCTGAGACTCCCAACTCTAGGGTTATATGACTCATTCCAGATGCAACTATTAAGCCATCCACCAAATGATGTGAGGCATCAAATACATTGCAAGATGCACGCTCAGTCCATTCATTGCAAGTTCTTATATAACAGGTCTCTTAGAGTAACCACATCAAACAGAGGAATAACTGTACCCTCTTCATACAAAGACTCCAGTGACATTTAAACCCACCATGGGAGGAGTCTCCTACTGGCTGACTCTGTCTATGGGCATAGTACCACTTCCCCTGATAAGTTCCAGAATTGTTCCTTTCTACCCAGGAAGAAGTAAACAAAACAAAACAAAACAAACAAACAAACAGAAAGCCACAGGGAAAAAAACAATGTCTATAAAGTAGCAACTCCCCAGGAACACCGCTCACATTAAACCAATGAATAATTCAGTAGTTTCTTTTCCTCTCCAATGTCAATTTCAGAAGTAATTTTTTTTTCTTTGCATTCGCATGACCAGTAGACCCCATGATGCTTTTAAAAAGGAATCAGTTGAAGAAGAAAATGATAGAAAGAGCTGACTTTAGCAGAGGAACAGAAACTACCAAGAGGTTTCCAATATCATTCCCCTCCTGCCCACTCGTGGGAAAACAATCGATGTCCCCACTCAGAAAAATGGCTTGGAGTTTCAGCTGCCTGGAGCAAGCTGTGTGTGGACTGACTCCCCTCATACACATCTACTTCCTCTACAACTTTATGTAACCTGAACCTGAGAAAGACACAACTAGAACTCCTTCTGGAGATAAGGATGACCCACAGGATTTGAGCATCAGAATGGTTCCTGATTCAGAAAAGGATGAGAGGGCTCTGGAAAGAGGGTACTTTATATGGACCTAATAAATCAGGCCTCCCGCTGAAATAAGCACTTGCCGGGGCCGGCAGCAGCTGGATTCTACATTGAGCCTGGGGGTTGCTCTGGGTGTAAGCAGATGTGCACATGCAGATTAAGTGAACACGCGTTCAGGAAAAGCCAGCTTAGCCACTGACCCTTTGCTTGCTCATGACATGAGATGGGACACCATTTCCATTTACAACGAATACTTGAAGTATCTGGTGTCTAAACAGTGACGGAAGCATGATTTCACCTGTACAACAAAGAACAAGATGGGAATGGCTGTGTGAAGTGGGACAATCACTTTACAAATTGGCAATGTGTTCCCAAACTGAATAGATACAAATCTTATTTCTGCAAAAACCAAAAATTTCATATACAAGTATAAGTAGATGTGCATATATGTTCTCTATTGGATAGAAATTCCATTTTAAGTGTATATCCATAAAAGTGAGTACATATAGAAAGAAAGAGAATATTGAAGGATGCTCGAGTGTTAAATTGGAAATAATAGTAACATCTAGTGATATCCTACTGAAGAGTAGACTGAGGTATTAAGATACATTGCATTAGTATTCAGAAATAAAAAGATAAGATTGTGTTACTATGTGCATCATTGATGAACCTCATAGAAATAATACTGAATGAAAGAAGCCAGGTAGAGAAGAGAACCTTGGTACTTGGACCATTTCCTGCTCTTGCAAAAGACCAGGGTTTGGTTTCTAGCACCTACCTGGTAACTCCCAACCATCTGTAACCCTGGTTCCTGGGAACCTGATGCCCATACTTTAGCCTCTACAGGCACAAGGCATGCATGTGGTGCAGATACATACATGTAGGCAAGGTGTTTATACACATGAAATAAAAATAAATAAATCTCAAAATGAATAAAAAAGAATACTTATGGTTTCCTATCAGCAGACAAAGCAACCCCCCCTAAAAAAAAACTCAATAACAAAATAAAAACAACAAAAAGACAAAATCAAGGCTGGAAATGAGTCAGTGGGAGAAAAAAATGAAATTGATCATAATTGTTCATGTCCCAGTAGTTAGCAAAGGAATGCCAAGACTGGTTTATAGACACCCATAAATGAGAAATCTTCAAAATACTCAGGGAGGAAAGCCCCAAAGCTAGATCTGTCTAGCCACACAGCTCAGAACCCAGTGTGTCATGATTTGACCTCGGTGTTGATGCCAACTGACCTCACTTGTAGAAACTTGTCAACCATAGACTGAGTCAACTGAGAATTAGAACCTTGTTGGAACATATTCACTTTAGCTGTAGAAATAGCTCAGTGACTTACTGATTGTGGTAGTTTGAATATGCTTGGCCCATGGGAAGTGGCACTTTTAGGGGGTATGGCCTTGTTAGAAAAGGTGTAGCCTTGTTGAAGGAAGTATGACACTGTGTGGTTGGTCTCCTAATACTAAAGTTCTACCCAATGTAGAAGAGAGTCTCCTCCTGGCTGCCTTTGGATCAAGGTATAAAACTAAACAATGTCAGCCTTCATGTGCCATGCTTCCCACTAAGATGATAGTGGACTAAACCTCTGAAACCGTAAGCCAACCTCAATTAAATATTTTCCTTTATGAGAGTTACCTTGGTCACTGTGTTTCTTCACAGCAATCAGACTCTTAGATACAGATCCCTCTTTCTCTCTCTCTCTCTCTCTCTCTCTCTGTCTCTCTCTCTGTGTCTCTCTCTTTCTCTCCTCTCCCCTCTCTCTCTCCCCCTCTCTCTCTGCTCTCTTTCCCTAACCCTCTCTCCTCTCTCTCTCTAACCCTGTCTTTCTTTTCTCTCCTCTCTCTCTCCTCTCCCTCTCCTCTCTCTCTCTCTCTCTCTCTCTCTCTCTCTCTCTCTCTCTCTCTCTCTTTCTCTCTCTCTCTCTCTAGTTTTTCTTTTAGTTTTAGTTTTCCATGTAACCCTGGATGCTTTGGAACTCACTCTGTAGACCAGGCTGGCCTCAAACTCAGAGATCTGCCTGCCTCTGTCTCTGGGAGTGCTGGGATTAAGCATATGTATGAACAAAAAGAGAACTTTCAGGGAAGCTTGAGTTTTAAACTGGAAATGACAGCAATATCTCCTGATATCCTACTGGATGAATAAGTTAAGATACCAAGATGCATTGCATTAGTATTCAGAAATTAAAAAAAGATATTGTTATTATGTGCATTATTAGTGAATTTCAGGAATAATATTGAATGGAAGCAGCCAAATAGAGAAGAAGACCTTGGTAGTTGAGGTGTGTGCTACCACCACCTAGTCATTTTACTGACTTCCTAAAAGCTGTTGGATGACTTACAGGCCAAATGCTATTCTGTGCTTTGAACAACTGACAGAGAAATAGCTTAATTGATTTGTGTGTCCTAATTTACCTTTCCTGTAAAACACATTATCTCTGCTTCTGATTGTTCTTTTATGGGTACTCATGTTGTTACGGCCATCAAAGGCACTCAGGTTTGAAGCCAATGAGCTTAATTAAAAGCGTATCATAAATGAATCACAGTAGCTCATATCTGTAAACCTACCACTTGGAAGACAGAGTCAGGAGGATTGCTGGGAGTCTGGGTCCTGCTAGAGTTGGGCTATAGAGTGAATTCCAGCCCAGCTTGTGCTAAAGTGTTTGACCCTGTCTCAGCCCAACTGTGTTGCTTTTGATGAAATGATTCTGTGACTTCTAATAACATATCTGAGTCTACAGTTGCCAAAAAGTTTTTGTTTAATGTGCAGAAACTGGACTACCCATAGAATGAACTCAGGTACTGGAAAAACCCCATCTTGTTCCAGGAACCATGTCACCCTAACAACAACCACAATTCCCCCTAAACAGTCAGCCACTTCATCCCTAGCAACAACCAATCAGTTCTTAGAAAGTACCTAATGTCTCAAAACAGATTGATTAAGCTAGCAACTACTGTTCATACTAAACTGAAATCATTACTAGTCAGTAGAAATGTGCCAAGCAAATGGCAACCAATTGTGTAACTGTCAAGTTTTCTCTCTTAACTTGGCCTCCCTTTTCCATGTCCAATCACAGGCCTCCCACTACCCTAATATGATTGGAGAGGGAAAATCCTGCAACATTTCACCCTTTCTGTTTTTTTTTTTAAAAAAAAAACTTTCTCTCAAAATATAAATTGAGCACAACTATTACCATTTTGTAAATTATATGGTATAAGATAGACCTAACACTCAGTTCAACATTTTTGCCAATAAAATTGAACACTGTCTGTTATCCTAACTTATAGTTCTGTACCTGACTTATGTCCTGGCTTTAGATTGTATGTCATCTGAAGAACATCATCTCAAATCAGTTCCTGTCAAAGTAAATAGCCTGGGTTTATTATGAGACTATAAGTCTTCAACTCTGTCAGAAATCCAAGAACGACTGATATGAACTGAAAGTATACATATAAAAGCCATCTGACCCAAAAGGCGTGACACTAGTTTTGAAGAGGTCACCAATTGATTTTTGTTAATTCATTCATGAATAAAAAGAAAACTGAAGAACATTAATTAACTTCTAGACATATATCCTTGTATCTGAAGGCAAAGGAAAGAAGATTTTTTTAATTTAACATTTACAATATTTTTTTAAAGATGTATTTATTTTATGTATTTGTGTACACTGTTGCTGTTTTCAGACACACCAGCAGAGGGCATTGGATCCCATTACAAATGGTTGTGAGCCACCATGTGGTTGCTGGGAATTGAATTCAGGACCTCTGGAATAGTGGTCAGTGCTCTTAACCACTAAGCCATTTCTCCAGACCAAAAGAAGATATTTTTAAGATTTCAGGGAATAGCCTTCGGCATATCAAGAATTAATTCTATCACTCCTTTTCTTTCTCATCTATCAATCATCTATCATCTACCATCTATCTGCCTACCTATTTTTTTAAATTATATACTTATTTTATGTGTATGAGTATGCTATCTTCAGACACACCAGAAGGAGAGCATAAGATTCCATTACAGAAAGCTGTGAGCCTCCATGTGGTTGCTGGGAACTGAACTCAGGACCTCTGGAAGAGCAGTCAATGATTTTAACCACTGAGCCATGTCTCTATATATATCTATGCCATGGTTTGTATATGCTTGGCCCAGGGAGTGGCACTATTATAAGGTGTGGCCTTACTGGAGTAGGTATGTCACTGTGGGCTATAAGACCCTCATTCTAGCTGCCTGGAAGCCAGTATTCTGCCAGTAACCTTCAGATGAAGATGTAGAACTCTCAGCTCCTCCTGCACCATGCCTCCCTGGATGCTGCCATGTTTGCACCTTAATGATAATGTACTGACCCTCTGAATCTGTAAGCTAGCCCCAATTAAATGTTGTACTTAGAAGAGTTTCCTTGGTAGAGTAGGATGACAGGCAACCCACAGACATCACACTTTCCTAAGATCTATAGAGGGCAACAGAAACCAAAGCATGGAATGGAGCACCAACCCAAAAGGCAAAACCACGTATCAACACCTAGAATCTCTTCAATCTCCCCAACCCCAGGAGCATGGATACCAGCATGAAAACACAGTAAAGAACAGGACAATATGCCTTCACCAGAACCCAGTAACCATACTCTAGCAAACCCTTAGAATGTAATATAAATGAAACACAAGAAAGGGATTTAAAGACAGCAATTATAGATTTGTTCGAAGACTTTAAAGGGGGTATGAATAAGTTCCTTAATAAAGTCTGTGGAAATGGAAACAAAGAGTGGGATGAAATGAAGGAAGACATTCAAGATGTGGAAGCAGAAATAGGAACACTAAGGGAAACCCAAACTGAGATGAAACTGGAAATGGAAAATTTAGGAACTCAAACAGAACCCACAGAGGTAAGTCTCGCCGGCAAAGTACAAGACATGGATGAAGAATCTCAGGCACTGAAGACCAGGTAGAAAAAATGGATACCCCCGCCAGAGAAAATGTTAAAGCATAAATAAATAAATAAATAAATAAATAAATAAATAGGCTGGAGAAATGACTCAGTGGTTAAGAGCACTGACTGCTCTTCCACAGGTTCTGAGTTCAATTCCCAGCAACCACATGGTGGCTCACAACCATCTGTAATGGGATCTGATGTCCTCTTCTGGTGTGTTTGAGGACAGCTACAGTATACTCACATACAATAAATAAATAAATAAATAAATAAATATCCAGGCAGGAAACATCCAGGAAATCTGGGACACTATGAAAAAACTAAATTTATGAATAACAGGAATAGAGGAAGGAGAAGAAACCCAGGTCAGAGACACAGAAAGTATTCTTAACTAAATCATAGAAGAAAATTTCCCTAAAGGAGGAGATGCCTGTCAAAGAATAAGAAGCATACAGAAAACCAAGTAGACAGGATCAAAAAAGAAATTCCTCAAACAAATAATAATCAAAACACTAAATGTACAGAGCAAAGACTATTAGGAGCTGCAAGAGGGGAAATCTACACATATAAAGGCAGACTCATTCAAATAAGACTGAACTTCTCATTGGAGACTCAAGGTCTTCAGGGCCTGGACAGGTAGGTGTTATACAAATTCAGAGACCACAGATGCCAACCCAGACTACTATCTCTAGCAAAACTAGCACAAAGAAAAACCAAATTTAAGCCACATCTATCGGTCCAGCTCTACAAAAGGCACTAGAAGGAAAACTTCAATCTGAAGAGGTTAACAACGCCCAAATTAAACATAAAAAATAATCCCAGACCAACAAATCAAAAGATGAAGGAAAAACCCCAAATCATAGCAACAAAATAATGGGAATCAATAAACCCTGCTTGTTGATAACTCCAATATTAATAGCTTTGATTTCCCAATAAAAAGATACAAACTACCAGAGCGAATTACGAAATAGGGTCTATCTTTCTGCTGCCTCCAAGAAACAGACCTTAACAGCAAGGCTAAAAGGATGGAAGAAGATATTCCAAGCAAATGAACCCAAGAAGTGAGCTGGTGTAGCTATTTTAATACCAAAAAAATTCAAACCAAAAACTAATCAGAAGAGATAGGGAAGGAGACTACAAAGTAATCAAAGGAAAAAAACCCACAGAAATTATATTCTAATTCTAAACATTTACACACTGTCTCAGTCACTGTTCTATTCCCAAGAAGAGACACTGTGACCAATTAGTTGCTTTTAACAAAATACAACATTCCTTCATGATAAAAGTTCTGGAGACACTAGAGATACAATGGCCATCAGCATAATAAAGGTGATTTAGAGCATGTCCACAGCTAACATCAACTTAAGTGGAGAGAAACCTAAAGCACTTTCAATAAAATCAAGAACAAGACAAGGATGTCCATTCTCTCCATATCTATTCAATATCATACTTGAAATCTTAGCTAGAGCAATAAGACAACTTAAGGAATTCCAGAGGACACAAATAGCATCTCAGTTAGGGTTTCTATTGCTGTGACAAAACACCATGACCAAAAGGTAAGTTGGGGAGGAAAGGGTTTGTTCAGCTTACACTTCCAGATCATACATAGTCCATCACTGGAAGAAATCAGGACAGGAGCTCACACAGGCAGGAACCTGGAGGCAGGAGCTGATGCAGAGGCTATGGATGGGTGCTGCTTACTGGCTTGCTCCACCTGGCTTGCTCAGCCTGCTTTCTTATAGAACCCATGACCACCAGCCCAGAGATGGCACCACTCACAATGGGCTGGGCTATCCCTCATTGATCACTAATTGAGACAATGCCCTACAGTTGGATTTCATGGAAGCATTTCCTCAATTGAGGCTCCTTCCTCTTTGATGACTCTAACTTGTGTCAAGTTGACACACAAAACCAGCCAATACAACTGACCCCTTGTCAATGTGACACACAAACACATCACTATTAAGTCACAACCCTTCCTTTCTTATTCATCCCCAAGATCTCACATTAAAAACACAACTTTAAAAGTCCCACAGTCTTGGGCTGGAGAAACGGCTCAGCAGTTAATAACACTGTCTGCTCTTCCAGAGGTCCAGAGTTCAATCTCCAGCAATCACATGGTGGCTAACAACCATTTGCAATGGGATTTGATGCCCTTTTCTCGTGTATCTGAAGACATGACAGTGTATTCATATACATAAATAAATCTAAAAAAAAAAAGTCCCACAGTCTTTGCAAATTAAATCACATTAAAATTTCAGCCTCTTTAAATTATCCAATGTCTCTAAAAATCTAAAGTCTCTTTTTTAAAAAAAGTTCAAGGTCTTTAGCTGTGGGCTCCTATAAAAATCAAAATTAAATTCAATATCTTCTTTAAGAGGGAAGAACCAGGACATGATTACACTCTGAACGAAGCAAAACTAACTCCAACAATATGAATAACTCCAAGTCCACATCGGTGATCTACTCACCATCTTCTGGGCTCCTCCAAGGAGCTTGGGTCACTTCTTCAGCTCTGCCCTCTACAGCACACACAGCTTGTCTTCTAGGCTCTGTCTGGCTCCAATTCACTGCTGCTGCTGTTCTTGGTGGTCATCCCATGGTACTGGCATCTCCAAAACACTGGTGTCTTCTGCTGCAACTGGGCTATACTTTCACCAATAGCATCTCACAGGCTCTCTTCCTGGTGCCAGGCCTCAAATTCTTTGCATGACCCATTCAGTCCTGGGCTGGCAACTGACACTGGGTCTGCACCTCCAGCAATGGCCCCTCCTGGCCTCTCACAGTGCCTCAGCTCCTCTCCATGACTCCTTCACGTCTTCAAAACCAGTACCACCTGGGTGATTCTTATCAAGTCCAGCTGCCAGCATGAGGTACAACCATGGCAGCTTCCCTGTGCTCTGAGGAAAACACTTCCCAGAAGATTTCTCCTCAGTGATGCTGGTCTCTTCTTAATTGATGCTAATCTCTTAGCTCCAGCTAACCAGCACCAATTGTCTCAGTAACACGAAGTTTTCACTCCAATAGTCCTGGTATCTTGTTAATCACAGCTAATTCTTCAGCCCCAGCTAACCAGAATCACAGAATCTTAAAACAGCAAGCAGCCATGATAGTCTTGAAGCTTTCTTCAGAAACTTCGCAAGCCAGGCCTCCATCTATTGCACAGCTCTCCACATTCTTATCTTTCAAGCTCCCACAGAACGTCCTACAGAACTCTCAACACTCAATGACTCTTCTTTTTTTCTCTCACTCTCTATTTTTTTGGGTATTTTCTTTATTTACATTTCAAACATTATCCCCTTTCCCGATTTCCGCCCCCCCCCTCCAGCTCCCTATCCCATCTCTCTTGGTCCTGCTTCCATGAGGGTGTGACCACACCCACCCATACAATCCTGGTTCCCTGTCCTGGCATTCTCCTACACTGGGACATCGAGCCTTCACAGGACCAAGGGCCTCTTCTCCCACTGATGTCCAACAAGGCCATCCTCTGCTACATATGCAGCTGGAGCCATGGGTCCCTCCATGTGTACTCCTTGGTTGGTGGTTTAGACCCTGGGAGCTCTGGTTGGTTGATATTGTTGTTGTTCCTATGGGGTTGCAAACCCCTTCATCTCCTTCAGTCCTTTCTCTAACTCCTCTATTGGGGATACCTTTATCAGTTCAATGGTTGGCTGTGAGCATCTGCCTCTGTATTGGTCAGGCTCTGGCAGAGCCTCTCAGGAGACACCCATATCCGGCTGCTTTTACCATGCACTTTTTGGCATCCATAACAGTGTCTGTGTTTGATGACTGTATGTGGGATGGGTGCCCTGGTGGGGCTGTCTCTGGATGGCCTTTCCTTCAGTCTCTGCTCTGTAGCTGTCCCACAGCTTGGTTGAATGGGTTACCTGGAAGGAGAGCTGGGGCAGAAAGGAGAACAGACGGGCGAGAGGAAGAATGAAGCCAAGACAAAGGCTCTGATCAAGGCCCAATGTTTAATGGATAATTCTGAATTTAAAGGGGAGAAGGCCGTCCCCCAATATGCCAGGATCTGGTCAGGAAAACAGGTTCATCTGCTCAGTGGGTAGCTGGCTGATCGCAGGAAGCTGCAGGTCAGGAAGAAAAATCGACTTCACCTAGGTCTGAAAGCTCAACCCTAGGAGGGCGACTGTGGCAACAGAAGGCCTGCACCTGCTGCTCAAGGCTGGGGGAGGACACACTGCTCCACACCTTGTCTCCATATTTGCTCCCATGAGTATTTTGTTCCCCCTTCTAAGAAGGACTGAAGCACCCACACTTTGGTCTTCATTCTTCTTGAGCTTCATGTGATCTGTGAATTGTATCTTGGGTATTCCGAGCTTTTGGGCTAATAACCACTTATCAGTGAGTGCATACCATGTGTGTTCTTTTGTGACTGGGCAACCTCACTCAGGATATTTTCTAGTTCCATCCATTTGCCTAAGAATTTCATGAAGGGGGGCTGGAGAGATGGCTCAGCGGGTAAGAGCATTGACTGGTCCTGAGTTCAAATCCCAGCAACCACGTGGTGGCTCACAACCATCCATAATGAGATCTGACTTCCTCTTCTGGAATGTCTGAAGACAGCTACAGTGTACTTACATATAATAAGTAAATAAATCTTTAAAAAAAAGAGAGAGAGAGAAAAGAAAAAAAATAATTTCATGAAGTCATTGTTTTTAATAGCTGAGTAGTACCCCATTGTGTAAATGTACCACATTTTCTGTATCCATTCCTCTGTTGAAGGACATCTGGGTTCTTTCCACCTTCTGGCTATTATAAATAAGGTTGCTATGAACATAGTGGAGCATGTGTCCTTGTTATATGGTGGAGCATCTTCTAGGTATATTCCCAGGGGTTTTTACTCAGGTAAAATACTATGTCCAATTTTCTGAGGAATTGCCAAACTGATTTCCAGAGTGGTTGTACCAGCTTGTAATCCCACCAACAATGGAGGAATGTTTCTCTTTCTTCACATCCTTGCCAGCATCTGCTGTCACCTGAGTTTTTTGTTTTAGCCATTCTGACTGGTGGGCGGTAGAATTAGGGTTGTTTTGATTTGCATTTCCCTGATGACTAAGGATGTTAAACATTTCTTTAGGTGTTCCTTGACCATTCGAGTTTCCTCAGTTGAGAATTCTTTGTTTAGCTCTGCATACCATTTTTAATAGGGTTATTTGATTGCCTGGAATCTAATTTCTTGAGTTCTTTGTATATAGGATTAGTAAAGATCTTTTCCCAATCTGTTGGATACTATTTTGTCCTATTGACAGTGCCCTTTGCCTTACAGAAGTTTTGCAATTTTATGAGGTCCCATTTGTCAATTCTTGATCATAGAGTACAATCCATTAGTATTCTGTTCAGGAACCTTTCCCCTGTTCCCATGTGTTCGAGGATCTTCCCCACTTTCTCTTCTATAAGTTTCAGTGTTTCTGGTTTTATGTAGAGGTCCTTGATCCACTTGTAATTGAGCTTTGTACAAGGAGATAAGAATGGATCGATTTGCATTCTTCTACATGTTGACCACCAGTTGAACTAGCATCATTTGTTGAAAATGCTGTCTTTTTTTCCATTGGATGGTTTTAGCTCCTTTGTCAAAGATCAAGTGACCACAGGTGTGTGCGTTCATTTCTGGGTCTTCAATTCTATTCCATTGCTCTACCTGTCAATGGCTATTCTACCCCAAATTTCCAAAGTCCTTCCACAATCCTCCCCGAATCACATGGTCAGGTCTGTCACAGCCATGCCTACTACAATGGCACCAACTCTTCTTAGTTAGGATTTCTGTTATTTTGACGAAACACCATGACCAAAAAGCAAGTTGGGGAGGAAAAGCTTTACTTGACTTACTATTCATTATTGAAATAAATCAGGACAGGAACTCAAACAGGGCTGGAAACAGAAGGCAGGAGCTGATGCAGAGGCCACAGAGGAATACTGCTTCCTGGCTTGCTCCCCCTGACTTGCACAGCTCCTTTGTTATAGAACTGAGGACCATCAGCCCAGGGATGGCGCCACCCACAATGAACTGGGCCCTCCCTCCCACATTGATAAATAATTGAGACTTACAAGTAGGTCTCATGGAGACATTTTCTCAACTGAGGCTCCTTCTTCTCTGATGACTCTAACTTGTAACACATTGACACACAAAACTAGCCAGTACAAATAGGAAAGGAAGAAATCCAAGTATCTTTATTTGCAGATGATACAACTTTATACATAAATGACCCTAAAAACTCCACCAAAAACCTTCTATGGCTGATAAACAATTCCAGTGAGGCAACAGGATACAAAATTAATTCACAAAAGTCAGTAGCCCTCTTATATAAAAGTTACAAATGGACTGAGAAAGAAACCAAGAAACCAACACTTTCCCCAATATCCTCAAAAATAATATATTTTGTGAGTAATTCTAATCAAGCAAGTGAAAGAACTGAATGACAAAAACTTTAAGAAATTGAGAAAGAAACTAAAGACAATATCAGAAGATGGAAAGATCTCTCATGCTCAGGGATTAGTAGGATTAATATAGTAAAAGTGGCCATCCTACTCAAAGCAATCTACAGATTCAATGCAATCACCATTAAAATTCCAACACAATTCTTCACAGATCTTGAAAGGATAATTTTTAGCTTCAAATAGAAACACATACAAAAGAAAAAAAGCAGGGAAGTAAAAACAATCCTGGATAATAAAATAACTGCTGGAGATATCACCATCTAGACCTGAAATGGAATGACAAAGTCATAGGAATAAAAACATCAGGGTATTGACACAGGACAGACTTGTTGATCATGCTGATTAATGAATAAAAATAAAGACCCAGACATAAATCTACACACTATGGAAACCTGCTTTTTTTTTTTTTAAATAAAGAAGCCAAAAATATACACTGGGAAAAAAGACGTTATCTTTTACAAATGGTGCTGGCCAAACTGAATGTCTGCATTAGAAGAATACAAAAGTTCCATACTTATCACTCTGCACAAAACTCAACTCTAAGTGGACCAAGAAACTTGACATAAGGCCAGATACATGAATCTGATAGAAAAGAAAGTAGGGAACAGTCTTGAACTTCTTAGCACAGGAAAACACTTTCTGAACAGAACACCTATAGCACAGCCACGAAGATAAACAATAACTGGGACCTCGTGAAACTGAAAAGCTTCTGTAGGACAAAGGACACCATCAGGACTAATATATAAAATATATGAAGAAGTTATAGGGCTGGAGAGATGGCTTGGCAGTTAAGAGCACTGGTTGCTCTTCCAGAGGTCCTGAGTTCAATTCCCAGCAACCACATGGTGTCTCACAACCATCTGTAATGGGTTCTGATGCCCTCTTGTGGCATGCTGGCATACATGCAGGTAGAGCAGTCACGTAAAATAAATAAATTTAAAAAAAAAAAAAGAATTTATTAAAGGGGGGGGGACTGAACACCAAAAAAAACCAAACAACCCAATTTTAAAAGTGGGGTACAAAACCTAACAGGGAATTCACCAGTTATGAAACACGAATAGCTGAGAAACACTTAAAGAAATGTTCAGCACCTTTAGTCACCAGGGATATGCAAATCAAAACGACTCTGAGATTTCATCTCCCAGGACAGAATGGTCATTAAAGCAAATGACATACTCTTTCTCAATTTCTTTTGTTTATTTGTTAGTTTGCTCATTTTGTTTTATTCTGGCTTGTCTGTCTTCTTTTATTTTCCTTTTTGTTTCCTTGAAAGAGAAAGAAAACCGGGAGTTGGAAGTGTGGGGAGGTGGAAGAGACAGAGAAGGAAACCTTGATCAGAATATAGTGTATGAAAATAGCTTTATTTTCAATAAAAATTAAGTTTAAAAATAATACAAATATACCGTTAAAACTAATAATATAATTCCTCAATAAACAAGCCAAAAATCATTAGAGGACTGGTTCTGTTGGGGGAACCCAGCAGGTCCCTCTAACAGCAGAGAGGAGCCCCCTTGCCAATGGAAGATTCCACTGTGGTCTCTTGCAGACAAAGGTCACATTCTTTTCTCCCTGGTAGAACAGGGCAACGGCCTAAAAGGGAAATCTAAGAGGATTTAGATGAATTATGTGGGCTTCTCCAAGTGCAAGAGCCCAAATCCTCTTAGAACAGCTGAATCATCTCATGGGAAAGTTACTGCCACCTTTGGAGTATAAAAGCTTGTAGGGGGAGGGGGTAAGCTCCGCAAAGGCCGTGAGCTGAGGGCGAGACACAAAACTGCCACTCGTGTTAGAACGAAGCCCTGGAAGCACTCCAACGGGGGACAGGTACTCCTGAACAACTGGATTTAAACGTGTTCACGAGAAGACGAGAAGTGCGATTTTAGCAGATGGCCGCAGAACGTGAGGTAGCACAAATTACCCTCCATCACCCGCGGGGTGAGGGCGTTCTCCTCACCTCCGGGCAGCACGGCCTCTAACCCGGCATGGCATGTTCTTCCTCAATACAAAACCACACACGTCTCCCCAACAGTTCATAAAGTGATCCTCGAGCTAAACTTTCCAAAATATGAGTCTCTTCTAAAAGCCTCCTCCCCACCCAGATGTCTGCTCTCCTTAACAGGACAGCAGCAGGTCCAACCCCCCCCCCCCCCCACTGACCCCAGTTCCCAGGGAAGCTCGCACTTCCTCCTGGGCAGAAGTTGCTTTAACAGAGTCTTTCTCCACGTGCTTGGTTTGAAGGAAAGTAGCAGCAAGTGACATCCAAAACCCTGCCCTGCTTCTGTCGGGTTGACTGTTCTTCTGCAGAGAAAAGTCTTTCCAATGTGGAGGAAAACCCTAATTCTCCATTTGCACCAGAAGGTGGACATTAGCGTGTCAAGCTCCTAGCTCACAATGATCAGTGACTCACGGAGACCTACCAAGTGTCTCCGAGCTGAGCATTCTGGGTTGGGGTGGCAGCCATCATGCCTGCCTGTGTCTTGGTCCTGTGGGTCCTCGGCAGACACTGAGCTGAGCTAGTAAACGGGTTCTCCGTAAGAAGGTGGAAGACAAGCAGCTTGTCTGAGGTTTTCCCTCACTCGTGAACAGTGTCTAACTGATTCCCTGCCGCTAATCAAGGATATGAGTGATCTGTCATCCCAGATTTCTCAGACATCCCAGAAACCATTGCAACCCACTTCAAGAGACTATTAATTTGAAAAAAAAATCAAAATACCCAAACTAAAAACTATTCCTAAATGGATAGACTCATTTGAATGTGGCGGCAAATGCCTGCAATCCCAGCATTTGAGAGCTGGAGGCAGGTAGAGAAGCAGGAATTCAAGGTCATCCTGGGCTACGTGGGTATTGCAAAGGTAGTCTGGGCTATGTAGTGAGTTCAGGACCATCCTGGGATGCACACACAGACTGTATTTCAAAAGCAAGCAAGCGCCGGGCAATGGTGGCGCACGCCTTTAATCCCAGCACTTGGGAGGCAGAGGCAGGCAGATTTCTGAGTTCGAGGCCAGCCTGGTCTACAGAGTGAGTTCCAGGACAGCCAGGGCTATACAGAGAAACCCTGTCTTGAAAAACCAAAAAAAAAAAAAAAAAAAAAAAAAAAATAGAAAAAAAAAAGCAAGCAAAAAAAGCAAATAAACCGACCAAATCAATTTTTGAGAGAGAAGGCAGGGGCAGGCAACACAACACCCCAGCAACACAGGAATAGAGGAAGAAGACTTTAGATAGTGTTTCTACCTCACTCACAGAATAATGCACTAGGGCCGGCTCCTTTTGAAAACCTTAATAGCATCTTTACTGGTTACTTGACTTGAAAATCTGTGTCAGGTGCAATGGCAAAACGACAATTTTATACGCTGCTTACGTTTTTATTTCACAAGTCAAAGCGCTGCCTGTTTTTAGAGTTGGGGGAGAGAAACCTAAGACAGTTTGGTGAAGTGGCTGGGGAACAGCTTGGAGGATACAGTGCTTGCTTGGTAAGCCCAAGAACCTAAGGCCCCAGCACCCACATAAAAAGCCAGGCATGGTACTGAGTGTCTGCAGCCCAGCATCCACATAAAAAGCCAGGCATGGTACTGAGTATCTGCAGCCCAGCACCCACATAAAAAGCCAGGCATGGTACTGAGTGTCTGCAGCCCAGCATCCACATAAAAAGCCAGGCATGGTACCGAGTGTCTGCAGCCCTGGCCCAGGGGCACAGAGACTGGTGGATCATGGAGGCTGGTCAGCCAGCCAGTCTAAACAAAATGGCACATTCCAGGCTTAGTGACAGACCTTTTCTCAAAATATCAAGTGGAGAGCGATAGAACAGGACTTTTGTATGTCAGTCTCTGGCCTCCATATACACCTGCTTGGATGAGAGCACATGCGCATCCTGCTACCACATGCACACCCCTCCCCGGTGCATGCACGTACCCCTCATACTTTACTGTATACCCTCAACTGTCCTAAAGGAGGACGGGTTTACAGGACATGACATTAAGGAATTGAAATAGCTGGGAATGTCAGAAATCTGGATAGGCTGCAGGAAGAAATAGATGAAGCCAAAAGTAGAGGTTTCAGTGGGAGAAGACAGGACGTGTCCACAGCATTCTCAAAATCAGCTGGGGGCAGGGGCAGTGCGGTGGCTGACCTCAGGGAAGTATTCTAAACTCCTCGGAGTTCCCGCTGGAAGTGAGCTCCGGGTTTGAGTTTGCTTTTCATCAGCTAAGTGTTACAGACAGTTCTTTGCTGCTTTCTTATCTAGGATTTCAGGAGAGCTGATCTGTAGCCTCACCACATGCCAGCACGGATAGCTTCTAGAAGGAAAGCTGTGCATTTGGCACGTGTTTCTCTGAGGACTGGGCCTCCACTGGGTCTAGGAACCATCACACCTTGGCACCAGCACAGGGTTGTACCCACAATGATTCCTTTTTGTGACACGGTGACCCTAAACTTTCTTTTTCTTTCCTTTCCTTTCCAATTTTGTTTTGCCAGACAGGGTTTCTCTGTGTAGCCCTGGCTGTCCTCGAACTCACAGAGATCCACCTGCCTCTGCCTCCCGAGTATTGGGATTAAAGGCATGGGCCATCACCTGGAAATCTGACTGGTCTGGACTTTTACTTGATTCTCCTGGTGTGAAGCTAATAATGGATGTGCCACGATTGCTCCACATCCCTTGGTAGTGGCACACCCCTCGATGCCTGCTGAGCCTTGAGAGCACTGATGCCTGCCAGACCAATAAGAGCCCAGCTAGTTTGTCTAAAAGCAGCGTTTCGTATGTATCCACCATGGGCTCAGAGCAGCTGTGCAGCTAAGGTTTGAGATGCCGTCCTGCACCCGGCCCCCAGGAGCTAAAACTCTAGGTGTGTAGTCTCAAACTTCCAGAGGGTACCTATGGACATCCTACAGGACACACCTCTTGGCCTTGGTTCAGTTTCCAGCACCCTCATGGTGACTAACATCAGGACAGCTAACAGTTTTCCGTCCCAGGGGATCCCACACCCTGTTCTGGCTTCTGTATGCACCACAGGCAAGCCGTGCACAGACATACATGCAGGCAAAACACCTATGAACATAAAAGAAATAAATTGCTTTTAAAATCTGGGTTTTTTTGTTTTTATTTTTTTAGGTATGCTGGTACAGGCCTTTAACTCCAGCACTCAAGAGGCAGAGAAAGGTGAATCTCTTGTGAGTTCCAGGGCAGTTTGAGCTTCAGAGCAAGTTCCACGGCCGCCAGAGCTACACAGTGAGAATCTGTCTCCAAAAACAAAACAGAAAAGAAAAGAAAATTTGGGTACTGAGGATCCCTGAAGTGTGTATTCCCATCCCCTGTTCTATTGGCCTTTGCCTCATCATGAACATGTTCCTGTTTGCTTTGGGGCAGAGCCATCAACTTAAGATACGTAAGAGTTTTATTGCTGTTGTCTTTTTGTTTGAGACAAACTCTCATGTAGCCCAGGCTGGCCTTGTACTCAATATGTAGCCTGAACTGGTCTTAATGATTCTGGAGACTTCATTTGTTCTCCATTCAGAGTGAGATGCTGATTCGACTGTCTAACTTTCTTGCTCACTGTTAACCCCAACTCTCTTAGTAGTGAAGCCAGTTCTCTGGACTATATAAAATAAATAAACTCTGTTTATTATCAGCTTTCATGTGTTTCCTATGCATTATAACTTTTCTTGTGGCCATCAATTACCTCTGAGATCACACCTCTGCTGTATGACACATTAGAACTCTTGCTTTCCTTTTAGTCTCAGGTTTTCACATCAGGCTCCCGGGAGTTTCTTTCATCTTGACTGACTGATTGGTAGCCCCATGCACAAGAATAGTCACTACTGTTGTCGATGTCCTGGAGCACAGAAGGTTTGGGTGTCTAGAAAATCTATATATAACGTGACTGAGGGATTCACTCATTCAACAACCATTTTCTGGGAGAACTTGCAGTATACCAGTCGCGTGATGCTAAGAACTAAGGAGAACTGACAGCCAAGGTTGTTGCTCCTACTTGAGAAGAGACTGCTACTCTGTCTGCATTTCATGGCTAGTAATAAGCACCACAGGGAGACAGAAGAACTCATAGTAGGCAGCTACTTCAACAGAGGAGGACTCACAACTTTACCTCAGAGGAAAAGGAGGGGAGGCAGCTCTTTAGGAAGAGGGAAGAAACTGGAAACCCGTGAGACGTAGGAGCCTCTGACCAGTGTGTCTTAGGTCCCAAGAATGAACGATCTAGTTTGATTTCTGTCGTTTTATGCTCAGCGACTGCCCTAATTAGAGGGTCCGTTGCTATGATGTAATACTGTGAGCAAAATAGCAAGTTGGGGAGGAAAGGGTTTACTCAGCTTACACTTCCACATTGCTGTTCATCACAGAAGGAAGTCAGGACAGGAACTCCAACGAAGCAGGAACTTGGAGGCAGGAGCTGATGCAGAGGCCATGGAGGAGTGCTGATTACTGGCTTCCTTCCCCTGGCTTGCTCAGCCTGCTTTTTTATAGAACCCAGGACTACCAGCCCATGGATGGCACCACCCACCACAAGCCCTCCCCGCTTCATCACTAATTGAGAAAATGCCTTACAGCTGAATCTCATGGAGGCATTTCCTCAACTGCAGCTTCTTCCTCTCTGATGATTCCAGCTTGTGACCAGTTAACATGAAACCAGGCAGTACACTGACCTTGGCCCCCAAGTAAAGCTCTCTTGCAGAGCCCAGAGTGAAACCTTCTGGAGCCTGGTGGTCCTCACCTGCTCTCTGCTAGCATATCTGAGGACAGATGGTCTTTAACAGACCAATATATTTACGTCAATTATTTATTTATCTAGGGCGCTCACACACATGTACCATGTCACACAAGTACAGGTTGGAGGACAACCTGGGAGAATCAGATGAGTCGTGCCAGAGAGAATCTTTACCCACTGAATCATCTTGCTGGCCCAAGACTTTGATTTTGAAGATCCCAGAGTCAGAAATCACAAGCTGGCAGTCAGGGACATTGGCCTCAGATTCTTCCCCACATTGGATCACTAAATCTATGAGTTCAAGTCCCGTATACAGTGGGAAAACAGCTGCAGATAGCCTGTGCACGTTTCTCATACACTATAAGCATCTGGAGGTAACTTGGAGTGTCGAATACAAAACATTGGAATGCAGAAAACGATTAGAAACACAAATCTATGCCAGCTCAATATGGGCACACCATTTTCCCAGAAAAAAATATCTTAAATCCTTGATTGTTGAAGCAGAATCCAAAACTATGATTCTGGCTGCTGTGGCTGTTACTGTAGGGGCTGCATGTCGGCACTGCACCTGAACACATGGGCCATGCACTTGGCCCTGAGTGTGCAGGGAGGAGTTGCACCCGCCATTCTCCTGCTAGGCTTACTTCTTTTCAATCTCCTCATGTCACACCAGCATGGTAGTGTAACTGAAACACCATTTGGCAATCAGATCTTCCTTCTAGTGACAGGAGTCTCTTAGTCTAGCTTGCACTTCCCCGCTTTCCCAAATCCTATTAATATAGCATCCAGCCAAGGAGGAGTCACCCAGTTGCGCACCTCTGAGAAGTCCTTGATGTGGGGAGTCAGAAGGAACACGACGAATCCATGGCCAGGTTAAGCATCAGTATATAAAAATGTCAGCACGAACAGAATGCACCGGCATCTATCTCCCCGAGCCAGCGTGCACTTAAGGTAACAGACCTGCTTAGATTCTAGGAGTCGCCTGAGAAGAATCTTAGACTCCTAACTCTCTGTGGGGAAATGAAGAGAAAATATTAACAGTCTTAGATTTTCGGAGGCAAGAGAGACCAGCGTTTGCGACCAGTTGCGACCTTGAATTCTGCCTCTGTCTTTGCCTAAGAACAATCGCTTATCCTTGCTTAGTGATGTTGTCCCCGGTACAACCACCAGATGGCAGCACGAACCTAATCCTCCAACACATACTGCTTCTGTGCGGCTGAAGCAATGGCACTCTTTAACCTTGCCCTTTCTTCTAGGATATTTTGAGGTGTATGTATAAACCTGTATAAGCTTAATTAAAAGATTCTATTATAGGGACTGTGGGTGTGACTCATCTGGATAAGTACTTGCTTGCCATGCACGAAGCTAAAACCTCCGGTACAGCATAAACAGGCAGGGTCGAGGGTAGGGAAGGAGGAGCAAAACTTCAGTCCTACTCAGCTACATAGAACGTTCGAGGCCATCCTAGGCTACACGAAACCCTGTTTTAAAAATCACAACAACCAGGCGCACGCCTTTAATCCCAGCACTTGGGAGGCAGAGGCAGGTAGATTTCTGAGTTCGAGGCCAGCCTGGTCTACAAAGTGAGTTCCAGGAAAGCCAGGGCTACACAGAGAAACCCTGTCTCGAAAAACCAAAAAAAAAAAAAAAAAAAAAAAAAATCACAACAACCAAAAACAAACACACATACACCACACACACACACACACACACACACACACACACAGTCGCGCATTCATATACAGACTCCTGCTTACACAAACATTCCCATACAGACTTATACACACTCAAACACACACTCTCACACACAGCCACACACACACACTCACAATCAACACCCATTGAAATTCTCACTCATAGTCCCTTGCTCACACTCACTCTGGCTCATGCATACTCATATGCACACACACACACACACACACACACACACACACACATTCGTACACCAATACTCGAACACTCATCAGCTCTCTCTTCTCATCAGAACTGGAACAACTTTTGCTACATTTCCTCTGCTCTGAAAGTCTGCACAGGAAGACAGTTTACAGTGACAAAGCTTAGACAGTGGTCAAGTTTAGTTCCATGTCTCCCACCAAATAGCTATGAGGCCTAAGAAAGTGCTGACACACACTTCTTCCTTCACCTGGACAGTTAAATGTGTAACATCTGCCTGAGCCCAGCTGCTAAGGCTCCTGAAAAGTTTGTTGTAGTCACAGAGCACCTTTAAAAAGTAAAAACCATGGGTGCTGGAGAGATGATGGTTCAGCAGTTAAGAGCCCTGGCTGCTCTTCCAGAGGTCCTGAGTTCAATTCCCAGCACCCACATGGTGGCTCACAACCATCTATAATGGAATCTGATTCTCTCTTCTGGTGTGTCTGAAGACAACTATAGTGTACTCATATACATAAATAATAAAAAAATAAATCTTTAAAAAAACACATCTCTTAAAAAAAAAGAAATCCCTAACTATACACACTATGCTGGGAAGATTTCAGGGTATATTAATTTTAGTTTTTTAAGATTTTATTCATTTTTGTATTTTTGTTATCATTTTTTAACTTTTAAGTGTAGTTGGAGAGGTAAACTAAATATCATGTGGGCTTGGATCATTTAGGAAAAAGGTTTACAAATCAGTTAGTCCACATAATATGATATAATAGTTGTTCATGGTTGTTGCTCCTAAGAGAAGTTACGATATTTACATTTTACAGAAAATAGTGAGATCGAGGAGAAAATGTCTAAGTGGCCACAGGCTTCACTGGGTGTTTGGAGTCTGAACCCCACTGTCTAACATGTAAACAGGCAATGCCCTGGAGCAGGGGGACCTCTGTCCTCTTGGTCAATGCGCTGGGGCAGGGGGACCTCCGCATCCTCTTGGTCAATGCCCTGGGGCAGGGTGACCTCCGTCCTCTTGGTCAATGTGCTGGGGCAGGGGGACCTCCATCCTCTCGCTGCTGACTTCTACAGAAGAGCTTCCAGTTTTCACAGCATCAGCTGCCCTCATGGGGAAGTTTGACTTCTGCTGAGCTGCGGTAAATAAACCATTCTCACTTCCAGAGACAAGAGAGGTAAGGACGTTTGTGTGGTCACTTGTTTGCCACCCTTCTCTCTGACTGGACTGAAGTGTCCCTGAAGGTTAGGCCCACATTTTATTTATTTTTTGTGTTCTTAGCCACAGTGCAGGCTCCGACCTCCAAAAGCACTCACTAGATTTATTTTGTATTGATCTGGAAGGAGTACGAGAGAGTGAACCACAGCGAAAGAAGCTTCAAATGTGGGCTCGACAGTCTGAGTGCCCTAGAAGAAGATCAAGAGGGAAACGGAGATCTTCAAAATGTCAAATGTTAGATGAGTTGTGTAACATTAAACAAATTGAAATTCTGGCTGGGACAGTAGGGTGAAGCATTCTAGGTAGAATATGGAATCTTGATCTAAAATTGACTTTAAAAAAAAGCAACAACAATTTGCAAAAAGAAATGTGCAAACAATTTTTGTGCATACAAAGTGCTGACAGAAATATACACAATGTTGTCTGTGCTTGTGCCCGAAATGAAACTAGCGTCGTTACTCACTAGGTGGCGTTGAAGACTGACTCGTAACCAATTTAATGACCCAATGTTATCAAGTAAGTTAAAATGGTTACTCTGTTTATTCATTTAAATTCTTATTAGAAGGTTTAAATTGAACACTGATTCTTTCTATGTAAAAACTGTTATTTCCTTAATTCTGCTTTGTTTCTTGGACCCAGGGTCTCAGTATGTAGTCATCACAGTCACGCTCATCGCTAGCTAGGTGCTCAATGGGTACATCGAGTGGAAGGGATTTCCTGAACATCCAACATTACCTGGGACTGAGAAAATCCCCCAGGTGAGTCCCATGGTTGCAGCATTGAATTGTGGGAAGAATTTTAGGGAGCACGGAGGAAACTGTCAAGGAGCTAAGATGATGTCCCCAAACCCCATGATACGTAGATCAGGCTGGGTTACAGGCAAGTAACCTCATTTGATTTTTACAGCAGGTATGTGTGGAATGTGTGTGTCAGTAGCCCTTAAACACAGACCTTGGACATCATTAAACAGTAGAAACCAAGTTTCTGGAGACTTGTGACACACTTTAATAGGACTATTCACTTTGGAATGGCCCCTTCATGCTGGAGCTACATGGTCTAAAGTTATTAACTGGTGACCTTTGGCTCCTTTCTCCAATCTCAAGATTCTGCCCCATAAAGAGTCAGTCTCTGTGGCAGGGATCCTAAAATAATCGGTCCATAGCCTCTGCTCACTGCTCTGAAATGCTTAAAAGATGCCTTGCCAAGAGAAAGATAAGAAAAGGGGGACAGGGAGTGTGTGGGGGGTGGGCTCCAAATCTGTCCCCCCCCTCCTCCACAGCTTCCAGAGCATGGACTCTCTAACAAGGTGGTATGTTGACAATTGATAGCACAAAACCTTCTGGTCATCTAACTTCCTGACCATCTCCCACATGCTCCCTAAAATCTTTCCCAACAAGCAATGCTCCAGTCTTGGGGCTTATCCAGGGAATGTTCTTGTTCCTGATATGGGTGGAGGTGTAGAAAAGTAATCCCTCCCCCAACTTGATGTACCCGTGGTGCACCTAACCAGCAATTAGCTGATCACATCATTTCTGGTCACATGACCAGAGCATTTTCTTCTAGTCGCAACACATTTCACTCCGCATATTTAGGGCTCCGACTATCTAGTGTTTATTTTAAAATGAAAACATTGTGAGATAGAGATTCAACCTACTAGCCATTACTTTCCAAGATTATCTGGAAAATAACCCACTTACTTACTTGATTTGCTTGACTGGTTGACCACGACCCCTGATCTTCCTGCTTCTACTGCTTACGAGCTAACACTACAGGTTTATGGCACTGCGGCTGGCTATCAGACAAGTGTTAAATGAAATACTAGTGAGTAGTGCTCTCTTGCAGGGTGTGACTATTGGTTTTTTGAGTCAGTTCTCTTCAAAAATCCATTTAGAGTTTCCATGGGAAATTTATAGAAACCTATAGGAAATGTTCGAAAACTCTTTGAAAACACCTTACGAAAACAACAAAATTTTGGAAAGCTTTGTCATCTTAGTGTTTCTTTTTGTATCATAGATTCTATTCATTTATTTACAGACAAAGTCTCATGTAGCCTAGGCTAGCCTCTTGCTACATGGTTGCGAGTGGCATGCACTCCTAATCCTCCTGCCTCTACCTCCAAGTATTAAGATTACAGGCCTGGGCAACCACACCTGGTTTAGGCAGTGCTAGGTGTATCCCGGGGCCTAGACACTGACAGGCAGACATCTACCAACCAAGCCGACATGCCCAGCCTGGGCTTTATCTACACAATGTTTGTGTTAGGTTAATCTCTTGACACTTTGTATCCCTGACTATCTATGAACAACATGGTTTTCAATCAACTCCCACGCATACTCCTAAGAAAAACTCTAATGAAACTCATTGGGTCAGAGAGAGAGAGAGAGAGAGAGAGAGAGAGAGAGGGAGGGAGAGAAAGGGCCTAGTTGGGAAGAAAGATAAGGAAGATAAAGATGATCAAAAAAGATTGTATACATAACTAACATGGGTCAATGAAAATTCTAAGCTGTTTCATCACTGTTCCTTTTTGGTGGGAGGCTTACAGGTAACTATGGGGTTTAGTGGTAGATGCTGTAGGAGGCTCCCCTGCTAAACCCCTTCATTTAGGTCTTAAACTCTTTTGTTTTGTTTTGTTTTGTTTTCATTATCTCATCTTTTAAGACATAGTCTCACGAAGTTTAGGATGGTTTGAAGCTGACTATGTAGACAAGGGTGACCTTGAACTCCCAACACCCTGTATCCCCCCCACTCCCCCACCCCCACCTCCCATGCTGGGATTACAGGCACATGTCATTTGGTCCAGCTGGCTTCTAATACTGTGTTTCTGTATAAACAAATCACATGACCTCTTTACTCACAAATATTGTATGATCTCCTTGTTTGTCTGAGATCTCAGAAGAAAAAAAAACAACACTGTGGAAGGTCTGCTTGTCTGTGAGAAAATGCATTGCCTGTGTGCCTGTGACTTTGATTGTCTTATTCTGATATGGTTTGAAAGCCTGGCTTGTGAAGACATTATTTATAATCCCAGGATCGCTAGATCTCCCATTTTGACATTTTATAGTTCCATGTAATTAAAAAAGACATGATAATTCGAATAGTGACTCATGGGAACATAGAAATGTTTGCAAGGAAAAATATTCCTTAATGAGGACACCATCCAGACAGCATGCAGGTATGTCCCCGACAAGTGACAGGGGAGTCACAGGGATGGAGTGCTTAAAAAGCTGCTCAGGCTGGAGAGATGGCTCAGTGGTAAAGAGCACTGACTGCTCTTCCAGAGGTCCTGAGTTCAAATCCCAGCAGCCACATGGTGGCTCACAACCATCTGTGATGGGATCTGGTGCCCTCTTCTGGTGGGTCTGAAGACAGCTACAGTGTACTCATATACATAAAACAAATAGGTAAATTTTAAAAAGAAAAAAAATCTTATTGCTCAAAGTAATCTAGCATGCTGGAGAATGAGCTGCTGTCTGACTGCAAAAAAAAAAAAAATCAAAAAACAAAAACCCTTTACAAGTCAACACTCACGCCTCAGGGCATACCACTTTTATTTACTTTCTTGTAGCAGAAAACCCAACTCACTGTGTTTGTTTACATTAAGTACTAGGTGACAGAAACTGTGTGCACCAGAAAGCTCCTCGTTCCGTACCAATGTCATCCATCAAGCGCTTAGTCAAAAAGTCAAGTTCTCTCTCTCTCTCTCTCTCTCTCTCTCTCTCTCCCTCTCTCTCTCTCTCTCCCTCTCCCTCTCTCTCTTTCTCTCTCTCTCTCTCTCTCTCCCTCTCTCCCTCTTCATCATTTCTTCTTTCTTTTTTGTTTGTTTTGTTTGTTGTTTGGTTGTTTTTCTGGCAGAATCTCTCTATGTAGCCCTGGCTGTCCTGGAACTCACTATGTAGACCAGACCTCCTGAGTGTTGGCATTAAAAGCATGTACCACCACACTGGGCATAAGTGAACTACCAAACTTTCAAAACAATAAGCAATGTGAATAACTTGCTTATTAAAAATCAATGTGATGAGCTGGAGAGATGGCTCAGTGGTTAAGAGCACTGACTGCTCTTTCAGAGGTCCTGGGTTCAAATCCCAGCAACCACATGGTGGCTCATGGCCATCTGTAATGAAATCTGATGCTTTCTTCTGGTATATCTGGAGACAGTTACAGTGTAATTATATATAATAAATAAATAAATCTTTAAAAGAAAAATCAGCATGACACTTCTTCCCTTCCCTCTTAAGAGTCCAGCCTTGGGTTGGGGTGATGGCTCATTGGATGCTTTCCTTGCATACTTGAGGACCAACACTCACATAAAGGGCCAGGATTTGCCATAGGTGCTTGTGACTCCAGCCTTGTGGAGAAGGTTGTGGAGACAAGTGGGTCAGTGGGCTTGCTGGCCACCAACCTAGCTCCAGGTTCAGTGAGGCCACCCATCTCCAGGGAGAGAATGGGCACCCAATGCTCTCCCCCAGTCTCTGCATATGCCTTGCTCACTCCCATGAACCATACATATACACTAAGCAGACACACAGGAAGATCAAATTCTAGACTTAGTTGTGCCCTTCCTTGAGTGCTTGTCACAATGGGCTTCATGACCCAGGTGGAGTCATTACCTTGCTGCATGTGCAACTTGCAACAGGAACTTAGAAGAACAGACTGCCCGCTGAGCTTGCTTTGCAACATAATCCAGCAGAAACAAAGGACGGGTTTTGTGGTCTTCCTTTTATAAGCTGGAGCTGCAGAATTAAACTTCAAGCCTTGATCAGAACCCTTTGTCTTCATTTGCAGTCCCCTTTCAGGTAGACCCAGTATGTCCTTGGCCAGGATGCTGGGTGGCTACACTTAGCTGTATTCTAAAGACTGAGAAACAATTCCTTTACATTCTAATGTAGAGGCACCTAGTTTTGTAAGTCTTTCTGCTAGTAAATACACACCTTGGGATGAAGATGATATAGGATGAAGATATGGGATGAAGATATGGGATGAAGATGTCAGAGAGAGGGGGGGAAGGGAGAGATTTATGAAACCAGTATCCAATTTTCATCCACCATATTGTTATTTAACATGGATGTACTGTTCTTAGAAGACTATAAGACTGTCCATGTATAAACTTTAAAAATAAAACATCTCATTAACACTTTTGTTTTGCTTTATCTTTTTATAATAACATATAGTTTTGGTCTGAAGAAATGTGTTTTCTCTTATTTCCCCAAAAGTGTTCACTATTAGCTAGGTTATAATTTAATTTAAACATGAGATAATTTCTGTTTGTCTCCTTTTTTTTTTTATGATCTTTGAGAAGAAAACACAAAGATTGTTTTTGAGATTTGGATCCCAAAAATTTTAGTTTATCTAATTTAATCAACTGTAACTTGATTCTTGCCCGTATGATAGATCGGTGGCGAGCCGTGCTAACAACACTGCCTCATGCTTGGAATTCAGTGCTTCAGTTCAGGTTAGTTCGTGACTTTGGACTCTAGAATTCTATGGTATGAGTCAGAAATGATTAAGAGAAAATAGCAAGAGAACCCATACCTATTTGAGGAGCTGCTGGCAGGTAATGGCTGCAGAAGTTACTCTCCCTTGGGGTCATGGCCAACAGCAGGTTGTTCACGTTCTGTGTGATAGCCACACAATCACTCTCACAGGCAGCAGTAACGTGACTCAGGCCTTTAGCAGTAAGAATGAGACTGGGCAGTTGGGAGGGAGACAGATGGGTGTCCTCGGGGAAGGTAGAGAGAGGTGGGGTTGGAGGGATATGATCAACATACATTGTACACAAGTAGAAGATTTTCAAAGAATTAATAGCATTATTTGAAAGGCAGAAAAGCAACATTGATCAGAAGTCATACCAAAACACAGACATGATAAACTGACAGCCACTCACCCTGTCTATAAAAATGTGTACGTGAAGTGCCCTGCCTTCACACTAATGACCCTGGCTCTACCCTTCACAGAAGGGCCTGTCTGCATTTATGCCTTCTACTGAACAGACTGTACTTTGTGTGGTCATGATACATCATCTCCTGCTTGCCAGGACAAACCAGGTGGGGCCCAGGACAGAGGACACAGAAGAAAGGAAACACAGAACCCTGCCCATCAGACACTGTAGTTTCCAAGGTGTCCAAACATACACAGACATCTGCCCGAACACAATGTAACAGATAAACTCTTAGTAAACACTGACATCACTCCCAGCTTTGTGTTAGAGCCCTCCACAGAAAAGAAGAGTAGAAAGCAAGGTCTCATACAAGTTAACCATGTTGCAATCTAAAGACTGTCTTGGCCACTTTAGTCAAGCACAGAACATGTTTAAGCCTCGGTAGAATCCAATTGATCAGTTTTGGGTTTAGATACTTAGTAAACATTTTTCTTCCCATGAGAGAAACACTTCAATAATTTATCAAATCGGGCTTATCTGATTCCAACCAGCATGTTTCTTTTACTGTTCTGATTACCACTGAAAATGTGTTACCATCATTACGTCCCTGGACAAAAACAGCTGCATGGTGGATACAATAGAATTTGATGGATGAAGACAAACAGGGTAAGGTAGTGATGGACTACAGTCTAACCTTTTGCCTTTTGCCAGTTAACTTGATTGGTTATTGATTAGCTGGGTGACTGGCCTTTGTCCTGGAGGCTGTTGCTGCTGTGACAAACTCTTTGATTAATGGAACACATTTAATTAAGGAGACAATAAATACAGTTTTCCCTGGAGGTGTCCTTCTCCCTCCGTCTCCAAGGCTCCCGTAAGGTTGGGCACCTTCAAGATGCCCATTCTTTTTGCTTTACGGGCCACCATGGCTGCAATGGCTGTGTCAAGGCTCCAGGTGGGTCCTGCTAAAGTACTAGTGCCCACTGCTGTCTTGAGTCACCATCCTCTTAGCAAGAACCATCTTACCCTCCAGTCCATCTCTTCTCGTTCCTCGGGTAAAACTCTACTCTCCTTTACTCCCTCTGGATTCTCCACTTCTCCTCCTCCATGTGTGCTATCCAAGAACAGAAGTGATACAGTCCACACCCTGATAGAATGGTATTCTCCATCATGTTAGATCTTCTTCCCCTAAATTCTAGGAAACAGGGAAAGTTAGAAAAGGCGATGGTGGAGAGGGGAACTAACAGTCTTCAGAATCCTGATTCCTCCTGGCCTGATCTTCCTCCACCACAATGGCTGCATTTCCCCTCCTGGAAGAAAATGTTGGGAGAGGTTGGCCCCAGTTTCTGCTTGCCTCAAGACAGAAAGCTGGTCAGTAGAACTAGATTAGGATCCAGCTTTGCCAGAGTCCCTTCCTCTGGCAAAGGTCCCATTGATTCCTCCTACCACCACCATCTCCACCACCACCACCACCAAGAACAACAATAACAACTACACCCTGACCACTGCCCTCCAGCACCCAGAATACCCTTTTCTCTGCCTCGCTTTCACAATCTCCCTCTGCCTAGACACCCCACCTGAGCCTCCAGTTTCCCAAGCATCACATTCCTAAAGAGTCTGAATTTAGCCCCAAGGCCTACCCCTAGATTGGGTGAAGTATCCCTTCTATGTTTCCCTTTAACAGCCTGTTTTCATGACAGTTCATGTTGTATTAACGTCTTTATTGTTATGTAACGGATGTAGAGGAAAGTGTGTGGTGGTGTGCTCCTGTAATTCCAGCACTTGGGAGGCTGAGACAGAAAAATTACCATGAGTTCAAGGCCAGCCTAGACCACATAGTGAGTTTTAGAATAGTCTGGGATGTAGATTGGAACCCTGACTCAAAAATCCAGTCAACAACCAACCAACCAACCAACCAACCAAACACGCAAACAATCAACAAAACAAACAATCACACAAACAAACAAATGTACATATATATGCTTGGGCTGGAGAGATGGCACAATGGTTAAGAACATTGTTTGATCTTCCAGAGGACCCAGGTTCAATCCCCAGCATCCACATGGTAGCTTATAGCTTTCTGTATTCCAGTTCTAGGGGATCTCACACCCTACTTTGATCTCCATAGGCACCAGGCATGCGTATAGTACACAGGAATATATGCAGGGAGAAGTCCTGTACACATAAAATAACAAAAAAGTGCACACGCTATGGGTACTCTGCCTGATCCTGACAAAATATCAAATATCGAAGTGGTGCTCAAAGACTGTCCTTAGTGTACATCCTCTCAGCCATTAAACGTTTGCTCAGAGAATAAATCACATCCTTGCTTCCAAATCAGTTCACCCTGTTTTCCTGCTTGTAAAGTTTATAGAAACCGAGTCACAAGCTTTCATTTTTGTCTGTGAGATTTCTTTCCTGATGCTTCAAGGAGTGATTCTTCTTTGTTGTATAATATTCTCCTATGTGATAGCTGTTGATTTATTAATTCTATGATTAGTGTCACATCTGGAGTGCTCTTAGAAATTATTAAGAATTTTTATTTTTTCCTCTCTTTTCTCTCTGAAACCAGTAGGCTACCAGTTACATACATACTCATCTTGTTCATAATGCTGAACACGTTTCTAAGATGGAGCCTAGTTTATCTCCAGGGTGCATGTGGTTTTGATGCTGTATTTCACCAGCCATCAACAGAATAATATCTACAGACCTCCGTCCTTCTCTCCATCTCTCTGGCCAGTATAATACAAGATGGCACCTTTGCTGTGTTAATTTGGTGAGCTCTCATGGAAATAGCCAACAAGTATGTGTCTGTTTGTTCTAGACCTCAGGCAGCGTGAGCAAGCTTTGTGAACAAAGTGCCATGATTTGATTCGATTCAGAACTGACTACCTAGCAGATTACTTTCCTACAGTTTCTTGACCTTTGATGTCACTGTATTATTATGAAGGAAGAATAAACCATACAGAAACTCTCATGGAGTCAGAGCTCAGTGGAACTAGCCTATGACTGGTACTGTCTCAGCCCGCAAACCCTCATCCCGAGAATGATTCCAGAACTTCTGTTGATTAGGATGACTCTCAGGGAGTCAGTCCCCTGTTCCAGATCTCACGGGTGCCCTCAGGACTTCTGCAATCCCCTTAATTTCACATTCACCACCTCCTGTATGATTACGGGTGAGCGCCATGTGGCGTCTCCTCAAGGACGTGGCACAACGATCAAGGAGAATGGCTTACTCTTCATGGAGGCAGAGGATTAACTCACGTTGAAGCTTAGGAGATCAGCTGAGTCGATTGTCCCAAATCCATAGCTGACCAAACAGAGCTAGGGAGTTATGAAGATATGAACTGTTCCCTTTCTCTTTCCTTCCTTCCTTCCCTCCCTCCTTCGGTCTCTTCCCTTCACCTCCCTCCCTTCTCTTCCCTTCCCTTTCTTCCTTCCTCCCCACCCCCATTCTCTTTTGAGCCATGGAATCTCTCTCTTTCTCTGTAGTCCAGACTCCACGCTGCTGCCTCCCAAGGAGAAGGAGCTTGGCCAGCCACACCTGAGCCAATTGTCCCCTTCTCTACCTCAATGGCTGAGTCTCCGGGAGCATGTTGGCAGGGACATGCCCCACTCCTGTAGATAAGCGATACCTTGGCACATGTGGTATTTGGCATCAGGATACTGAGCAAATATTTGCTGTTTGTCTATTGATCTCTTGTTCCTTCTCGACTGCCCTGTTCCTGCCTTGTTCCCTTCCTACACAACTGTGCTGATCCAACCTCTCATTTGATTGTGCTTGGGACATCTCTAGGATCTTTCTGGATAAATTCCTATCTGTGGGAAGTGATTGACTATACCCCAATAAACCATAGTTCCAACTAAAAAGAAAAGGAAAGAAAAGGAAAGGAAAGAAAAGAAAAGAAAAGAACCAAAGAAACAGATGAACCAAGAACCCTCAGGTCAGCATGACCGCTCGTACCTTAAATTCTAGTACTTGGCAGGTGGAGGCAGAAGGATCAGGAGTTCAAGGCCATCTGCAACTGCATGACACGTTTGAGGCCAGCTCAAACTATATAAGATCTCATCTTTCAAAAAGCAAAAGAGGCCAGGATTAGAGGAGCAGGCCTTTAATCCCAGCACTCAGAGACATGCATCTCTGAGTTTGAGGCCAGCTCAGTTTATTCCGGAACAGCCAGAGCTACATAGATTTTATCTCAAAATCAAACAAACAAACAAACAAACAAAATATATATATATATAAAGCGAACCTCAAAGACAAAATTAAAAACTCAAGCAAAAGACATTTTCTAATTTATAACTGGGTCCTCTGGGAAACCGAGGAGATCATAGCCCTTGGCCTCTGAGGACAGTGTAAACATTTTTGTTCAAGGAATGGTTTGTTATGTTGTTGCCAATGAGAATATGGGAGAAGGAGCGAGCCCTGTGCCTAAAGCTGGCCTCATGCCCTCTCAGGAAAACACAGCCTGAGATTCTTCTTGTTTGGGTTTAGCAGGGAATTTAATATGCAGCTAATGCCTAGTACAACTAGGTCATGCAATCTATGGCCACTGGGGGCTGGCAGTGCATCCACGAAACATGCCAAACTTTTTTTTTTTTTTACCTGACTCTAGAAGCCTTGGAGGTCAGGGAGCAGGCATGGGCTAAGTGGAGGTCTTCAATGAGTCAGAAGAGGGGGAAGTTCCCTTTGGGAGAACTGTATACAAGTGGGGGAAGGGGGAGAGGGGACCAGATGAAAAGATACAGGTGACAGCAGGATCCACTGGGCATCCCTGAAGTGCTAAGTATTTATATGAAAGGTATAGAGGATTGGGGCTTGAGAGGGGGATCTTCTCAATTAACAGTGTTAATTCCTAGCGGGACAGACCTTGGAGGAGGGCTCTGTAGGACAGACTCACAATCTGGTGGCCCTTAAGATGCTAGCTCCCCTCCTTTCTCCTGAGCCAGTTCTGGGATAGCTTTTTGGGAACACGGGCACCTATGACATGAATGTGCCCTCTTTGGTGGCACCCTATACTATCACCCAGATTTCCTTCCAGCAAACGGCATCCACAGCCCTCACACATGACAGCAATAACCTGTACCACTGAATGTCTCTAGCATTCAGAGCAGAACCCAGCCCCAAGTACTCATATTTGTTAAAAGAACTACCTGTCACTTGATAAACCAACTGTGAGGACCATAAGACCTCACAAAACAGTCCATAGGACCTCACAAAACAATCAAGACAGGGGACGTTATTGATATACAATGCTATTTTATTGCATTGTTTGAATGGATTCATGATTGGCAGCACAAATATTTGGAGAAAATGTAGAATATGTTCTCAGTGCTGGAGATCCAACCCAGGCTGTCACCAGAAGTTACAAGGCCAGCCTAAGTAAACTACTACGACCAGACCCTCCCTGAGTAGAGAAGCCACTGAGCAACTGGGCAGACTGAGCTGGTCCTACTCTTTCATCCAGGCTGTCCCCAGTCCATAATTCTTCTGCCTCAGTCTCCCAAGTGGTGGAGATGGAAAGTGTATGCTACTGTACAAGAGCTTACCAAAAGTTTGTTCAAATTGATGCATTATTTTCCCCCTTCCTAAATCCAGTTTATCACTATATACAAACTTAACACATGACACAGTTTATGCAAATAGTTTTCAAGATTTTATTGCAAACCAAAATTGGTTTATCACACACAAAAAAAAGTTGTGTGGTGAGGAGGAGGAATTGTACATACTATAACCATGTTAATTACAGTACATTAAAATGATGGTTTACAAATAAGCCTGTAAGTTTAAATATCTAGTGTTATAACCCAATGTACAGACCTTCTTTACATGATACATACAATAATCAGGAATGCAAAAGATAATGAACAAAGGGGAAAATAAAACCATAAATAATGCCCATTTTACAGGTGACATTTTAAACAATGAAAACACCAACGGCTTTGACTGACGACTGGGGCATTGGTCCATAAAAACCCTTTCTAAAAATAGAAATATTTGTAGCAGCAATGCTTTCCTTAAGCATCTGGATGCTTGTCACTGAAGACCGTTTCAATAGTTTTTAGTTATTAACTATATCTTACAAAAAAAACAGTCTACACATAAATTTATCTTCCAAATGTGGAAGAAACAAACAATGTCCCACATTGTAGTGTCCTGCATGTGTCACATTGATGCTCACAACAAAACCGTCTGTGATCGGGCGTAGCACACTCACACCGCAGCACACATGGGAAATCCGCAAGGGAAAAAAAAAAACAAAAAAACAAAAAAAAAATCGAACAAACAAACAAACACTGAACGCTCTGCGATAGGAAAAGCTTTGGAGCTAACACGATCTCAGAAAGGCACATTGCAGATTATTCTTGAGCTCAGACAGACCTGCGGGGTGGGGAGTCCTCTTAGACCTGCATCTTCCTTCTAACTGAGACCAAGGTGTCTGTCTCAGGCGGCACTGTCACGCTCGGGCAGAGCTAGCACCACGTTGGAAGGAAGAAAAGAAATGAAGACCTCACAAGCTCATTGAGAGGAGGATGTATGTGCTCTTCAGAAAGCTTCCCTCAAGCAGCGGGCGCCGGGGGCTGAGACAGCCAAGCTTCCAGGTGTGCAAATTCTTTTAAGATGTTCTGTCAGCTGGCGACTCCACCAAAGGCTCACTAAAACACTTTAGAAAACGCTGAGGAAATCCTGCACAACCATCCTGGGAGCACTCAGAGGAAGGAGTCCATGGGAGGTGCGTAGGAGAAGCCAAGGAAGGCTTCTGCAGCCTCCTTCACACTGGCCGTGACGAGGATGCTGTCAGGGGACTTGCCGATGGAGTTGGGGACTGGCTCCTCAGTAAACTCGGGATCGAAGTGCCGAAGGTCACTGGGTCCACTCTGTTACAAGAAGGGGAAATACACTGAATGTCAAAAAGAGCACAGGGCAGGGAACCCTTAAGTCCTGTAGTCCCCTCTACTATAAAATTAACTCTAAAAGCTCCTAAGTTTAGAAGGATATCACTGATTCCAAGGTCTCACTAGGTAGCCTAGGCTGGCCTCAAACTCAACCCTGCTTCAGTCTCCTGAGGTACAGGTATTACGGGTATATGTCACTAGGCCTAGAACTTATAATTAATAAATATAATTATATTCAGTGAGCTTGGCTAGGACAAAAAATAAAACAAAAAAATAACTCTCCTCTGGGATAATGAGTCTATGGATAGAAAGTATTTGCCTCTTATTTCTTCAAATTCTGACAGAAAAGATACCTTCTGGGTCTCACTATTCTTATACCAGAAACACACAGATACTTACCACATTTGGGTTAAATGGGGGTGTAATCTTCTTATTAATGAGATCATCCCAGTTAATTAAAGAGAAGAAAATATGACTCTTAATCTCCATCTATTAGAAAGAAACAGATTCATTTAGATATGGAGAACTCAATATAAGGTCATAAGGTCAATGTTCTTCCCCAAGGTCGCATGACAGCAGGACAACACTCACAAAGTCATCCTTCGCTCCCAACCTCTTGGTCCGGTCCTTCTGCAGGAGGCCCTCCAGGAGGTGCCTTGCTGAGTTTGTAATATTTGGTTTTAACTGGAGAGGCTTGTTCAGAATATTGTCATACATCTCAGCTGTGTTCCGGCTATAAAACGGAGGCTGGAAAAGGAAGGGAATTCCTTCAGATTCAACTGAAGCTTTCTTTGTCTAGTATCTATTAGATATAAAGTGCTGATCTTAGCATATTAAACTGGACTTGACATGGCTATCGATCTTACAAGCCCTACTGGAGTGTGTGTGTGTGTGTGTGTGTGCGTGTGCGTGTGTGTGTGTGTGTGATGGGGTGAGCAGTGGACAGGTTAAGTAAGTAACCTGTAGCAAACTGTAGAGGAAACCCACTGGAGGGTTGGGGATGTTGCTTGGTACAATTTTCAGTACCTGTACCTGCCCTAAGATTCAAACGAGGCTATTGAAAAAAAAATCCAGAAGACATTATTTATAACATTATAAAATGTAAAATAACCAGTGTCTCTTTTACTAGCTTTTGATAAGGCTACCGAGACAGACAAGCCATGGTAGCTAAAGCTGCACAAGTAAATCCAAAAATAATGTCTCATAACTGTCACGGGCATGATTCTGTTACTCACCAGACCATAAAGCATCTCATACAAGACAGCCCCGAGGCACCACCAGTCCACCGTCCTGTCGTACGGCTGCTTATGGAGGACCTCAGGAGCAAGGTACTGAAATAAAGGATACACACCAGAAGGGGGCTTAACTCTCAGAACCAGGCAAGCATGTGCTTTGAAAAGACCAGAATCAGTCAACTTGCCCCGCCCCCACGTACGTACGTACGTGCGCGCGCGCGCGTGAGTGTGTGTGTGTGTGTGTGTGTGTGTGTGCGTGCGTGCGTGCGTGCGTGCGTGCGTGCGTGTGTGTGTGTGTGTGTGTGTGTGTGTGTGTGTGTGTGTTTGGACTGCTTCTTAGTTAAACCTCTGTACTTTAGGAGGTTGATCAACTGCTCCCCTGAGCGTATACCGATATATTTAGGGAGCAACTTGGTACCTAGTGGTACCATGAGGATCTCTTACGACACAAACAGCTAGTGGGAATAAAAACTAGCAGAAGGCCTTGCGAGTGCTGAGGGTGAAGCAAACAATGGTATCTGTCTTGCACTAAAGCTGAACTAAGTTGACTCTTCCTTTCATATTTAAAAGCATTACTGCATGTGTGTCTCTTGGAAGGGGGTGGGTAGCTGGGGTACCTGGTTGGATCACCTACCTCAGGCGTGCCACAGAAGGTGGATGTTGTCCCGTTGTGTTCTATGTTCTCCTTGCAGAGCCCGAAGTCAGTGAGGACGATGTGTCCCTGGGAGTCTAAGAGAATATTCTCCGGTTTTAAGTCTCTGTGGGAAAAAAGTGGTCACACAGGTTAATGTGACTTCATGCCAAATCCTCTGTAAAGATCGCTTGGGGGTATTAAGATTGTTAATCCATCCACTCCTGTTCCATAGCCAGTCACAGAAAGGAGCCTTTGTTGGACCACTCTGGATCATGCACCGCCCTCTTGCTTCTGGGAGTCAAGGACTCACATGCTAGGGACTTGTTAGAAGTGACCAAGGTGCACATAATATCTCATTATTTTAGGACTCCCAAGGCTCAGCCTGGCCTCCCTCTTTCCCAGCAAGGTAGCTTGGAATCTTTGGCTCACCTATAAACGATGTTTAGGGAGTGCAGATAACCCAAGGCACTGGCTATCTCAGCCGCGTAGAAGCGAGCCCGTGGTTCCAGGAAGCAGCGCTCCCTCTGGAGATGGTAGAACAGCTGGCAATAGACAACGACACTGAGGCTGAGCGGGTTGTTTGATTCGGCCTGATGCAGTCTGAGATAGCTTCTCAATTCTGAGTAAGTTGGTAAGTTCACGGAAATGCTAATTCTGTTCATTTCTCCCTCCAGTATCTTTTAAAAGCTCATCTCAAACCCAAACCAAGCAAGGCAAACGGGCGCAGCCCCACTCCCACCATCAAGGTGTAGCCTCCGCTCACCTCTCCACCATTAATGTAGTCTAGCACAAAGTAGAGCTTGTCGGCGGTCTGGAAGGAGAAGTGAAGGCCCACCAGGAAAGGGTGTTTCACATTCTTCAACAGAACATTCCGCTCTGACATAATATGCTTCTCCTAGGAAAGAGGTAAGGTTCAGTGGCAAATTCAGATTTCAACAGGGCGGCAAACCACAGGGGGAAAATTCTCCATCGCGCCTACAAGCCCCAGCCACCAGGTGTCGCCCTTACCTCCTTCTTCTTCAGGATGGCTTTCTTCTGTAAAACTTTGACTGCATAGAATGCTTCTTCTGCCTTGTGCCTTGCCAGAAGAACCTGAAACGTCAATCAGACAGTCATTTTTCTATCCTCCTCCAGGGAGAATAAAAGAGTGAAGACGTGGAAGAGACTAGTTGCAAAGTTTTCAGGGTTGGACTTACCTTTCCAAAACTGCCCTTTCCGATCACTTTCAAGAAATGAAAGTCAGAGGGTTTGGCGTGGGGATTGGAGGACGGACCCAGGTTGATTTGTTGAGAGGGACTTGGCTAGAAAACAAAACATCATCCTTTTATCCGTAAGCTGAACACAGCCTTACTGTTCACACATAAAATACTTTATGAAGTATGTCTTTCAAAGCATCCCAGTGACTCAGTACTTAGACACTTAAGCCACTTGTGATGTTGTGAATAGACAATCCCGCCTTGGCTGACCACTACAGGAAAATTCGGATACATTTACAATTTTCCTCCACAGACAAGATGTACTTACCGGAGGAGAGGGGTTGGCGTTCATAAGCTCAGGCTCCGGAGGTTGGGACATTTTCAAAATGGACTGAACTTCAGCGCTGTGGAGAGTAAAGGGCACGTTTTAGAAACTTAAATTCGCCACCAGAGGGCACACAGACATAAGTTCTATTTCTGACTCAACAGTTCGGTATTTAAACCGAAAACATCCAAATGAATTACAAAAAAAAAAAAAAAAAAAAAAAAAGGTAGGTGGGTAAGGAAAACAGCCCAGTTAAATACAAATTAAGGTTTGTTTATTGAGGGGACGTGGATTTTGGTAAACATTCACGAGAATTAATCTTAAACCTCCGGGCCAAACTCGACCCATAAAATTAATGTTTAAAATGTTCCAAATAAGCAAAATGCTCAAGACCATAAGAGATCTACCCCGGAGGAAGGGCGCGCGCGCACACACACACATGAACAAGTAGTAATAAGTCTTAGCTGCTAGTAAATTTAAACGATTCTATTTTTCCCAATAATCCAAAACTTACTGTTTGCATGCATAGGCGCTGCTGGAAATCTTCTGAATAAAATCGTTCAGGCCCATCCTTCTCTGTTTCATAAAAGCTATAATTTAAAGAGAGAGAGGGGTGGTGGTTAGGAGGCTCTGTAACGTCCGACGCCACACGATAATCTGACCCAGAACCTTCAAAACCCACGCCGTCTCTCCTACACAAGTCCAGTGCTCTTCCAGCACTCACCGATGAGAATCGCTACCATTCCCCTCATTCTGGAGTAGGTGAGGGTGCTTCGAGCAGCCTCAGTTTTGACGGTCATCGCCCCGATGCTCGGAAAATACCCAGAAGAGAGCGAGGGGAGCAGTGAGACCGGCTCAGCCAACAGTGCGCTCCGGGCGCGCGACCGGCTTTATAAGTCCTGCGCCGCGAGGGGGCGGGGCCGGCGGAACGAGGAAGCGGCTCGGGACCCGGCCCGCCCATCTAAGGCCCCGCCCACCGCAAGGCTCCACCCCACGGCCCCAGCCGCCGAGCGAGCTGCAGACCTAGTTGCGAGAAGATGGGCGACTGGACGCTGTGTCCTGAATGAGCCATGCGAGCCGCCCCGGACTGGACCGAGGCTTCCCGGGCTGCACGAGCAGGACCCCGCGCCGGGCTGCACTCGGCCTCGGTCTGCCTGGGCCGGAGGAGGGCACTGGAGGGGTAGAGAGCCCCGGTGATTTTCCATTTCCTCTCCTGTGCTTCCCGAGTGGACACCGCAGTGCACGGTCACCTCAGATCTCTCCCCTCCTCTGTGTTCCATCCCCGGCCCGGCGGCAGCCTCCAGGTTCCCGCGCCGTGCCCCGTCCCGACCTCCACGCACCCCGTGTCCCCGCGAGCCGGGCGGCGGCACTTACCCAGTCCGCTCAACAGGACGGACTCGCTCCTTTTCTGCGCCTCCGCCCGCTTTTTGTGGCGGGGCCGGAGCAGGGACTCGAGCCGAGCCCGAGCCAGCGCGCCCTGCATCTCGCCCATGACTGCGGACCGAGGGGCGCGCAGAGGGCGACGGCGACCGGCGAGCACTGACGTTTCCTTGAGGGAGCCGCCGTGACTCAGGCCGGCAAGATTTCCTGCCCCAGTCCCAAAACAAACAAATGGCCCTTGTGCACGGCCGAGTCGCTTCCGAAAACGCCTTTTTTGTGCTTTTGGCCAAAACCAAGCAAGGCTGAAAAATCCCAGAACTTGGAAGAGGAGGAAGGAAGGCAAGAGGGGGGAAAGGGGGGTCAGGAATGTGTAGGGGAGGGGGCGGAAATAAGCCTCTGCGCTACAAGAAAAAAAAAGTACAATCTTCATTTCACTTTTTTTTTCCAGCTAATCTCTGAGAACATTCTGTCCTTTCCGCATAAATTTTGAGCCTTGCAAATTTTAATCCTAGTCATGCCAAGAACACGTGAGGAGGTGGCAAGTTAGAGGGAGCAGGGGCTTCTCCCCGGGGCCGACCTGGAGTGACCCTTGCGTGGTCAATACCCTTGCCCAGGTGCCTGCCCCTTCCTCACAAAAAACAAAAAAAAAAAAACAACTGCAAGATTGCATTGCACTGCCTTAAACCCCGTCCGTTTTTCCTAATCTCTACTTTGGGAGATTCCTTTGGGCTACCTGATCCAGGTAGACTTAATTTTTATATCACCTTGCTGCATTTTTTTTGCAAGTTCACATAACTGAAACCCTTTAACTCTTTAAATATTATTTAATATTTAATAAATATTTAATAATATTTCCTCTCAAAAAGCTGGGAACAGAGGGAAGCTGCAGGAGGCAGCCTGAGTTGGGCAGGAGTGAGGTGCCTTGCAGTAACCCCGCCGCTGGGGGATGCCTGGCGCTGCAGCTTGACCGCCAACAAGGGGACGCGCGCCAGCGCTGGCTGGGAAGCCCGGAGCACCAGGTCTGGGCTAGGGCCGGGAAGGCGGCTACTCGGGCCAGTACCTGGCTGTGCTTTCTGCGGTGACTGCCCTGCCATGACCCCTTGCTGCTAAAGGCCTAACATTTTAGAACTGACACACTACAAAATACCAGTTGTCAGGGCAGGAAAAGCCTGCAGAGCCCTTTCTTGGGCGAGTTTGTTTTGTAGCAGCGGCGGCCACCTCCTGTCACCTAACATGATCTCTAGTCTCAGCTGGTTCTTGATTTGCTCACTTCGGACAGAGCTAGAGACCAGGAGAGCAAGACGCGCAGCTCTGGAACCTAAATTTTGCTTAGCAGACATTCTTCGCGATGCACTCAGGGTGCTTGAAATTGGCACTCCAAACTAAAACAAGGTGTAGGCGATTCCAGATCATAGCAACCAGCCCATGCTTTTTCCGCGCTTGGATTCTGCATAAACTATGAATTTGTTATTGCCAGTGAATGCTTCCAAAGCACGTGATACCAGTCGTTTGTTTAGCCCAGTCCAGCTCTGCCCCCACCACACCTGCTTGGTAACTTCCCCTCCAGAAAACGTTTGCTTTGAAACACCAGTCTCCACAAAGACGTTTGCTTATTTGTTTTAAACCATTAAATCACGAAGTCTTCTAGAGACCCTCCCTAGTACATCACCGAACTTCCTCGTGCCTCTCCCAGGTATCTTTGTTTTATCCATCCCATCCAAACTGCGGCACTCAAAACATCAAAACACGAACCTTTCCAAGGGGATCTTAAGGCCTTCTCTTTCATTCTTCACGATGCTGCGGAGGTAAAGGCTGGGGTTACTTTATGGAGGTCGCAGGAAGAACTAGTTACCCAAAGAGTTAGCCACTAGGCTATGTGCCTCTAATGAAACTGGAAGCGCCAGATGACAAGGGAGCTCCAGCCAGAGGCTGCATGCTATCGCCGTTCTGTTCGAGTCCCACTTTATATCTAAAGGGAATTTACATACAGGAAGGGAACAAACTGCAAAGTTCAACACTGGGCCATTTATTCTGCCGTTGCAACATCATCCAGAAAATTACAGTCATCAGCGTCCTAGGCTTATTTCACCAGCAAGACATACAAGAAATGTAACTTAACTGATTATCACCACAAATCAGTCCAGAAAAAAAAAAAATTCAAAACACATGCACAGGGTTTGGTCTCCCAGGGAAGCTCTGGCATGCATTCCAAAAGGAACATGGAATTCAAGCCAGAGGCCTCCAAGTGCAATAAAGAGAAAGCTCAACTATATATTTGCGGTTGGAACAGAAAAGGAGCGATTTGCATGTGCCCCTTCCTCCCCATGCCCGGAATGGTCAGCGATTGGAGACGGATGGTCTGCTAACCTTATCATTTAACAGAGAGGGAATCAAGTTGTTGAGACTGGCTTTTCTTCCAACCGGATACCTGATGGGTGGAGCAGGCGCCCCCAGTTCTGTCCCAGCAACCTACTAAGACTTCCGAACAGGAAGGTGACACACGGCAGTGGAGGGAGGAGGGAGTTTGGGGGGATTGTGCGATGCTCCTGTTAACCGGGCACAGGCTTGAGGCTGCCCCTTGGCAGCTATTCAACCACTTGATCTAGTCTTCCTTCCTTGGTCCAGGTAGGCCTGCTACCAGGAGGTTATCCGGCCGATTCCCAGAGTCTCCTCCTTCCTGGGTAAGTGGCCAGACTTGCCTGACAGAGTCAGTGGATGTGCAGGCTAGAGGGCGCTCGAGTTCTCTAGGAGAATTCCAGAAGGTCGGATTGCCCTGGAGCTTTGTATCCCAGAGCATGGCCCAGGCAATTCTTCCCTGAGCCAGAAAGCGCGGAGCTTTGGTGGGAGACTGGCTTACTAACTAGTCCAAACTCCCCAAGTCCGTGGTCTCACAAGTATGTGTCAGTATGGGTAAAACGACAACAAAACTCTGATGGTACTGGTTTACCAAGATGTAAACAGAACATATCTGTTACTGTTTTAGAGAGCTGCCTTGTTCCTATTGCTGTTGGAAAATGGACTATACAAACACTGAAACATGACAGTTTAATATAACTTATTTATTTCAAAGCTTCACAGAAGACGATTTCTCCATATACTACGGGAGCTGCTTTGAAATGCACTGTCTAAATAAACACCCCGCTACATCTACTCTTGAGCTCCTTGCTCCTCAAGTCTTGATGACCTAGATAGATATTTCATTGATAACAAAATACCATTTTGTATTGCTCCTGAACACACAAGTACACAGTTTAGCCTCCCCCCTGGCCTTTTATACTCATAGTTGATGCAGGCAGAAAGCTTTCCTTGGGGAATCCTCAAAACACACCGAAACACCCAAAAAAAAAAATAAAAAACCAAAAAAACCCCCCACAGTTATTATATAAAATATATAGAGAGAGCGCAACTGAATTGATGAGTTTTTGTTGGGGGCTGTCACTAAGTGCATGTCTTTTTATTAAAATAGTAATCCCCCGAGGGAATTGATGACAAATGAGTTGATTTGTGACAGCTATCATGGACAAGTGGCGGCTAAGCATCTATTTCTGGAGCACAGCTTCTATTATAATTATTACCGTCCAAATTTGTAACTGTCAAAAGTGACGTGCATAAAGATGAGAGACGAAGGAGAAAACGAGAGAAGTATACATTATCCTTAATAATGCCATTAAGTTAGTAAAACCCACACTACTAAGCTTTATTGATTATGGAGCTACGCCCCTCCCCCAAGAAATAAATAATAACCCCAATGTTCTACAAGCATTCTTTATAGAAAGAGAAGTTTTGCCGGGCGGTGGTGGCACACGCCTCTAATCCCAGCACTTGGGAGGCAGAGGCAGGCGGATTTCTGAGTTCGAGGCCATCCTGGTCTACAGAGTGAGTTCCAGGACAGCCAGGGCTACACAGAGAAACCCTGTCTCGAAAAACCGAAAAAACAAAACAAAACAGAAAGAGAAGTTTTTAATGTTAACCAGGGAAGAGGGCGGAAGAAGCCAGGGAGCTCTTAGAAGACTGAAAATCTCAGTAGCAACAGCAGGTAAATCTGTGACTCTGTTTATAAAGCATCAACAACCTCACCAGCCAGAATACATGTAGAACACTGCTTATCTGCCTTGTGTTTTACTCTTAAGAGTTACGGGGGGGGGGGGGGGGAAGAGGGCTAGAAAGTTTCTCTCTGATCATGAAAAATTATGGTCTGTCTGACTAGAAAGGAAATTGGGAAACTCTTGGAATCAAAATTAAATACTGTGTATGACCTAACATCAAGAGATCAAGGCCTCACAGAAAGCCTTACATACTGTCACCTGATCAGCTACGCATCTACATTCTAAACCACCCCTTGTCATCGAACACAAACTAATCGAAACAGTGAACTGGGTCGAGGAGCCCATGCTCTCTGCCCCCTCCAGCTTCAACTGTTTCAGGATGAATCTACTAATAAAGCCCACATCCCAGGAAATCTCAAAACCTCGTCTTGACCATAAAGAACACAGAACCTGGTATTTCTTTGCAGATCCACGACTTGAGATGTGCTTATGAAAATTAGAACCAAGATGGAGATGGTTAAGGGGCTGTTTTCCACGCCTCGCTATTTACAAAGTGCCCACAGAAAGAAAACGCCTCTCGATTTCTGACAGATCTGTCAAACTAGGGTGAAAGCTAAAAGCCTTACTTGGCTCACAGTCCAAGTCTCTCCTCAAATCTTTCCCATCCTGACCCTGTAATTGTTCTATGAGGAGGCTAGAGCAATTGAAGCCATCCCTAGGCCAGAGTGTCCTACAAACCCTGCCCACAGATGACAGAAAGAAAAGAAGACAATGTGAATAGTAGTAGAGGGGGGGTTGGAGAACGGCTTGGTGTCTTTTCTTGTACACTAACGGTCTTTCATCTTGACCATATTTTCTATGTCACTTGCACACAAGCTCAGGAGATACAGCGAATACAGGTGGTGAAAGAGTGTCTGCTCGAGGCCTGCTATCTTCAAGAATTTATACCTTAATCTTGTCATCTGTAGAGTGGGGCTACTGATATTTCCATCCCATAAATTGTGAATACTAATGAACATAAAGAACTTATTATATGCCTCTTTCCAGATGGACTTTCATATGGAAAACATGACTATCTCTGTTGGCGATACACACCACACACCTTACAGCTTCATATAAAAGGCCTCAAACACCACAAACCCAGTTAGTAACAGGTGTGCTGTGATTAAGCCATCTCCCCTGCCCCTTCCTCGGGGCATAGAGCCGCCTGGGAGGTAGGAATTCCAGGATGAAGGGCTGAAAGATTGCCACCTTTGTTCTTCAGCTTCCTGCTTTCCCCGAGGTCCCACCTACAAGGCTCACAAAGATGTCACCTCCAGGAACTGAAAGCCAGGATAATTTACCAAGTGTTTGAAGTAAAGGCAGCGGCTGAGAGTCAAAAGCAATGGAAAGTGAACAGTGGGAGGTTTTAATTCTTAGCTGTGGTTGAGATAGAAAGAAGGCTGATATGGACCAGTTGAAGGGGGTGGAGTCTAGAAGGTCAAGGAAAGACTGAGTATTCCCAAGAGCTTTTCTAGGTCATTTCAATCGCTCCTGGTCTCACATCTTTACTCCATCAGATGTGGCTGGGACATATCTTTGGTGGCAGGAAGAATCGGTTTATTACTGGAAGACTAATGTAGGGTGACCTGGCTGCACTTAGGAGACCACGGACCGCAGTTTATTAAGTTGACACTTAACCCAAAGGCTTAAGAGAAGTTCCAAATCTAGCTCTATTTTTCCTAAGACCTAGCAGTGCCCTGATGTCACTAAAATATGACCCGGAACGCATTTGATGCTTAGAAATGTGTACATTTCTTCTGTATTCTTTCCTTTCTTTGAGACAGGGTATCATGTAGCCCATACTGCTTTGAACTTAGTGCTAACCAAGGATAACTGAACTTCTGATCCTTCTGCTTATTCTACCTAAATTCTGAGATTGCCGGCATGTACCGTCCTGTCTGACATTGGGGGAAAAACACACGTAAATCTGGAGTTGGGATATCTGACGACGAGATGAAGGGTTTGTCTATACGGGTAAGGAATTTAAAGAGAACACCTTTTCTTTCTTTCTCTTTTTTATTCAAGCCTCCAGTGAACAGCAGGTAGACACTCCCGCTCATTCCACGCACACACATGTCATCTCTGGAAACACAACAATCCCAATCCTTTACAATATCCCTTCAGTGAAGGTGATACCTACAATTAGCCATCAGAAATCAATCTGTTGTCAATTGAAAACCACAGAGCTCTTTAAACCATGCTTAATTTCCAAATTAAATTAGACAACAACGTAATGGCTTTGTGTAACATGAAATATCCAGTCTACTTACAACCAAAAAATGCAGTAATCCTCTTCTCCAAAAGAGATGATCTTTACTCTTCCTGCTATCCCATGTCTTAAATAAAGTACGAAGTCAATATCTTAGGTTACATGGGAAGGGAATAAAGAGGAATAAGAACATTTGATCAATATACCCACTGTATGTTCAGAGGTAATCTTAATAAAACATGGAGATTACGTCATGGCAGTGACGGCTCTTTCTGTAACTGGTCACAGAAGTGTAGTTGGTGTCAGCAATCACTTTCATCACCCCGTTCTATATTCCCCCTTTCCTCAGTAAACTCTGTTGTTTTGTTCTTTAAACTGGGAGAGTGAGACAGACTTCATTACTGAAAGGGTCTGAGCCTTTCCTATTTCGTCCTGGATTGGGTTCCTGTAATTTCCCATTGACTTTAATCAGGAAATAAAACACTGAGAGGTGCCTGGAGTACAGATATGTGCTTCCTCGACTCCACTCAAGGACTCATCCAGTCTCCTCTTGTTGGGCCAGATCAGTCATCCCCATCAACACTGCACCCCCTTCTTACCATGTTGACTTAGAGACACGATGGGTCAGAATTGGCCAACCATCTGTTTTAACTCCCAACTTAGTGGAAACATTTTAACTCCCAATTCAATGAAACAGTTTCCCTCCGGAACTAAGATATCCAGGCCAACAGAGCATGAACTTAAGAGACGGGAAGTAGAGACGGGCGGTGGTGGCGCACGCCTTTAATCCCAGCACTTGGGAGGCAGAGGCAGGAGGATTTCTGAGTTCGAGGCCAGCCTGGTCTAAAAAGTGAGTTCCAGGACAGCCAGCGCTACACGGAGAAACCCTGTCTCGAAAAACCAAAAAAAAAAAAAAAAGAGACGGGAAGTAAAACTTTTGTTAGTGCGCCAAATTTAGGAGCTTCGGTGAGTAGAAACTTAAGTTAACTCGCTGTATTATCTCTTGATGGTTTTTAGTAAGAATTGTCTACATAGGCTCATGTATTTGAATACTCTGTCCCCTATTGGTAGAACTGTTTGGGAAGGGTTAAGAGGTCTTATTGGCCATCTGGCATCTGGGTGGTAGCAATACCTTTACTCTCTCTCTCTCTCTCTCTCTCTCTCTCTCTCTCTCTCTCTCTCTCTCTCTCCCTCTCCCTCTCTCTCTCTCTCTCTCTCTCACACACACACACACACAGTCTCTGTTTTCTCTCTCTCTGTCTCTGTTTCTGTCTCTCTTTGTCTCTGTCTCTGTTTCTCTGTCTCTGTCAATACAAGCTCTCAGCTACTGGTTCAATACCATGCCTGCCTGCTGCTATGCTCCCTGCCATGAGAGTTGATAGTGGACACACCCTCTGAAACTTATTTATTTTTAATTTGAAACCCTGTAGCCCTAGGTGTCCTTGAACTTCTTCTGATACTATTACCTCCAGATCCAAGTGCTGAGACTACGGGTACATACCATCAAACCATTTAAGTTTTAAAGGCCTTCCCTGCTGAGACCACTCTCTGGTTAGCATTCACACTGGACATGAAAATGTCTTCCCATCTTTTTCAAACTCAGAGAGGCTTAGCCCACACACCTCTTCCCCACATGTCCCCACATGTCCTTGTCACCCTTTTTCCAACCATGTTCCTTCCAAGTCTCTGACCATTCACTGAACCGGCAGCGGCCAGAGCCCAAGCACTGATGTACAGCAACACTTGTGGCCATCTTGCTTGCAATCAATGTGTGCATTCAGATGCACTTTCTAAAGTTCTGCCCACTGAGGTCTCTTCACTACTGTCTTTAGGATAGAGTGCTATGGGGAATGTACCCATCTGCAATCATATGTGCATGCGTGACAGTATCAGTAACATGATGTTACCCACTACACACACAGGCTTTGCATCACGGAGATAAGAAAATGCAGTATAGTTCTGGTTTCTTTCATACTAAGCAATTAAAAACCTTAGATGTTGTATCCTGAGACTTGAACATCTCCATTCTGCATATGGTAGACTTTAGATACAGTTAGTTGAGTATCTTTATAACTTTTCCTGCCAGGTTTGATATGGGTTTCATCCCACTCTGTGGCCAGTAATTTTCAGCATTCTTTGCAAGTCTATGGAAGGTGAGTGAGCATTGTACCAATTTATTGAGCAAAAGTTAAAAAAGGAAAAGAAAGATTATTCCGATGTCTGTCTAGGCATCGAGACTGTCTGTCCATTCAAACAACGGGTTTGAACACATCAAATGTTTTCTCAGACTAGTTTTGAGCCTCAAAACACATTACCGCCAAGTAGAAACGTGAAGACCACAGCTCTCAGGATGCCTGGACACATGGACCCGTCAACTTCTTCCACAACATAAAAAGCTCTGAAAGGCTGTGGCTCCTCCTTCCTTGGTGGGAATGTTCATTAATGCTCCTGGAATTGGTTGTCCTGCAGTTGCAGGAGACAGGTAGAGCTGCCCGTTTCCCTGAGGATTTTTTTTCTTAAGTTTTGAAATACATCCCCAATCTGAGGGTTACCAATAAGCCGTGCTCACCAGGAAGTTTAGGAGTTTGTACACGTTTGCATTTTCCTAGCATTTTGAGTAGAATTCTCTTCCCCACCACGGCATGCCTTACAGTAAGCGAAGCTCACTAAACACTGGAGGTATCTAATGAATGAATCTCTTCTCTCCTGAGCCTGCCGCATTTCTACTTATCTTTCCTTCTCGGTTTCAAAACGCTAAAACAAATTTTGATGGAAATTATTTATTATGAAAGAGATCCTGGAGGTAAACTGATTGCTGTTTTTATCGTCATCAGAACTTCCATGCTGAAGTTTCACGGCATAACTCAGCATAAACAAATCTGCATAAGGGTTTAAACATCTGGTTTTTCAAATTTTGGATTGATTTGATTTTTAAGACAGGCTGCATAAGCTAGCCCAGAATTCCCCCATGTAGTTGAGGTGGCCTTAGACTCATCTTTCTGCCTATGCCATCAGATCACTGGATTATATGCACACAACCTCACACCCGGCCTTGCTTTTATCATGCCAATAAATAACTAAAAGGCAGAAATGGACACAACAAACAGTTTTTACAAACTCCTACCTGACGCTCTTCTGTCTTGCAAATACTCATTGCAAATTCAAGGTTCAAGGCCTCTGGCTTATGACTTTATGCAGTATTCCTCTCAGACATCCTATTGTTATCATGAGGATCCTGCAGCTTTGGCACTGTGAGGCTAGCCTTTTCATGTGCCCCAGCAGCTCAGACAGGAGAGATGATGGTGTGGGCCAACTCTCTCAGGTAGGACCTGGATCTGGACCTGGGTGATAACTGAGTTGGTCAGCCCTCCAGTTCTCCCTCACCCAAGCCCCCTGCTTCACCCAGGTGAGAGGCAGAGACAGCTCTTCGTAGTGCCACAGCCACCAGAGAGGCAGATGAAGTTGGTCATTGTAGAATTTGTAGTATGTTCTCATAAGGCTGCTGTTAATTATAATTCTAGTCATTTGTAAAGGTCTTGTTGAATTTTTCTCATTGTTAAGATTTATTTTTAGTGTGTGGGTGTTTCCCTTGTGAACCATGTATATTCTTGGTGCCCAAGGAAACCAGGTGTCAAACCTCCTGGGACTGGAGTTACAGATGGCTATGAGCCACCACCATGCGGGTGCTACTACCCAAACCCACATTCTCTGGAAGAGCAGCCAGTGCTCTTAGTCACTGGACTATCTCTTTAGACTGGTCTTGTCTGATTTTCCATTATAATAGTTAACATTTTTTTTTTTTTGGTTTTTCGAGGCAGGGTTTCTTTGTGTAGCCCTGGCTATCCTGGAACTCAGTCTGTAGACCAGGCTAGCCTCAAACTCAGAAATCCGCCTGCCTCTGCCTCCCAAGCGCTGGGATTAAAGGTGTGGGCCACCACCGCCCGGCTAATAGTTAACATTGGTTGAATTGCTTTTACTAAGTGCCAGACCTTAAGCCTGTTGAGTTTCAGACCCAGGACCAGCAACTGACGTTCCTATTTAACATATCAAAGTAGTTCTCCGGGCAGCCCTCAGTCCCTACCTGTTCTAAGGTGTGGCTGGCATACCCCACCCTCTACCCAGAACTTTCCAGCCCAGGGCTAGGCCTCCCCTTCCCCAGAGGCTCCTCCCTATATAATCCAGACATTCTGCTTGATATATTTATCTGTATCTGTATCTACACCTACATCTATCTATATCTCTCTAACTTGGCATGCAGATTGGCAGTTGTTTCCCTGGTCCCATTCCTTGGAAGCAGTGAATCCTTCTGAGAGCTGCCCCCAGATAGATCCGCCCCCCTTTTACTTTTAATTTTGTTCGAGTTGGCTTATTCTTCAATGGAGAAAACCTATTAATACATAACTTTCTTTATGCAATTCTAAACCAGTTCCTGTGACTGTGAAAAACTGTTCACTCTTCTTACCTACAGTTTCAAAAGATATCACTGTGTGATATGATATAGAAATGATGGAGAAAAAGCAGATCTGACTGCTTCTAATGCTAAATGCCTCATTTTAAACCAGAAAACACAGCCTAGTAAACCCAGCTCATGCTTAAAAACAAGTTGAAAATACCAGTCGTGCGTGTGTGTGTGTGTGTGTGTGTGTGTGTGTGTGTGTGTGTGTAGGTTGTGTAGGTCTGTAATGGTACTCGGAGTGGAAGGTAAGGCATAAGTATCTGGAGTTTCAGGACTGCACAGGATAGCCAGTGAGACCTTATTTCAACAGAACAAAATGAAACACAAAGCTATTTAACACAACTACACTATGAACACCTCTGCTGGGTCTACCATACCTTAAACATACTCAAGATACATCAGCGTACACTCTGGCATGAGAGCAATCTACAGCCTAGGTTTACTGGCAAGATTACTTCTCAGTTTGAATTGTCCTTTCCCCAAACACCTGTGTGCACTTTTGAGCTAATGTCACAGCTCTGACATCGCTGAAGTAGTTAAGGAGAGCTAGCAGGGTTTCCAGGAAATCCAACATTCAGTTTCGTCCAGCATCAGGATTCATCATTAGGCTGAGCAAAGTACTCGCTCAACTGTCCTCACAGTTTCACAGCCATTTTTCGAACCACAAGGGATGATGGGAAACACAGGTGAGCGTAGGCGGGGGAACAGTTTGAGAAGTCACCTTATGCCATTTAATGCCCACGAGGGCAGTACAACCTAGTTACCACCTCGGAATTCTCCTTTAACAAAAACAAAACTCTAATCAGCAGAAACAGCTGATTGCCATGCATTTCTGAGAAGGAAGGTAAAATTATAGAGCCACATTTTTAGCTCCTGGATACTACTCCACGCCCCCGAGGCCACTTGTGACTGCCTTCTCCTAAGTCTCCTCGTAGTCTTTCTTTTCTGTCAGTCTACACCATAATAACCAGAGTTTTAATCAGGACCATTTTTTTTGTTTGTTTGTTTTAGGATGAACTCTCTGCCCTAAAATCTAATTCGATTCTCATTCCTAATGTCCTCCATTTACACACCTCCCTCTCCCAACATTCCTTTTCCCTCCACCCATTCCATTAAGAAGCTAAGTCCACAGCTGGGCGTGGCGGTGCGTGCCTTTAATTCCAGTACTTGGAAGTCAGAAGCAGGTGGATCTGAGTTCAAGGCTACCCTGGTTGAGTTCCTGGACTGCCAGAGCTACAGAGACTCTGTAAACAAACTGTAAATGGAAGCCAGGTCCTTACCTGCCCTTCAGTGAACCATTTTCAATCCTGGGATAGCTACCTACTGGTTATCGGCTATTTTTACTAGGTACAGTTTTAAAGTTACAAAATAGCTTTTGAGTGTCCAAAGCATATTTTGCCACATGCCTCATCAAACGCTTGCAATCCCAACACTTTGGAGGTGAGAGCAGAAGGATCCAGAGATAGTTCATAGTTATCCACGGCTACATAGTAAATTTTAAGCCAGCCTGGAATATATAATATCTTGTCTCAAAACCTGTATTTCATCTAACAAAATGTCGTCCTCTTATTAAGAACAAAACTCAAAAAAAACACATTTGCTTCATCAAATCTGTTCTTATATTTCCTTATATATTCATGTTTGTAATGTACATACATTGGTACAAATATAATCATACACATGTGGTACACATGTTTTGTATTAAAATACTTTTTACTCAAATGTTCCTTTTGCCCAAGATAGCTCTGTCCTTTGAGACAGGGTTACTCTGTGTAGTCCTGTCCTGGAATTTGCTCTGTAGATAAGGCTGACCTTGAACTATCTCTGCCTCCAAAAAGCTGGGATTAAAGGGCATGCACCACCACCAGCACAGAGCAATCCATCTCTTTTCTAAAGTTTGTCATTTTGTTTCTTTGAGACCTTATTCCACTATATAGGAATCAGGTGGCCACAGGGTGGCCTTAAACTTAAGACTTTCTTTTCCTTTACCTCCCAAACACTGAATTTATAGGCTTGCCCGCCATTCCTGGCCCTGAGTCTCCTTCGATTCTAGAGCCTGGCATAAATTTAGAATCCTATGCTTGACGTGGCGCAGGTGAATCTCTGAGTTTAAGGTCAGCCCAGTCTAGAGAACAGAATTCAGGGTCAGCCATGCCTACACAAAGAAACCATATCTTGGGGGTAGGGTGGGTAAGAAGAGTTCTTTGCTTGAGTAAATCCTAATTTAACTTGTTGAAAGCTGCCCTCTCAACAATATATATTAGACATTATAAAATGTCCTTTAAAGGATTAAGAAAGCTACCGGAGGCTTGATATTTCAGAAAATTAATCAAATGTATTAGACCTTAAAAATAAGACCATAGGCTGGCCTCAGTCATTATGTGGTGCAGGTTAACTAACTGTGGTGTGTAGCCGAGGGTGTCCTTGTGCTTCTGACCCCTTGTCTCTCTCCCAAGTGCTGGTTTATGTGGTTCTGGGAATGGAGCCCAAGGCTTTGTGGATGCAGGATACAGTCACCACCAACTGTATCCCAGCACATCAGAACATTTTAACCTTAACTGCAACTGACAACACTAGATATTCTTGATGCAGTTTGACATTAATATAACAAAACGAGGGAAATTTGTTGGAATATGAGAAAGATAACTTTCCTAAAGCATGAATTGCCTTCAATCTATTTATCTCACATTTTAAAAATGGCAACATGCATTATTCAGGTTTCTCTAGAAGTTTCCACTCCTTTGGGAGTCACATATCAGATATCCTGCAGATCAGATATTTATATTATGATTCATAACAATTATAAAGCAACAACAACAAAAATAGTTGTATGGTGTTGAGTCACTACAGCATGAGGAATTGTTAGGGTTACAGCATGAGGAATTGTTAGGGTTACAGCATGAGGAATTGTTAGGGTTACAGCATGAGGAATTGTTAGGGTCACAGCATTAGGAAGGTTGAAAACCACTGCTGTAGAGTAGCAGAACTTTTAGAAAGAATCTATAGATATAGAAAGGAGATTTATTAGAATGACTTACAGGCTGCAGTCTGGATAATACAACAAAGGTCGGCTGTGAATGGAAAGTCCAAAAATCCAGGAGTTGCTTATCCACGAGGCTGAGTGTCTGGATAATAGGTGTGCCTTTCTGCCTCAAGATATGGATTAAAAGTAGACCTTCCTACTTCAAATTAAGCAAACATTCCTCACAGATGTGCCCGCCATTTCCAGATGTAGTCAAATGGATAACCAAGAACGGCCATCGTACGAAATTTCCTGATATAATTTTAACAGTAAGAAAAACTATGAAAACCAAGTGTCTGTCCCCCTGGCACACCGGAAGCAGAGGCAGAGGAAGAGGCGGAGATAAAAGCAAGGCAGGAAGAGCTTCACAAGTTCAAGGTCAGTCTGGTCTACACAATGAATTTCAGGCCAGGCTAGTTCATGGCCAGCTATATAGCCAAACTGTTTCAAACAGACTGACAGACAGACAGAAAAAGACTTTGAAAAGCAAAGCTCTTAGGTGTGAAATGAATTATTTGAATAAAATAGATGCAAGAAGATAGTCACTGATATATAATTGCTCAACTTACAAGTTTTAAAAAACAATTCAGTAGTTTTGTTTACATATTACTTCTTTTGTTACAGTGTGTGTGTGTGTGTGTGTGTGTGTGTGTGTCACAGTGTGAATGTACAGCTTTGAAGACAACTTGAGGAACTGGATTTTCTCCTTCCACCATCTGGGTGCTGGGATTGGGACTCTGGTTGGTGGCAGGCACCTTTTACCCACTGAGTCATCTGTGAGCACAGGTCATGATTGGAGTATTTTGACACAATTGTGATAGATTGATATGTCTTCAATAGAAATTGCATTTTATAAAAAATGTAATCTTTTCCTGGCCAGTGATGTATAGATCTGTTGTTCCTCATGATAGTCTACTGTAGGCTAACATAAATGTTCTGAACATTGGTAGAGCCAGGAAACCAAATTATAATGTATGGTAGGTTGTATGTGCTAGGTGCTTCCTGACAGTATGTTTTAGTTTGCTGTGTGTTTATTGGGATAACCCTTCGTTGTAAGTAGAACAGTACCTGTACTGTGTAAAAACATTTTTCAGTGAATTTTGGGAACCAGAAAAAAAAAACAGCCTTTGTAGAATACTGTTAATTCATTTACCAGTCAAACAGCAGAAATAACAAGTAAGTTTAGACCGACAAAAGAGGAAGATAAACTTCTGAGCCCCACAAGGGCAGAACAGATCTTGCTCCATTTATAAAGTCACAGAAGGCTGAACCCTTAATTTACTCAGTCTGAGCGTTCGGGGGCTCCTCAGTGACAAGCTAAGTTGGTTCGGTAGTCACACACGCATTTGGCAGTGGGGTAGTCATGAGGTTGGGATTTGACAGACTTTAATGCCAAACAACTCAAATGCTATAAGAGCTTTACTCTCAGCCCTCCAGCAGAGGCGTCTAAAAGGACGTTCATTGTACAATGGGCAACCCATCCTCAGTCTAGAACTGAGCACGCCAAGAAAGAGCAAAGTTCTTTCCTGCATTCCAAATCCTGGCTTTAGAATTCCACTCGTTTGGTTTGGTTTGGTTTGGTTTGGTTTGGTTTTCCCAGTTTTTTTTTTTGAGACAAGGTCTCACACAGCACAGGCTGGTCTCAAGGCCATTCTATAGTTTAAAATGGCTCTGCACTCCAATTGTACTGCCTTTACAAGCCTAGGGCTAGAAAAACAGGTACTTACCACCACACCCAGCATACAACCCAATACTCTCTATCAAGGATTCTAGGAATGCAAGAAAAATGTGATCCTGTCTTTCTGGTTGTGGTAGCCAGAAATACATGGGAGAATATGGGATGGGACAGGCAAAGAATAACATGGGAGAGGCTGTTTCAGTCCCAAGAAGAAACTAAAATCCGAGTTTACAACATTACCTTATCAATTACTGGTTTAACCGCTTAAAGATTAAAAGCCAAAACAAAAAATTAAGTGAGCCATTTTATCTGAATGAAGAGGTAACACCTGGTGTTATCTCCAGCCGCAGGACTTTGGGCCCAGGGCATGGGCATGTGTTCGAGTGTCCCTGTAGGCTACTCCAGGGAGCCCTAGATAATAAGGTTCAATAAATGATAAGGCTGCCGGGCGGTGGTGGCGTACACGCCTTTAATCCCAGCACTTGGGAGGCAGAGGCAGGAGGATTTCTGAGTTCGAGGCCAGCCTGGTCTACAAAGTGAGTTCCAGGACAGCCAGGGCTACACAGAGAAACCCTGTCTCAAAAAAAAAACCAAAAACAAATAAATGATAAGGCTTTAAATGTCAGGGAAAAACCAAAATACTAAAGGTCTAGTAAGGCACAAAATACTGAAGGCAGCAATAAAGCGAAACATGGGATTCTTTTACTCACAGCAAATGGAAATGTGTGAATTGTCCTATAAAAGCGGAATTCTTCCTCCAAAAACACACACTGCCCACTAAGAATGTGTTACACCATTAACTCTGCTGCTTTATCTCCTTGAATGCACGCATTGCTCACGGTCTATTATTTTGGTTCCATTCTTGCTGGTGGAAGAAATGAAATCACCCAGGGGGTAAATCGAGGCAGGAAGCCACTGAGGCGGAAGTCTGGACTCTGTGGCAGAGTCAGAGGTATTATTCTCAAGTTCACCACATGAACCACAGCAGGCAATGCAGAGCTCCACTTGGCGACTTCCTGCTACTTTGGTCCACCGAAAGAGACACGCTTCAGGAGACCAAGAGTGCCTGTGCTAGCAGTTTCCAAGTGTACAGTGTTGTCTGAACATGCTAGCCTGTAATGCCAGTACTTGGAAGACTGAGGCTAGAGAGTGCCATGACTTTGGGTCAGTTTAAGACCTTGGATTACAGTTAAGACCTTGTCTTAAACACACACACACACACACACACACACACACACACACACACACACGCACACACAAAGATGGAAGTGATGGATGACCATTTTGAAACGTTTGAGTCCTAGAAATAGATAGTATAGGAGGCAACATATGAGTAGTGGAACACACCTCTGTCCTTCTGATGGATTTTCTTCATTAAATTTTTGAAATGAAACACACTCCTCCCTCCACTTTAAGTTTTGGTGAGAGCTAATCAAATTCATTTGTCCGTCACATGTTTAATTGTGCCTGTGCCTATGCCATATGCAAAGGACTTTTAGGAACTGAACACACTGGGAATTATTTTAAGGGGAAGTGGGAGATAGCTAAGGACTTGGTGATTCTAACTTAAGATGCCCGCCCATCTTTCCTCCCCTCTGTTTTCATGATGATGCTTTGTTGTACTTGGCAAAGAGAGAACTGAGTTTGCAAGGAGCCTTTCATTTGTCAGAGTAAAAAACTTCTCCCGAGTGACTCATTAAGTTAATCAATCAAGACTATCAGCGGCTATTGTCATATTGAAGACATCTGTGGTCAAATTTCAACTCTACAAAGAAAGTAGTCTGAATCAGAGTTGATAAGAGAACTGATTGTGTGGCCGAGGCACTCTGCCTCTGGTGACAGGGTGTTGACAGGTTCCAGTGTGTGGAGTTCATACAGGAAATCACATCTGCTGTGAGCTCCGGAGTGTCACAGCTATGGCGTGCTTGTGAACTGCTGTTCCATGCTGCAGCCCACCCATGCCACACTTTCCTCTAGATTTTCCATTCTTTGCACCCCATCTTACGCGGTGTTCCCTGCACTGTGAAGGACATGTTGAAGGCGTCCTATTTATGGTTGGTCCTTCAACAGTCATTTATACATGTACTTTGACCAGTCACCACTGATCATTGTAGAATGGAACCTCTCTGACCAGAGTCAATAGCGGTAGCATTCTATGGCCACAAACACAGTCATAGAGAAGGCAATTTGGTGGGTATATCATGTCTACTTAGAAACTATAGAAACTTCCTCACTAGAACAAATGACCTCACAAGCCACAGGCTTTTGACTAGATTTACAATACCAGAAGACAATTTCTTCTTATGGACCCAGCACCAAATCCAATCAGAGAGCAGTTGGTTACCCCCATAACAAACCTGACACATTGCATAGTAGGCTCACCTTGAACAAGGGGTCCACAGTTGAGTAAGACTTATTGAGAATTCTCCCCCGGCAGCCTGCATAAGCACCTTCTGGAATTCTGATGGCTGGCCAGTGAGGAGGAAAGTTCCAGTCCAGTTCCAGCTTGAACTTTCTCTGTCCTGTGACCAAGGCATGCGGTGCTTTCATCAATGGGGTATTACCGTCTAGTTCTGGTCAACTAATGGTAGCTTGGACAGTTGCTAACAACTTATAGGAAGGCAGCCCACATCTGCCACTGAGATTTCCATTTAATAATACGTGAATTTTTATCCATCTATACAAAGTAACTCAATTCACTCTTTTTTTAGGAACTTTATTATTTGATTCAATTACCAAGTGTATATTTTTTCTGGTTTTTCTCACATATCACTACTGCAGATTATGTCTCTCCTCTACATCCCCCCTCCCATCACCCTGGCTCCCCTTCCCAATGTGTTCCTTCTCACCTGGGTGTAACTCTTCCACTTTCATGTCACATTTAATCTACAATAAGCACACACACACACATGTGCCATCACACACATAAACACACACACAAATCACACACATATCATTCTGAAACATAACAGAGCATTAACTTGTCTCCTTAGGAAGAAAAAAGTATCTTCAGTTTTGACTATGCCTCTTAAATTTTCCCTTCAAAATAATCTAGCTGTGCACAGAAGTTTCTGTTTATGATCCCAGAGATTGGGAAACCAAGGCAGGAGAATTGCTGGACGTTTGAACCTAGCTTAGATGACACAGCAAGATTCTGTCTCAAATGGCAAACAAATGAGTACTCAAAACTAAATCTAGAGATTTTGACAAAAGTAAAGGTTAAAGTAACTTGTGATAAGCAGCCTTGGAGAAATCCAGGAAGAGCTTCAGGGAGCCATTCTCTTACCTGGCAAACAAGTGCCCAGATAAAAGAATGGTCCTCAAGTCGGGTCTATGGTTTGATCATTGGCTTATCAACCATCACCTGGCTTCTCAGCCAGAGAGCACTATCCTTGTTGTCAATAATAGCACTGGGGAAAACACACTATGAACTTGGAAGGAGACTCATTCTGTGTTGAAATCCTAATTTCCAGTATGTTCCACCCCACCACAGGGCCAGCAACTTAAAACCAATGTGTACAAAAAAGCAAATGGCGGGTGCAAGTTTCAGTCTTACGTGACAGCAGAAAGGAGTTTGAACTTGTGTAGCCCGTTTGCTCTTGTCTGAGTGAATGTTGGGTAGGTGTGAGGGAGTCCAGCCCCAGAGAAGAGGGTGGACTTGAAAGTGGACTGATTCGAGTCTTCAGTTTTACGCCTCTCTCTCCCTCTCTCCCCTTCTATCTCCTCTCTTCCTGCTTCCTGAGATGATTTGGTCTTACCATGAGGTCAGGATGTCCTCAAACTTGCAGTGACTGATTGCCCTGCCTGCCGGGATTCCCTACGTGACCTTCAACACATGGCCATCATCCTTACACTTCATGTGAAGTATAAAACACTTATAAATCCGAAACAGGAAACTGAGACTAAACAGTACTGTTTTGCGTCTCTCCAGCCGCTGCATACGGCAGAAGAGCATGGGTGTGAAAAGGTTTCTACCAGACTTCAGGGTGAGCTGATCCTCAGAAATTCTTTATGTTTAATAAAATAATATTTGGATGGGTGTGGTGACACACACACCTTTATTCCCAGCACTTGGGAGGCAGAGACAGGCTTCATCTCTTGAGTTGGCAGCAACCGTTCTACACAGCAAGTTCCAGAACAGCCAGGGCTACACAGAGAAACCCTGTCTGGGTAACAAACAAAGAAGAGACTATGTGGTCTATTTAGGCTGATTGTATTTGGGATGACTGTTCTTGGTTGTCAACTTGGCTACATCTGGAATGAACTGCAACCCAGAAATAAAGGGCGCACCAGTGAAATATTTTTTTTGCTTGGTTTGAAGTGGTTGGATCCACTTCTTGTCTAGATATCTGAGGTGGGAAGACACACACATGCCTTTCATTCACACACACACACACACACACACACACACACACACACACACACGCAGAGTCTGTGTGACAAAAACTGATTAAATTAAACATCCATAGGACAATTCCACTACCATACATGAAGACTTTAATGCTCCTGTCTCAGTAATTGCATGAATGACTATGTCAGGGAGGAAGAGGTGCTACAAAAGAGACCCTGTTTGTTATACCCCTCAAATCACACAGAAATTTTCAAAGTGAGCAGACACGACAGATTTCTATTTTTATCTCTCAAAGTTTCATTTCTGAGACAGAGATTTACCCTGTAGACCCCAGGCTGGCCTTCCACTCACAGTCCTCCTGTCTCAGACATGTTCTACATTCAGTGTTCTTTCATGGTAATTCCTCTGCCGCCTACCAGTACCCAAGGTCTCCATGCCTGTCCCAGATGAGGCCCCCTCTCCCTGCATTCTCTACACATCATTCACGCTAAGGCTGCCTTCTGCTTTGCTCCTTCATCATACATGGTGTGGACCTTAGCAGTCTTAGCCGGCAGACGGCTTGTTCATTGTGGTGTTGCTTTGCTAATGGACTAAAGGACGGTGAGACAGGCCAGGCTCTGTCATGCTCTGTCATGATCCTTCATAAGACAAAGGATGATAGATAAAACAATAAACTTTGTCTTTCAAAGAAAATAGAATGTTTTACACACACACACACACACACACACACACACACACACACACACACACACACACTCCCCAAATCCCTGGCTTCTGTTAGTAATATACTCTTTGGTTCCGTTTTTTTCAATTTAATTTAATTTAATTTTTTACTTATTCACTTTACAGCCTGCTCACTGCTCCCCTCCTGGTCACTCCCTCCCCTAATCCTTCCCTCCCATCCCCTATCCCCTTCTCTTCTGAGCGGGTGGGTATCCCCCCCTACACAAGCACTTCAAGTCTCTGTGAAGCTAGGTGCTTCCTTTGCCACTGAGACCAGACAAGGCAGCCCCGCTAGAAGAACATAGCCCACGTACTGGCAACAGCTTTTGGGGAACCCCTGCCCCTTTTACGAAGAAAAGTTGAAAGCCCACAGTTAGTCCCCACTGCTCCTCACAGGAGAGCTGTCTCTCCCCACATAGTGGATGGAGTATAGCAGCTGGCGCTAGGCTCTGCCCTGCTCCCAGCCTTCTGCTGTTCTGACCTTGGGCTTTGGATAGTATCAGATGTTCTAGCCTGTCACCTCCTTTCCAGTCTCCTGGGGTTAAATGGTCCCTCCTATTTCACAGGCCTGCTGCATACACTGAATTAAATTTTGTGAACACACTTCATAAACGTGTGAGGCGTAACATAAATATTAAGGCTTAGCGCCGCTTCCTGTGTCATTAGACCCTACTTAATTAGAGAATGTGAAAGCCGTTCTCACTCTCTCAGGTGTCTGGGCTCCTCTCTGCTTCAGCCCAGCTCCCCCTATTTCTAGTGTCTATTTCGTGCTGTTTGGCATTACGGCTCATAGAAAAAAGTCTTCTCGCTTCTAGAACACACTTTGCCCTCTGACAGATTCTTTTTCATCCTATACCCTGAACCTAGGCCTGATACATGCTAGTTAAGCCCCTCTACCACAGAACTTCAACCTCAGCCCAAATCCAAGGAGTCTTTTGTTTTCCTTAGTTTTTTTATTTATGCTGCTAGGAATCACACCTAGGACATTGTGCATGTTAGGTAAGTGCTCTACCTGGGAGTGCTGTCCCCTGCTGGTCTTGTATAAGTTGAAGCGTGTATCTCTTCTCAAAGAGCAGTGTTCCTCTCATCTCACAGAGCAGTGCTCCTCTCATCTCACATAGCAGTGCTCTCTCATCTCATAGAGCAGTGCTCCTCTCATCTCACAGAGCAGTGCTCTCTCATCTCATAGAGCAGTGCTCCTCTCATCTCACAGAGCAGTGCTCTCTCATCTTACAGAGCAGTGCTCTCTCATCTCATAGAGCAGTGCTCCTCTCATCTCACAGAGCAGTGCTCTCTCATCTCATAGAGCAGTGCTCCTCTCATCTCACAGGAGTGTTCTCTCATCTCACAGAACAGTGCTCTTCTCATCTCAGTAGTGCTCCTCTCATCTCACAGAACAAATCTCCTCTCATCTCACAGAGCAGTGCTACTCACATCCTTAAAGAGCAGTGCTCCCCTCATCTTAGAACAGTGCTCCTCTCCACTCACACAGTAGTCCTCCTCTTGGAAAGCTTCAGACCATTGACAGCACAGTTATTGTCTGCTCTCCTCTGAGGACTTGAATATATGATTTATTGTAGGCTTTTAGGTTCTTTGAATACATTTTCCTTTCTACATAGCCCAGGCTGTCCTTAAACTCTTGGCTTTGATCCTCTTGGCTCAGCCTCCCAAGCACTGAGATTAGAAACATGAACCTTCATATCCACTAAAACATTTGAGCTAATGTATTTGCCTATGTTATTCCCACTGATCTTCCCAATCACTCTAGGAAATACAGCCACTCTTCAGGTCCCCACCTCTGGAATACAGTTTGCATATATAGATTGCAAATACAGACAGTGCATATACCTCAGAGACCGAAGTAGAGAAATATAATAAAGGGAAGTTTATGGGAACAAAGTTAATAGTGAACTGTAATTATTTGTTAGGCTTGACACAAGCATGCAAGCAAACGATACGAATGCACCCCACACAGCCTAGGACCTGGGTGCATGGATCTGATAATACCTGAGTCATCATTAGTCCAGAAGGCTCTTGGGTCCGGCTTGGTCAGGATGTTGGCGTGATTACATGGATCTTTCACCTTGAAAACATAAAGGGAAAAGAATGGCTGTGAGAATTGAGTCATTGTGTCACTGCTTCCGGGTCCTATTGTTCTAGCGTGGATGGTCCAGAGGTAAGGCTTGTACAGTGCACTGGGCCGTAGATGGGGTGTTGGGGACTCTGTTGACTATAGCTCTGAAGTCCCATATGTGGGAAACCCTTTAATCCTCCACAATCTGGGACTGTTGCTCCCTCCACGATAGAGTAATAGCTAGATAAGTAATTGGGGGATAATTTTCACTCTCTCCTCTGACAGTACTATGTACAATGCACAGACCACACAACTGCAGAGGGCCACAGTAATGACACAAAAGCTGTTTTAGATCTGTCTGTAATGGAAACTATAACTTTAGTAAACACTGCCTGTGAAAAATGTATAGTAATGAAAAGAACTTTAAAAGAAATTCTTCCAGCCGGGCATGGTGACACATGCTTTTAACGGAAGCATTTAGGAGGCAGAAGTAGGAGGATCTCTGTGAGTCTGAGGGCAGCTTGGTCTACATGGTGAGTTCCAGGTTACCCAGGAGTACACAGTGAGACGCTGTCTTTAACAATAATAATTTATAAACAAAAATAAAATGAAAGACTTCTTCTTTTGTAATTTGTAAAGGTTAACCCCAGTCATCAACTTGATGACTCTAGAATCACCTGGGAGATGAGCTTTTGAACACGCCTGTGGGGGAATATCTCGGTTAGGCTCATGAGGTTGGAAGACCCCACTCCTATCCCCACTGTGGGCAGTGCAGTTCAGGGGCTGTGGGATTCTGGACGTCTAAAGATGAGAAGGTGTCTCCGCTTCTCAACTGGATACAATGTGACCAGCTGCCTCGGATTCTTGCTGCTCTGGCTATCTTACCTTGATGGAGAGAACTCTCAAACTTTGAGTCTAAACAATCCCTTTCTCTACCAAACAGCTTTTGTCAGACACATTCTTTTTTTTTTTTTTTGGTTTTTTTGAGGCAGGGTTTCTCTGTGTAGCCCTGGCTGTCCTGGAGCTCACTCTGTAGACCAGGCTGGCCTCGAACTCAGAAATCCACCTGCCTCTGCCTCTCAAGTGCTGGGATTAAAGGCGTGCGCCACCACTGCTCGGCCCAGATTTAATTTATAATCCTAAATTTTTCAGATTCTCATTTGTTGAGACTGAGACTCACTGTACAGCTCTGGCTTGCCTCGCCCTTGCAGTTATCCTCCTGTCTCTGTCCTAGGTTGTTTATCATGTTTTCCAAGGAGCTGCAGTGATGCATTTGGGGAAGCAACGTCATGCTCTTTTGGTGTATAGATTTCAAATGTGCCTTTACTTAGTGGAATATATCTTAATGATAAAATGAAATGAACTTTACATATTTCACAGAAACCTCTTTCACAGGACATTCTGAGATGTGGGTGGATCTTTGAGTCTTTGGTCACTGGTTCCAGTTCACAGTCATCTGCTTTGTTGGTTGTATCAGGGTCTTGCTCAGTCTGGCCTTGAACTCCTGCCTCTATCTCTTTAAAGTGCTGGGTTTACAGGTGCATATCACCCACCCTGGAGTTGGCTTTCCACCTGGGCTTACACAGCATCTTGTACTTCTTTTGCTTTCTGTAGCAATCGCCTCAAGTATTTGAAAATTGTCGTTGTGTCTCATGAAGCCTAACCTTTCCAGGTTGATAGACCCCCTTCCCTTTAGTCAGTGGTGTTAAGTCTCTTTACTGAGGTCACTGACTTAGAAGACATCCTTTCTGCAATACAAACTTCTCCTTGAGAGCTCTTAGTCTAGTGCCAAATAGTCTCTGAAATAAGGGTGCTGATTTTGAAGGACAGCTCCCTGGTGGGACCACCAGCATCCTACGTCCGTGAGCAATTAAAATGTTCTAACAGACATATGAACCTAACAAGAGTAAAGAATAGTCTATGGCTTTTGCCAATTCTTACACTTTTTAACTGCAAAAAGTTCTCATCCTTTAAAAACTATACCAATGTGGAAAATCACCATATGAAAATTGTCTCTGTAGGCTAACGGCTGTAACTACGTTTTCCCCTCCCCTTCCCTGACCTTTACACAAAAGTGCTATTCTTGGGGAGCTCGTTTGCTTGTAATGATTCTACATTACTATTTGCTTTCAAAATGTCTTTTATGTGGGAGAGCATTTCCTATTCATGCCAGAGACATCAAGAATCCCTTGTTCTCTGTGTTTGTGTCAGGTGAGTATAAACCAGGCCATTCTTCATGAATCCCATACAGGGCTGTTTAACTATGAACCCATGAATCATTATACCCACTGTCAGGGTTAATTAGCCATGCACTGTAGCTGTAGATGCTCCACAGAAGTGAGAAAATTCATTATTGTGGATCCTGCTGCGACTTCAAGGGATACCTGTCTCTGAAGTCAGGTCAAAACCAAAGAAATACCAAGTGTCTGGGACTTCACTCTCCTATTGGTTCCTTTGGGGCAATTTGGTTCCTTTGGATAAATATTTAAGGAGATTTCTTTAATGAGAAATCTAAGGGTGGCAAAGAGAGAATTCTAAGTATTGTATGGAACTCTTAAATGTGCTGTTATGGAACATTCCAAACACGTCTCAGGGCATTCGTTTTCTAAACCTGTATTTATCTACTGTCCAGTTTACAGAGTTGTCAATACTAGCTAGTCGATTTTTTGTCTTGGCTGCCCTTTATTTATCTAGTCAGTTACTTAATTAGCTTTTATAGTCCAGGATGACCATGAGTTAATATAACAGTGATAATCAATTGAGAACTAGAGCCTAAGTCTTTTACTATGAGTATGTATTAATAATTATCATTACTATTATTTTCTGTCAGGGCTGAGGATCAAACCGTGTTCTGCCTCTTAGCTACAGATCAGTCCCCAGAATCCAAGTCTTGACTATATATTTCAAGCTCTCACCTGAGAACTTACTTTAGTTTCTTAAGGCTCAGCTATGTATGTTAATTCAGTTGTTCTGAAACGCATCTCTTTGGATAACGGGTGGAACATGAGAAAGTACTTGGAGCCAAAGCAGAAATGTGGACAGCGTGGTGATCCTCACTCTGGTGACTTTTTCCCTGGTGCTGTTGGCTAAGGCACAAGTAGTTGGCATGGTTAGGCAGTGGGATGATAAGCTTGTTTTTGCTTTTTGTTTTTTGTGTTTTTGATTCTCTATAAAAGCTTATTTTCTTACACACTTGTTTTCAATAGTCTCGAGGTAATCAACGATTACATATCTGCATTTGTAAGTTGTAGTCATAGCAGAAACCAGAAGACACTTTTCAAGATGGCACCAGGCAAATCTATACCTCCACTCCACTTCACCACTTGAACTTCCTGTGCGGTCCTGGTGGCATCTGCGTTCCCAGTCGAGAGTCGACAGAAGGCCAAGGGATCTGGACCAAACTTGTGTGTTTCTACTCCACAACACTTGATTAAATTCTTAAGTAAAATTTCCTTGCAGCATGGTGTTTGTAGACTGTGTCCGACTCAGAGAGACAGTAATCAATGTGTGTTTATCGACCAAATCATTGATTAGGTGGGACTCAAAGTGCATTAAAGTTGCTAAAGTTAATGCTTTCAGAGAATCTCAGTATCTGTGTCTAGAAAGAACGTCACAGATGACTTAGTTGGGTCTTCTCAATCAATAGATGGAGAAAGACTGAGAGGAAAGAAATGACTTAGCACTGGTAAGTAGGTGGGGGGATGTGCTGTTGGCCATGCAGTTTGGTAAGAGAAGCTCCTTGCATTTCTCTTAGAGCATGGTGGGTAAAAATCTGGAATGTGAACTTTGGAATTATATGGACCGGGTTAAAATTAAGACTGTCTTACACTTAACCATGCACACACATGTGTGCAAACATACACACACACACACACACACACACACACACACACACACACACACACATATTAGGGGATGGAATTTAATCTTAGCCTTAATCTCCTCACTGGAAAGAATGGCCGAATTAAGAGGTAGGATAAAAGGTAGAATAAGTTGTAGATTTCAGTGGTTGGCAGGGTTATTATCAAGCATGCTCAGACCATCAGACATGAATACAGGTTAGTGATGACCAGGAGACTGGAAGATGTGAGGAAGTAGAAACTTTTGATGGAAGAACTTTGCTGTTAAAAGCTCATGTCTACAATTCATTTCAGCCCTCACAGGGCAAAGGCAGGAAGGAGGCTTGGCATGAGAGTTTGAGGCCATCTTGGGTGTAGTGTGAGTTCCAGGCTAGCTTGAGCCACAATGTGAGATACTTTTTAAAAGTAAAGCATAAACTTCACTGTTTATTAAATAAACTCTACACATATAAGGTAGTAAAAAGGCTTCCTTACCACTAACTCTTGACCCTGGAACTTCCTCCCACAGGTATGCACACACTTGTCCCTATCTGTGAACTCAAACGTCACCTTTTGTCAGTTTTCTCTGCATGCTCTATGGTGACGGAACCTTCCTTTCTCTTTCCTACCTATTTTTTAATCCGTGGTACTGATTATAGACTGAAATACAGTTTTCTCACTTGTTTTGTCTGTGGCATTTTATAAACACTGAGTACTTAAAAGGGTACTTGATACACAGTAGACATCCATAAGCGTATGCTGAATGAGAGAATTATAATCTCTAAGCCATTAAAATGAGAGTCAGAGCTAGGCACGGTGGGGCGACACCTGTAACTTTCGAATTTGGGAGGCTGAGACAGGAAGATTACCATAAGTTTGAAGTCACTTGAGGCTACAGTATATGATCCTGGCTTAAAACCCAAAATGAGGATGGATCAGTCAAGAACCTAGATCTCATTCAGCTCGAGCTTCTGGGATTAAAGGACTTGCCAATCATGCCGAGATGCAGTTTAGCACGTGTGTTTTTGTTTTTTCTGATATGCTAAGGCTCCTGACTTTATGGTGATGAGTGTCACAGGGTGGGGCTAATTTAGAGGAGTAGACCCCTCCATTCTTAATGTCTTTCCCATAAAGGACTGGCAGTGACGGGTGACTCCCCACCTCCCCTTTGGCTACCACACTGCAATTTTCTTTTTGTTTTGTTTTGTCTTCATCTTCTTTACAAAATCAAAACAAACAAACAAACAAACAAAACCACAAAAACCCTTAGGCCTTTTCTACTACTAGACACATGAGCACATCTGCCGAGTGCATCTTCAATTGAGTATATTCTATGAGACAACATACTATGTGTCTGAAAAAAAAAAAGAGCCCTCAATACCTTGAAAATTCTTTGCACAAGCTCAAGTATAATTCAGTAAATTATTAGTATCTACCAAAAAAAAAACCCAACAAAACAAACAAAAACCAAAAAACCCAGGACCAAGATTACTTTTGCCCCATCTAAGGCACATTCCTTTCCACTTGATTCTATTCTGGCTTCATTGAGTATGGGCCACCTCATCAGGGTACCTTCCAAAAGGATCGGTGGGTTTAAGGTACTGGTATATTTTTAGGTGCCATGACTGGCTTTGTCCACATTGTGCCTGAAGGCAGCCACACAGCTTGAGTAGGGTGTGTCCACTGACAAAGTAAGTATGGTGGCTTCTCTGAGTCACACTGTTGGGCAAAAGAATATGAGGAATGAATACAGTACTGAGTGAAGCCAGAAACAAGTATCCACTCCTCAGCCTACGAGGAGAAATGCTTTAAATATCTCCTGAGGCAAATGACATTGCATTCCTTGATATCTTTCTCCACGAGCCTTTGTCCAAAAAGACAGTGGGGAAAAGGGAGGGGAGAGGGAAGAGCGTGGGTCTGAGTTTTATCGAACACTGTAAGAGAAAGTTTTCTGCTTCCCTACGGGGGAGCTATGTCAGGTTCAAAGCCGACATGGTTCTCCACATCGCTGCATGCTGTAATTTACCATACTTAGTTTTCTTTTAGGAAAGGAAAAGCCTGGTACTCAATCTTCCATTCACAGTTTAACCACAGGGTCTGGCTTGCCAGATGCAAGTGTCAGCAAACGGGGGATTTTATTTTTTCCTTCCCGTGATAAATGAAACTAAATATGTGCTGCTTTTCTCCTGTACTAGGCTAACTGTACAGCCCTTGATAGTCTGAAGATCTCAAATATTTTTCACATGCCTTGACTTGCATTAAAAAAAAAAACGCTTCTGCAAAACTGCCTTACAATCTGGCCATCCCACGAGTCCGGTGTGTTGAGTTAATTTTTCAAAGTGACTCCCAGATGGTCAGGCGGCAATCACAGAGGGGTCTGCCATTCATTTTTTAAAAAAGATTTCTTTTGACCTTTCTTATATTTGATATAAAGCACATGCTAAAGGCAATACCTGGGAATCACAGAGTAAACGTTTCTTCATAAAGAGACACACCACAAATGTACCTTTTACAGAGTCTTGAGTAACAGGGATGTAAGCTTTTCGTAACTGGGTTAGCAGTCAGCCGAGTTAGTCGTCTGTCTCTCGGCAAGGGTTCTTTATCCATGTCTGTTTGGTATTCAGTGGTTCAGTCATTGAGCTCGTGAAGAAATAAAGTGGGAGAAGCTCCAAGAGAACAAGAAACACCTCTCCACACACGGAGAGTGCCTGATTTCCAGTGTAAGAATTGCAGGTAGTGAACCCGGTGGGACCACTCAGCCTTGTTTCTGGGAAGTTAGGGGAACAACATGAGGCCTTGAGCAGACCTGAAGGAATCCGCTTCCCTTGCAGGTTATTTTCTGAGACTTTTCCAGGGGTCTTTTTAAGGTGTTCTGGCAGGAGGTCACCTGCAGCTTTATTTTCTTTATTTTGGTTTTTTGCCTGCATTTCTTTCTTTTTTTTTTTTTGGTTTTTTTCAAGACAGGGTTTCTCTGTGTAGCCCTGGCTGTTCTGGAACTCACTCTGTAGACCAGGCTGGCCTCGAACTCAGAAATCCACCTGCCTCTGCCTCCCAAATGCTGGGATTAAAGGCGTGCGCCACCACCGCCCGGCTTTTTTTTTTTTTTTTTTTTTTTTTTTTTGTGTTGCCTGCATTTCTTTTTGGTCTATCTGGTAGAGGCCTCTGGAGAAGACCCATCCACCATTTGTGTCCTTTATTCTTACAAGAATTTAATTTGTGTTTCTCTCATTCTTTTTGTTCAGGGCTGGCTTTAGAAGTCCCATCTTTGTTAAGTATAATTGTAGGTCCCAACTCTGGTCAAAGATGAAATCAGCAATCCAGGTACTTGAGGTCAAGAAGCTGCCACTGAAAATGAATGAAGCTACCTTACATCCTTGAGCTTCTGAGTCTCCTGTCTCATACTTCTGCTAGGATTACAGGATACAAGGCCATGCTTGGGATATACGGTGGTTGCAGATAGGACCCAGGGCTTTGTACAGTCCCCTATAAACTGAGTGACCGTCTCAGCCCTCTAACATATTTTTTTATGACATATTCACAATGAGCCAGACACGTTTATTATCTCACATCCTCTTCATCCTCAGAACAAATGCACATACACACATTTGTCCCATTTTGAGAGGAGGAGGAATCAGGGTCAAGTTAAGCTTTAAAACCTCACCGAGATCGCAAAGTTGATGAAGTGTGGGTGCTATAAGCATGAGGACCCAGGTTTGATATCTTGAACCACAAAAAGTCAGGTGTGGTGACCCATTCTTATAATTCCAGGGCCAGGGAGGTAGAGATGGACAGATCCCCGGAGCTCACCTACTTGGTGAGCTCTAGTCCTACAAATGCCCTTGGATTCCAGGGGAATCCTCTGACCTCTGTGGGCACTGTGCTCATGCACATACCCTGACACACACACATACACACACTCATGCGCCTTATCCAGGGAAGTGGTTTGAGGAAACCAACACCTCTAAGCTCCACCTCTCCTAGGAAACAACAAAGATGGAACCGAACCTATGGAGCAAATCTGTGAAAAATTTTAGGAAACAGTCAAAGGTTTAAAGCCACCATGCAGACACACCCTGCCACAAAGAAAGCATCCTAGACATGGTAGGAAGGCTCCACAGAATTTTCTAACCTGCTCTGTAATGGCAGGCCTCACCCTGGTTTAATGGCCCCCTCAGGAGTAAGCCCTCATAACTCCTCCCAACCTGTCTGGAAACTATCTGAAGAATGGGCGAAGGCATCTGCTGCTCAGCAAGGTTAGAGAAGTGGAAGGCATTTCTAGAAAACCTTTAAAGACAGTGCACCCAAAGCCAAGGAGGAAGATCGAGTTGTTCTGTGCCTTACATGGGGTTTTTGTTTTCCTGCTGATACTGTCTCCATGATGATTAAATTATTATTAGATTATTAGTGCCATCTGGTTTTACTTGAGGAAACCAAGTAAGTCAGGAGAAGTTACTTGGTCTCACCTTTCTCTGTTTTCTTTCCTCCTTCCCGTTTATGGGATTTGAACAAGCCTAGGCTATCGATCCATCACCACCACCACCACCACCACCATCATCATCATCACCACCATCACCATCATCATCATCATCATTTTCTGTTTTTAAACACAAGGTCTCTTAAAGTCCAGGCTGGCTTCTAGTACTCAAGAGCCAAGGATAGCTTCAACCTCTTATTTTCCTGTCTTCACCTCCAAAGCACTGGGATTACAAATGTGTGCCACCAAGCCTGGCTGAAATGTACTGATGTTAGAATACTTTACTTTCTTCCTAGATGCTTCAAAACAGATCGTTTTTAATGATCAGTTGCTTCTGGGGAAAATAATCATGCTAGAACAGATTTTTCCCCCCCACAAAATTATGTTTAAAAAAGAATTAGGGGCAAGTCTCCATTTCTAGGACATAGAAATAAAAGCAGTGGGGGAGAGAAAGGAAGAGCTGTGTACATCTTGAATAAAAACCAAACATTGTCATTGCTCATTACTTGTCCTTTATATGTTGTCAGAGTGTAAGCTGTGCAGAGAGACTGCACCTGAATTATTCAGAAACCCATCCCAGTGTCTTAGTATAACAGCATACAAACAGAACACGAGGGTCAACTGATGGGAATGGAAAAACTGGTGTGGTTACACCCATATGTCCATCAGGAGCTTGAAGAAGGAGAATTGCAGATACCTCAAGAGTTTGGGATAGCCTGGGCAAAGAGAAGCTTTGTCTCAAAAAGGCCAAAATAAGTCAATAAATAATGTTTATATAACAAGCATCTGTTTTATTTGTACACAGATCTTATTAGGGGCCTCTGCTCAAGACCAGAGTGCCCCCTGTACAAATAGACAGGGGAACGTTGATGCTACCTTATTTTCAGCGTACACCAAGGTCTTCCAAGAGTTCTAAGTGTTGTTTGCAGTGGGGTGAAAATTCAAGTTCTTTGCTTGCTATTGTTACACATGCAGTGTGAGGGTGAGGTGGGGTGGGGTGGGGGTGCAGAAGAGAGATTTAAAAGGGGATCCCTGGCAGAGACTCGTCTCCTATCTGCTAAGCTTAGCAGTCTCCTCACTTTGTTCTGCAAACCTGATTTACCTGACCATATCTGTACCTGTTCACTCCTGTAAGCTCCTAGCACTCCAGAGGTCAAAGAAAAACACCAGCGTGGAGCTGCTTCCTACTTAAATATCTCAGAAACTTATTCTGTTGCTTTCACTGTGCGACTGCACAAGGGTCTCAGTTCCATTTAGATTTTTCACAAATGCTTGGAGAAAATGGGTTAATCTCTCTTAGGAACATTTGCGGTAGCTATCTAGTTCTATACTAAAATGATTTTCATTTTATACTAAATGAAATGAAAGTCATAAATGATTTTCAAGGGGGAAGTAGCTCCTATCAGATGCTACGAACAGACAAGGAAGAGAAGATGCCCCTCGTGTCTGACTGACCACCACAACTTTTCAGGAAAATGTCCACGAATGTCTATAGACAAATACACATCAGCAATTTTTTCCACTTGGTTTCTATTAGTGGGTATGTGCTGGCATGTGTGTGTTGGGGCTTTACTCTTTGTGGGGACCAGCAGGAATGAGGTCTCAAGGTCAGGAATGGGAAATTAAAAAGAAAAAAAAAACAAACTTCATTAAAATTTTTGGAGCCAGCAAGATGGCTCAATGGCTTAAGGCACTTGTTGCCAAGTCCAATGACCAGAGTTCAAGTCCCCCACTTAGTAGAAAAGGAGAACACCTGTAAATTTTCCTCTGACATCCACACATGCCCACTGTGGTGTACACACAATATATAAGTAAAAATGTAACCTAAAAGAAAAAAATCTTTGGAATTTTTTTAAAGATTAGTTATTATATGTAAGTACACTGTAGCTGTCTTCAGACACTCCAGAAGAGGAAGTCAGATCTCTTTACAGATGGTTGTGAGCCACCATATGGTTGCTGGGATTTGAACTCAGGACCTTTGGAAGAGCAGTCAGTACTCTTAATCACTGAACCATCTTTCCAGCCCTTGGAATTTTTATTCATGAGCTAGGCACTTCCTTTTTCAATGCTTGGATTCCTCGGTTAACACTATTATTGAAATATGTATATAAGAGAGAGAGAGACAGAGAAAGAAAGGGAGAGGGAAAGGGAGACAGAAATGGAGAGGGAGAGGGAGAAAGAGAGAGAGAGAGAAAGAAAGAGAGAGAAGGAGGAGAAGGAAAAGGAGGAGGAAGAGAAGAAGAAAAAGAAGAATAAAGAAAAGAAAAAGAAAAACCTATTTCCTTCAGGACATGAGCATGGTGCACATCTGGCATGGTGCACATCTGGGGTGGGGATTGGGGATTGACAGTGTTTGACCTCGCAATAGTGAGATGCTGAGAGACCGGAGAACCAACGCTCAGGACACAGCAATTTCTGTGATTCTACTGTAGATGAGTCAAGCCGCAGCCCTTGCTATGATGGAAAATTGGCCTCAGAGACTGCTGATGCAGATCAGAAATTAGTTTGAGGATTCATCACCAGGCACCCCAAAACACCAGGTGATAGATACATAGAAAAACTGAGGGTAAATGCTTAATCCGTGGATTTCCAATACTGCATATTTATCTTTCTTTCCCATGTAAAGACGTGAGATAGCAATGATGATATTTAATTAGACCATCTATATTTGGAAAGAAAATGGTATCGAGACAATATACAGACCTAAATTTTAAAAGAGCAACATTTCAATGCAGGCTTGACGAAAGCCAGCCTTCTCACAGACTGTTTAACATTAATTTTTAATAGTTTGTGAACGCCATTATATTTCCAGAGCTTTAAGATAGATGTTCAATAATCCTACCCCATTTATCTCAATTTGGGTAATGTGTCCTAAATAAATAATTCATAAATCTGAAAAAGATAATTCATAAACTTTTCTGGGCTAAGTGGCACACACCTGTAACCCTAGTACTCAGAAAGGTAAGTCTGAGGGACCAAGGGTTCAAGGCCCCAATTAAAACCAAGCAAACAAACCAACAAACCAACAAGGAACTGCAGGAGGCGACTTGACTGGCTGTCTGTCTTGACTGTCTGTCTGTCTGTCTGTTTTTCATATTTTATTGAGAACAGAACAGATATGTTGGACTGGGGAAGTAAGTAGCAGGTTGTCAGAGCACCTGTCTAACATTTGTGACTCCTTGGTGCCACGTAAAACATACTGAGCAGCACACACCTACAATTCCGGCATTCCTGGGGCGGAGATAGGATCAGAACAAGTTCCGGGTTGGCTTGAGCTAAATGAGAACCTACCTCAACAAATTAAAGAAACAAACAAACATAAAGTACCCATCAGGTCTGTTGGTTCTCAGGAGTGGAAAGATGAAAGCCATCGTTGGAAGAAACTGTAATGTAAATAAGTCACATCATAAGAAAGAAAGGTTGTGGGTTGAAATGAGGAACCTGTCACCTTTGGGTGACCTTGAACGCAGGTTTATCTCGCTCAAGGTCTTTAATTCTAAATTGGAGCTGTACTTTCTCTGGACGTGTACTTAAATAAGGCCGTGTGAGACTCATCTCTCAGTTCATTCTGTGTTACCAGGAAAAGGGACAGAGAGCCTCAGTGCCTCTCTGTGATGATTTCCCTTAAGTCCCCATGGGCGTCAATCACTACTTTCATTGGACAATTTTCCCATGGATTCTTTCCCAAAGTGAACCCGAATGCCAGGGAAGCACTTTTTGAACTTCACAAAGATTGTTAGGATTCTGTCTAAGCTCCACCCCACAGTTACCTGGCAAGAGCCAGGTAGGCCTGGCCTACTATAAAAGGGGCTCCTCGCTGGCCCCCCCCCCCTGCATCTCTTATTCTCTCACTCTCAGCTTCTCTCTTGCCTTCTTGCTCCTCTTGGGTTCTCCTCCCCTCCCCTCTCTCTCCACGTGGTCATGGCCCATCTCTGCTTCTCTACTCTCTCCTCCTCTCTGCCTTTCTCTGCCTCTACTACCCCCTTAACCCCCCTCCCCATGCCCTGAATAAACTCTATTCTATACTATACTGTCATGTGTCTGGTCCCTCAGGGGGAAGGGATGCCTCAGCATGGGCCCACTGAGGCACACCCTTCCCCCATACACCCATAGAATATATTCTCACACCTATTTCTCTTTTTATGATCACAACACTAACAACTGAGCCTAGACAAGATTACCTTGAGCAACTGTTCTAAAGGCCTCAGCTCCTAGGGCATGGATGACCTCCAGCAGGCACACCTTCAGCCCACTCTCCAGAGATAAAAAAAGAAAAAGACCAGGAGGACAAAACACCGGGCATTGGATTTAAATGTCCCAGAACATCCCTAAAACTGTTCATAATGTCAAGTGAAATTGACATTATTGTCTTACAAGTATGCAGATAATTTCTGGTTTTAAAAAATTATTTGGACCAGAAAATTTCTGGAGAAAAACCCCCAAAACTCACAAAACTAGAAAGTCACCCAAGAAGGAATAAAGAAAAATGTCAGGAAAAGAATAGCAGAACAAGACCCAGGGTTTTGTGATGTAAGTATAATTTCTATATAGTCTGATACTCTATAAATACCCTTATCATTTACACTAAAAACAATTCTAAATTTAAATAAATTATTAACTTAATACGAAACATTAAAGGATCAAAACAAAATGTAGATAGAGCTGAGGGTGTCCATAGCTAGGAAACTGACTGTCAAGACAGGGCTGGCCCGGAGACTCTCAGAGGAGTGCCTCCCAAGGGTTAGGATTAAAGGTACATGTCACCGCGACCCGAATATAGTGTTTTAGTGAGAAATGCTTGGTTATCTTCAGAGTCTAACAAAACAGGCAAGGCCTGAAGCATGAGGTAAAGAGAGTCAGACCAACAAAATAACACAATCAAGTACAGGTTTGGGTTCAGGAATGTTCTGAGGAGCCACAAACCCAAGATAACCATCTCCCTCCTGGGAGAGAGCTCAGGACCAGGGTCTGTGAAGCAAACGTTCCTGAAGCCTCCAGGCCTAAGGCAAAAGGCCTTGGAGAACTTCCTAAAGTCAAGCAGTGAAGACCAGTCTGAAGCAAAGGAATCAGACATCACAAAGAAAGGGGAAGAGCATGGAGCAAGGTGGGAGATCAAAACCCACAGAAAAAAACAAAGGGGACTGCTTTAAAATAATGGAACTCAGTGAAAACCTTAGTGAAGATTTAACTGGAAGGAATATACGTATATATTTAATGAAGAACAAGATCAGATGTTTCACTTATGAAGTAGGCTCTTTCTTTCTTTCTTTCTTTCTTTCTTTCTTTCTTTCTTTCTTTCTTTCTTTTTTTCTTTCTTTCTTTCTTCCTCTCTCTCTCTCTCTCTCTCTCTCTCTCTCTCTCTCTCTCTCTCTCTCTCTTTCTCTCTCTCTCTCTCCTTTATTATTATATAGATGTGTGCCTACATGCATGTCTGCACACCATGTGCGAGACTGGTGCCTGAGGAGGGCAGATGTTGGATCCCTTGGGACTGGTGTTATAGTCACAAGCTGTTGTGTGGGTTCTGAAAGTCAAACCTGGGTCCTCTGGAAGAGCAGCCAGTGCTCTTCTTAACCACTGAGCCATCTCTTCAGCCCAGAAGTGTTTTTAATCAATTAATTTTTTTCCAAACACAGCCACATGACTTCAAAACACAAGGGTTTGGGCAACCCTTGCTTTGAGACCACGTGCACTATGTTAGTTTGGGCCCACATGCCATGTAAGGACCCTTAGCATTACTGACATGTCTCTATACATGTTAAAATACATTGGTGTTTGAGAGCTGTATAAATGTGTTTGTGTGGTATGTACACATGTGTGGGCACATGTGCATGTGTGTCAAGGTCAAAGGTTATTAGGCACCTTCTTCAATGTCTCTCCACTTTATTTTTGATACAGGGATTCTCTCGGTGAACCTGGATTTCACCAATGTAGTTATACTGGGTGGTCAACAAGCTCTAAGCAACCCCCATCTCTGCTTCCTGGCACTGGGATACTCCAGCTTTTTAAGTGGATATCAGGGATCCTGTTTACATAGCAAGAACTTTGCTGACCCGGCCATCTCCCTAGTCCTTTATATACATGTTACGGTACAAAGATTTTCATAATAGCTGGTTTGTCCCCAAACAGAATCAGTTATGGGAAGAGGAATTCCAGAAACTAAAATTTAAAAGTGAAGTTTAAAAAAAATAACAGCTGGGTGTAATTATATATATGTGTGTGTGTGTGTGTGTGTGTGTGTGTGTGTATGTACATATATACACACACATATATGTATATATATGTATGTATATGTATGTATGTATATGCCACCTTAGCTCCTTACATGAAGAGACAGGAGGATCGATTCAAATTTGAAGCCAGCCAGGACTGCAGTGAAACTTTGTATTTAAAAAAAAAAAAACAAACACATGCAATTTTGTTCTAACACATCTTACATAATATGACTGTGGCGGTTTAAATATGCTTGGCCCAGGGAGTGACAGTATTAGAAGGTGTAGCCTTATTAGAGGAATGTGTCACTGTGGGTGTGGGCTTTAAGACCCTCATCCTAGCTTCCTGGAAGCCAGTTCTCCTAGTGGCCTGAAGATGAAGATGTAGAACTCTCAATCCCTCTTGTACCATGCCTGTCTGGATGCTGCCATGCTCCCACCTTGATGATAATGGACTGAACCTCTGAACCTATAAGCAGCCCCAATTAAATGTTGTTTTTATAAGCATTGCCTTGGTCATGGCGTCTCTTCACAGCAACAATAAAACCCAAACCAAGACAATGGCATACCTTCCTCTCCTAGAATTGCATCTTCTTCATGCGCTGTTTCCATCAACAGCCTGAGAAAACAACTTTAAAAACTCACTAAGGGATGACCACACAACTACGATTTCTAAAATAGCCTTATTCTCAATAGTGAATGCCACAGAGGTTTTTCTTTTAGATTGTTATGCTAAGTGTGTTTCACTCCATGTTGAGCTCCCGAGTGCTCATGGGATGCCTTGGATAGCGGATGGCGGACATTCAGTTCTTCTACTCTCCCCACCACTACTCGGGGCAGCAAAGCACCAGCCAGGATCGTTCCAAAGGCTGCCACCTCATTACTTACGAATGAACTCAGTGTTGAGTGAATGCTCTCCTGTGTGGGAGTTCAACGTCCCTGACCTCACTTCCATAAATTAAAGTAAATTTCATTTACGCACAGTTTTTAAGGAAAGTGACTTCTTACCATCCCTTTGCTTTTTTAGCCTTAGCTTATTGTCTGTCCCATTGAAATCACTTTCTTCCAAAATATTCTCTTCTCTCAAGCAACAGGATGTCAGAGGGATAAATGAAGTTTCGGGCTTACAGTCTCACTTAAATGACCAACTTGTCATTGAGAATGATATATCATAGATGACTCACACACACACAAAGTTTATAACAATAAAAATGTGTCTCCTTCCCCACTCAACATGGTGCTCTCCTTTGTTCCACTGACTCAGTGATTTTTTTTTCTAAAAATTTTTAACAAAGATTTTTTCATTACATCTCTGAGAAAAGTCATCATCTTCCAGCTGGTAATATTGTCTTGGCACCCCCCACTCCCCATCCCTGTTTTACATCAGAAGAGTAAATCACCTGCTTCCTGCCCCGCACAGATCTGGTGTATTCCTCCTGAGAACAAGAGAGGCAGTTGATTTATGAATTCAGAAAGTGGCCATTAGGTCTTAGAAAATAGTAGATTTTGAGAATAGATGCGAAAACCTCATACGGAAGCTTGCTAGCAGCAGGATCGAGATAGGTCCCTTTCTGAAACAATTACAGCCATGCTGTATAAATCAAGGGGTTCTGGTGACTCCTTCCTACAGAGCAGAATTCCAAAACAGACATAAAATATTTTAAAATGAGACTAATTCCCCAAACCAGTCTTTTTTTAAAAAAAATGTTGATTCCTTCAAAAACTTTCATGCATGGAAAGATGGTCCTGGAATGCTAGCATGGAAATAATTAGTATTTTTAATTGGTACAAGTGGGAAATAAGGGAGACCAGCTTTAATAAACATCTCTAATCTGGGGCACATTGAAGTGAATACAGTTTAGTTTTTTTTCCTAAAATCGAAGTGCATTGTACTTAGTAATGAACAAAATGAATTATCTTGTCAAATGGAACCAGTGTAATTGAACTGGGGACAAGTTTGGTGAATCAAGAAAAAAAGAAGCCTTAAACCCTGGGGCCCAGGATTGAGTCCATGACAGGAGTTCATCAATGCCTTATCCACAGAGCAGCTGTCCATCTACTTAAAATTTACATGTTTTAAAACCTCACACAGCGCTTATTTTGCAGATCAAAATCAGAAACGAACAACGACCAAATACATTATAAGTGCGCCTACCCACGTTTATGAAGAGTCTAAAAGCTGACTCTACAGGGAGGGAGCTGCCTCCTCCTAACTGTTGAACTACAGAAGTGAGCACATCTGGATTCCTAATGATCCCAGGAGCTTTGGGCTTTGGGAGACAGCCATCTGGTACAAAGGAAATCTGGACAGAGTGTCCCACCCAACAGAAAGCACTGTATTGTGCTGCTATGAAAACCAGACGCTACACTTCCCTCGGTTAATACATCAACTTCTTAGCTGGAAAGTGATCCAAAAAAATGCACATGCAAAAGAGTTCACTGGCTGACCAAGGCTCCAAAACCACGAGTAGCCTGCAGATAAGAACCATGAAATCAATTGTGTTCCGAAACAGTCTGGGAACAGCCTGCTGCCTTCATTAGCTCTCTTTATAATTCCTGTTGATTATGGGCTCCTCCTGACCTCAGGGGTCTGGTTGGTTTTTAATCTAAAATGAAAAGGCTGGACACCTTGAAAAGCTTGGGCCCTTTCTAGTCTTAACATCTCATCTGTGTGCAGAACAGTTGCTTATAGAATATATTCTGAGGCTTGGGTGATAGCTCACTAAGAAAGCTCTTGCCTTGTAATCATGAAGACCGGAGTTTGGTCCCCTTCAGAACCCATATGAAAAAGTAGGTGTGCTCGTGGCTGCTTGTAATTCCAGGGCTAGAGAGACAGAGACTGGCAGATCTTTGGGGCTCAAAGGCCAGCCAGCACAGGGTATCGGTGAGTTCTAGGCCATCCAGGCACGCCATCTCTAACACCAAACAAACAAATAACCTAAGGTAGACACCCCAAAGGAACATCAATCAAAGTTATTGGCTTCCACACACTTACGCACACAACACATACACACATACAAATACACAATGATTCTCTCATCTTTTTTATTTTTTTTGAGACAGGTCTCACTGTGCAATTCAGACTAGCCTCAAATTCACAGCCCTACTGTTTGAACCCTGAGAGTGCTAGAGCTAGATTACAGGTCTGCTCCACCACTCCCCAATCAATTCTAGAATCCTTCAAATAAAAATGCTTAAGTGTAATATATATTTGTATGGAAAAAGTCCTTACATTACACAATTCCATACATAGTACATTTATACAATGAAAATGTAAAAACTTGTATGTATAGATACAATCCTTTTCCATTTCTAGTGTTTTATTTTTTTCTAAAGATTTTGGTCTCTATATATGAATATGGGAAATATAGAATTAATAGTGATGGATTAATATTCAATCATGGATTGATGAGAAAATACTAAATCCAACACTTAGAAGGAAAGTCAGTTCAAGGCTATCCTCAGCTATTGACTTCTAGACCACCTAATCTACACAAGAGCCCCTTAGCACCCTCTCCAAATTTTTTTTAAATATCATTTTTTTTTTGGTTTTTGTTTTTTTTGTTTTTTTTTTTTTTTGGTTTTTCGAGACAGGGTTTCTCTGTGTAGCCCTGGCTGTCCTGGAACTCGCTCTGTAGACCAGACTGGCCTCAAACTCAGAAATCCACCTGCCTCTGCCTCCCAAGTGCTGGAATTAAAGGCGTGTGCCACCACTGCCCGGCTTAAATACCATTTTTAATGCTCTAAAGATTAAGTTTTATTGCTAAATTATCTGGGATGAAGGAACATTAAAAATAAATGATCAAATTATAGTTGGAACAATCCATTATGAGATTCGGAAACATTTCATTGTGTCTTATAGTTTTATAGCATGATCCTTGCAGAAATCAAATTATCAGTAGTTTTCCCATCTGTACTGTTCATTACTCCTGACCTAATGAACAATATGAACAGGCTTGCTCTCAGAAAGCTCAGCAAATTTCTGAGTTCGAGGCCAGCCTGGTCTACAGATTGAGTTCCAGAACAGCCAGGGCTACACAGAGAAACCCTGCCTTGAAAAAACAAAAAAACAACAAGAAAACAAAGAAAGAAAACTCAGCAAACGTGGGTATGGTGTCATAGTCCATAATTCCAGAATTGGAGACAGGAAGGAGAATCACCATTCAAGGGCAGCCTCTTGTAAATTGGGAGTTCAGTCTAACCTGGACTGTATGAAACCCTATTGCAGAACAATAACAACAATCTGTTATGTTGATCTTTAAGATAGTCTTATTAATCTATAAGTGATAGTTACCCTAGTGCATGTTTACCTATATGTGTAAGTGTAAAGGAAGTTCATTATTCTCTTTCGTGTGTATTTGCTTTTGTGAGACAGTGTGCTGGCTAGTCCTGTGTCAGCTTAACATACAAACGAGTTATCTGAGAGGAAGGAATCACAATTGAAAGGATGTCTCCATAAGATACAGCTGTAAGGAATTTTCCCAATTAGTGATCAATGCGTTTGAACAGTGCAGACCCTCAAACACCACGCAAAATACACCCTTATCTGCATAAATCGGAATATCATCAAATGCTGAAATATGCCGCCATTTTTCACTTGGGAGAAAGACTGGTGGGGCACGGCACGTTCCTGGCTACTGAAGCCACTTATGGTGTCTGGGGACATGCCACTGCCACCAGTCACCCAACCACACAGCCCTCATGCAGAGCGGTAAGACAAGAGGAGAAAACGAGGGACTCAATATTTTAAACAGAGTGAAATTTTAATGAGCTTGAATTTGTAAAGATTCAAAGTTATTTATGTTTTTAACGTGAGATCTTGGGGATGAATAAGAAAAGAAAGGTTGTGATTTAATAGTGATGTGTTTCCTGAGTGTCACCTTGACAAGGGGCCAGTTGTGATGACTGGTTTAACTGACACACAAAAGAGTTATCTGAAGGGAGGGAACCTCAGTTGAGAAGATGCTTCCAAAAGATCCAGCTATAAGGCATTTTCTTAATTAATGATTGATAGGGAGGGCCCGGCCCATCTTGGGTGGTGTGATCCCTGGGCTAGCGATCTTGGATTCTATAACAAACAGGCTGAGCAAGCCATGGAGAGCAATCCAGTAAGCAGCATCCCTCCATAGCCTCTGCATCAGCTCCTGCCTCCAGGTTCCTGCCCTGTTTGAACTTCTGGTTTCCTTGGATGAAGAACAGTGCTATGGAAGTGTAAGCTGAATAAATCCTTTCCTCCCCAACTTACTTTTTGGTCATGGTGCTTCATGGCAGCAATAGAAACCTCAACTAAGACACGCAACGCAGGGTTAGCTAAATGACATCTGTGTCTAGAAATAAGAACCTTGACTGGTTAGGGGAAAAAGAAAACTCTCTTGTGTAAATATTGTAGCAGCATCAGCTCACTCAGTCATTCGGTTATGTTGCATTTCTCCTTCCTTGTTTCGATTCTGTGTTTGCTGAGCAAAAAGATCCAGAACACAGGCCTGTGGGGGAATAAACCTATCCAGAGGGAACACAGGACAAGGGGGGGGGGGAACAGGGAACACAGGACAAGGGGGGAGGGACAGCAGCAGGTGGGGCTCTGTGCCCACAGCTCAGATCTGCCTTGTCCTTTTTATGATAGGCCTATTTGGTTTTTTTTTTTTTTTTTACTTGTACCTATTTATGACAAAGAAGCTGGGTAAGACCTATGAGAAGGATAAAAGCAGAAAGAAGTTAAGTCAATATCCAGACATCTTCTCACCTAAGCCTCACAGCAACACTGTTAAGATTTTATTATTAATCTTATAAATGAGAAACTCAAGAAGTTAACTGGGAAGTATGAACTTGACATATACAAGGACCAGTGTCATTTATGTATTGATTTGGATCACATATGTATTACATATGTATTTATTTATATAATCTCACATTGGAAAACAGTCATTTATTGCCATGCCTGGTTTTATATGGTGCTAGGTATTGAACCCAGGGCATTATATATGCTACAAAGGCCCCTACCGGCTAAGCCACATCTCTAACCTTAAAATAAATTCTACTAGGTATAGTAGCATACCTTGAATCTCATTATTCAGAGGGAAGCAGATCTCATTAATTCAAGACCAGCCTGGTCTACCTAGCATGAAAACAAGCGATGGATATATAATAAGACCCTGTCTCAAAACAAAGATACTTGATAATGCAATAGCAGGCAACGTGTGTGAAATGCCAGGCTGGTTAAAGTGTTGCTGCCCTGCTCAATCCTCTGTCAGCACCTCAGTTTAGTCCTTCCTAAATATACAGCCTACAGAGTCACTAGGACAGGGTAACTGTTTTAAGAACACTTGTTATTATAAGGTGTGAAGATTAAGGAAACAAAGTCTTCAGAGCAGCAACAGGGAAATCCCTCTTTTGCTGAAACATCCTGGGTGACAATTAAGAAGCCAGGATTTTTCCCCTCCAAAACTACTGCTGCTCATCACAGGGGCCCATTCTGTGAAATCTGCCTATGCAGAGTCACAAACACAGGACTCACAATGGCGTCCACCACTTCTGAGACTTTGAACAGGAAAAAAGCACACACTTAGTTAAAGGTCTGGTCCAGATCACTAGGAGGAAGTGAGCTCTATTAGCCTGAGTGGTTGGTTTTCATGCCTGGGATTCACAATGTGGTTATCTGTGTTTAGATAAGACCGACTGTAGCTTAACTGATTGGGCAGCAGGCACTACAGGGATGTACCATGCAGAAGACTCTTGAGTCCTGTCCCTGACCTACACTTCTTCCCTACCAGCACAGGAGTCAGTGCCAAGTTTATGTCACACAGCTAAATCCAGTATTGTAATTACAGATACTTTCAGCCTGGCATTTGTAAACAGACCCAGGTATTTTTGTTTTTTAATACATTTATCACTGGTATTTCTGACTTATCTTATTAAATTCTGTTATCCGTAATAGTCATGACCCATCCATTAAATCACTTCAAGGCATTCTTACAGCTTAGATTCAATCTGTGAAATGGGCCCATGACTTCGGCAGTCATCTTTGATAAACAACTGAGTCCTCAGAACTGCTAGAATTTCACTAGGAAGGAAATTAGAAATTGAGGGTAGCCAAGTGGGTATAAACAGATTTGTCGAAATCTAGTCTTTAATGCTAGCATATTCAATTTTTTGGTTGTTATTGCTTATATTGTTTTTCTTTATATTTATTTAGTGTGTGTGTGTGTGTGTGTGTGTGTGTGTGAGAGAGAGAGAGAGAGAGAGAGAGAGAGAGCATGTATGTGCCCATACATTGGCATGGACATCTGTATATGGGCATAGGTATATGTATATGTGTGTGAGTGTGTATTTATATGCCAGCACATGGGTATGTATGAGTGTGTGTGAGTGAGTATGTGTGCATGTGGGTAAGAGGACAACTTTTGGAAGTCAATTCTCTCCTTCCATCAGAGACTGAATGAAGGATTCAGTCCAGGTTCTCTGGATTGGCAGCGAGTGTCCTAACCACTGAGCCATATTATTGGATCAATTTTGATTTTTGTTTGTTTATTTTGTTTCAGTTTTTTTTTTTTTTTTTTTTTTTTTTTTTTTTTTTTTTTTTGGGACAGGGTTTCCCTGTGTGGTCCTGCCTGTCCTGAAACTCTAGACCAGGCTGGCCTCGAATCCGCAGAGAACTATCTGCATCTGCTTCCTGAGTGTAGTCCTGGTGGTTCTGGAACTTGATCTTGTAGACCAGGCTGGCCTTAAACTCAGAGATCTCCTCTGCCTCTTCAATTTGGATTTTTGATACAAGCTTTTGCTTTGTAGTCTAGAGTGGCCTGGAACTTACCCTGTAGCCCAGGCTGGCCTCACGCTTGCCATAATCTTCCTCTCTCATTGTCCTGAAAGCTGGGATTACAGACACAAACCACCCACCTGGACACCTGATAAAGAGACAATACAAGTGTACAAGAGTCATTAGGGCTGAAGATGTGGCTCAGGCTATAGAAGTACTAGCTTTAGCCACCAGGAACAAAGACTTTGATTCGACCCCAGCAACACACAAAATGGGTGTGCCTGCACTTCCCAGTAATCCCGGCATATGGAGGTAGAGCCAGAAGGATCAGGAGTTCAAGGACAGCCTTGGCTATATAGGAAGTTTGAGGCCAGTCTGGGATATGTGAGACCTTGTCTCAAAAACAAATGAGCTGGGTGTAGTGGTGTACTCCTTTGATGCCAGCACTCCATAGGCAGAGACAGGTGGATCTCTGTGAGTTCCAGGACAGCCAGGGCTACACAGAGGAAAAAGAAAGGGGTGGAGCTGGAGAAATGGCTGAGCAGTTAAGAGTTACTGTTGTTCTTCCCGAAAACTCAAGTTCCATTCCCAACATCCATGTCAAGTAGCCCACACACAGTTGCTTATAAACCCCAATTCTAAGAGATGGTTGAATGTCTCTGGTTTCCACAGGTGCCCACGTGTAGCTCTCTTCCTCCCCCCCCCCCAAAAATGAAATCTTGGGGCTGGAGAGATGGTTCGGTGGCTAAGAGCACCAACTACTCTTCCAGGGGTTCTGAGTTCAATTCCCAGCAATTACACGGTGGCTCACAACCATCTCTGATACTCTCTTCTGATATGTCTGAAGATGGTAACAGTGCACTCCTACACATAAAATAAATTATCTCTAAAAAAATGAAATCTTAAGTAGTCAATAACTACAATAAAAACAGAAGGATCTTGGGAACATCTGTTCTTTGCCCTTTTTATACCTTCTTATTTACTTGTAGTTCACTAGCTTCAGCAAAAGGAATTCACAAGCTCCTGTCAAAGCGACCCCACCAGCTCTTGGTTTCACTTGCTCCCTAATTTGGTAAATAAAGTTTGTTCAGGCTTCACGCTCATCTTTGTAATCCCTTGTTCAGTTTTAGAACTGAGAAGAACTCTAGTCATTGTTACACACCCTGAACCTGGTGACCTGAGTCATTTGAAAAAGAGAACAGACTCCCCAAAAAGTTGTTCTCTGACTTCCATACAAAAAAAAACTCCCAGGAAGTTGGAGAGATGGCTCAGTGGTTACGAACACCAGCTACTCTTGCAGAGGAGCCAGGTTCAATTCCCAGAACCCACATGACAGCTCACAGCTGTCCACACGTTCAGAGGCTACAACACCCTCACACAGGCACACATGCAAGCAAAACACCGATGCACGTGAAATTTAAAACAAAACAACAAGGAGTCCGTGGTACAGACAGACCCTACCCCAGCTCCCGATAAACCATTGTAATTTTAAAAATAGAAGAAGACCATTTCAATATATCTGTAAAAACAACCAAAAGTCACCTCTGTTAGGGCTATCATCTTTGTCTCTTTGTTAGAACCCACCTTATTGTAATAAATCTCCAGCATACTTATCCTTATGATCAGAACCACAAACCTTAATTCAAAGCCATCAGTCTCCAGTGGAGGAATGTCAGAAATTCACCTCTTTCTTGACTATTCTTTATTCCTACCTGTGCATCACTTCTGTGACTGAGTCAAAATAGATCCTCATTTTCTGAGGATCGATGAATTATGTAAGATGCCTTTCAAAAACTCAGTGATCTGAATTCTGTTTTCAACAGGGCTATACCTTGCTTGCTCCAGTCACCATATCATTCCAGACCCCCAGGCCCTGGCTGACAAACCTCACCTATGAGGTTGTCTTCTTTAACCTTCTTTAGCTTAGCAACCCCCACTTCTTGACTTAGATTCCTGCTCTTCTAGGAAGACTGTGTGGGACCCCAAAGAATAAGAAGTGATATGTTCTTGTGAGTCACTAGCGCCTTCTTCTAAATACCACTTACACGGTATATGTGATCACCTGGTTACTGGTCAGCAAACCTTCTCCCTAGGAAGCAGTGTGGAGACACTTTAATGTCAAGCCCACAACAGAAACTTTCAAGTAGTTTTTAAGAACTATCAAGGTCCTTTGGAGGGCTAGAGGGGAGACTCTGCATCCCAGTGTCTGGTTGCAGTGTATTGGTTTGGGATCTCTCTACCTGAAAGACCTGGGGGAGACTCTGTATCCCAGTTTCTGGTCACAGTATATTATGATCTCTCTACCTGAAAGGCCTGGCTTCATGCTCAGGTCAGATTTCACCTGTTCTAAAAATACCTCGGGACTGCTGATTCATGCAATTCTGAGCAAAGAAGCAAGCTAGCTGTCATCAATTTCTTTTTTTCTTTGTTTGGTTCTGACCCTCCCAAGCTAATACATTTAGCGTTTTTCTAATCTGCAGAGTCCTCTAACCTGTATTCCTCAAGTAGGGATCCACCTATTCACTGTTTATCTATCCCTCCCAAAGGTGGTGAGTTCTCACATTCTTCTTCACATAGAAATCTACTGAACCTACTGAAATCATCATTTAAACATCCACCCATGGGAAAAGAACAGGAAATACCCATTGCGGAAAAAGGCATATGTTTATTGTGACTAACTTGTGTATTTATAGCTGTCAAGGTTCAGGAGCATTGGAAAAGTAAACTAGAATTATAGATAGCAGGCCATGGAATCTGGCTGGACTTGAAAGAGAGTTCATATATTCTCATATGGGTGGCTGGAAGTCTAACTCAGTATGGGAATTTGACCTTCATAGAAGAGAGCTGAGCCTCTTCTAGGACATCAGTGGATTCCTGATTTCAGATGATGCTTTGAAGACAGCGGTTATCAACCTGAGGGTCACGACCCCTTGGGATGTCAAGTGACCCTTTCACAGGGGTTCACCTAAAGTCATCAGAAAACACAGATATTTACATTAGGATTCATTAAAGAAGCAAAACTACAATTATGAAGTAGCAATGGCATAGGTTTATGATTGGGGGTTGGGGAGTCACAGCAACGTGAGGTGCTGTGTTACAGCAGTTTTAGGAAAGTTGAGAACTGATGTTCTAAGAGATGATGTTTTATAGACTGAGGTTTGTTAGAATCTTGCCTAGAAGCATTGCATTGCATTTCATATACCGTCTCGCAAAGACAAAGGGATCTGATATCGGTGAGAAATGAAAATTAGAGCATTGACTTACTCTGGACACCATCAGCCAATATGTGTTACAGAAAAATTTAGGAGTTATTCTAGATTCTCTGTAGAAGTAGAATGAATAAAAAGCTGTTGGCTTCCTGTGGCTTCCAAGTGGTGAGGAGCCACCTCCAGCCAGGACTTCATACCTGACGACTCCTTTAAAAGGTCTGAGCAAGGATCTTGCCAGGTCCCTAAAGGCAAACTTTAGAATTAATGATTTGACAAAAATATTACTTTAACAAATTACTGCAGCTGGTTCTGATGGTTCACACCTGTAATTCCAGCACCCAGGAAGCTGCAGGAAGACAGTCTGGGCTATACTATGAGTTTCAGGCTCCCGGCTGGGGTTCCATAGTGAGAGCCCATGTTAACATGCCCAGGCGTGCATACATATGTACATGCATACTACGTCTTTTCCCAAATCCCTTTTAGCTTTTCTAAAATGTTTTCTCTATAGAACAGTTTCTGGAGAGGCTCCTTGACAAATTAAATTCTATCGCTTTAGTACACAGTCCAAGCAAAAACTATAAGCTTTGAGAAAACGGAGAAACAATGTCTTAAAAAAAAAAAAAATCAACTACTTTAAAATTACACTTAGCTCTATCCCTTAAATTCTTGTACTTTTTTTTTGTAATTTGTAAAATATCTTCTTTTACAATTTTAATGATTTTAAAATTACTTATTCCTAAGTAATATTACTAAAGCAATATTATCATAGAGGGAAAAAGCCATGTAGCTTCGGGGAATGACTCCCCTAAGATGAATAAAGCCCATAGAAGTCAGAAAGACTGGGTTACACAGAAAGGCAGTCAAATCTCAGGTGAAGATTAGCTGCGGGATGACAGAAGAGACAGGAGACCGCAGCTAGAGTCTTGTGTCCTGATCAGTCCAGACAGCCTCTTACCCACCTCCAAACTCATTGCTGAGAGCTGACATAGGGCTGGATAGAACTTACAGACGAGCTCCATGGGTACAACATGAGTGCGCCTCACTCCAATGTCCTGGCCCTAACATTCTTTTATCTAAGTTGATCATAGTCAGTCCCGTTTGGTAAAGTAAAGGTTTGTTTGGTGATTGAAAAGATAAGAGTGACCTGGATCCTGTTCCCGCTTCCCCATTCTTCTGTCTAGATTCTCATCTCTGACCTCTGAGGAAGGGCAGGGCTGGATCTCAAAGAAATGACCTTCAGGGCCCAAAGGAGGGGAACTTGGGATGATTGGCAAAGAGAATTCAACAGCCTGGTCATCTGGTAGAGTGCAAAATGTGCCTCTTGGGCAGACAGAAAACCAGTTGGGCGAGAATCCTTTTATGTAAATCTCTGGTGTTGGGAGCAGAGCTTGCTTGGTCTATCTATGTTGGAAGCACAATATGCATAATTTAGCTTCCCACTAACACATTTTCTTCTCTGTTAGAAAGAGAAAAAAAGATATAGTTCATCTTGTGAGTTTAATAATCAAGACTGATCATAAGAAAAAAAATCTTACCATAGATAAGATTGAAAGAAAATTTAGATCTGTGAAAATAATTTATTTTACATTGTTAAAAGTGAACACAAAACCCAATCACATGGAGAGAGAAACTGCTATGGGGAATCAAAACAAATTTAAAATGAAAAACATATTTGAAATTTTTGATAATAAAACAAAAATACAAAGGCAGGTGTGGTAGTTCACACCTATAACTCCAACACAATTGGGAGACATAGGCAGGAGGATTGTAGTGAGTTCTATGCCAGACTGAACATGGAGCAATGTTCTGGTTTTTTGTTTGTTTGTTTTTTTAATGAAATGAAATGAAATCAAATCAAATCAATGGTGAGTCATTGACAAAAGAATAAAACATTCCCTTCTGGAAAGTGGAAGCATTGGTGGGTAGGTTCACTTCTACAGTGGGCAGGGGTTTGACCCCCCCAACCCCTTTATTGATTCAGCTCATTCTAAAATTGGTCTGGAAAGCCTTTTGAATCACCATTATTATCTTCAAACCGCTAGACTCCTGGGAATTTATATAAAGATTCAATTTATCCTAAGATTATTCCAAGTGAGAAACACCCCATAATTTTAAGCCTATTCAAAAAAGAAAAAAAAGAGAGAAAGAAAGAATGAAAGTGCTAATCCTAGGGTCTGTGGTTATATAATGTAATTGTCTGGTAGAACTGGCAGACTTTACCCATAATGCTAATCATCAAATTTATCCTGTAACATATAAATGTGCCAAAGGTTAAGTGAAGAAAAAGATAAGTTTACATTATATATTCACAATAAAAACAGTTGTGTGAAAAATAAATATACATGTGAAATAGGGAGAGAATACATACACAAAAGCAATTAGATTGCTTTTAAAGTTTTCAATAATGTGATTATAAAAAAATCCTACACGTGTTTTTTTTTAATTACGGGAAAGGTCAAGAAGAACTGTTAAAGTATCAATCAGGTAGATTTCTATTGAAAGACATATTACACCTGGCAGTGGAAACTGTAACTCCCCACCAGCTCAGAGCAGGAGCTCCACATGCAAGGTAATCTTTTCCTGGTTCTAATCCAAAAAGAAGTGCTTGAATTGAAGGTACTTAGGCCATTTCAGGTGACTGTAAACCAAAGGAAAAAATTACAAAAACCTCAGAGAGAAAACAGTAGAGCTTCTACTTTTACATACTGCTTACTGAAACAAATAATCTTAAAAAAAAAAAAAATGCTGCTTTTCTACAGAAAAGAATTGTAAGTCTTTGGGGTTAATTTTTTTTTCTCTAATTTTGTTTATAGCAATTATGTACAAACAAACATCGGTGAGAATAGTTATGTGATGTGGATTTTCATGAGGGCATGAAAAATATCTGTCGTGGCTTTTCAAATAGTATTCCTTATGATCTCCTTAGGATTTTAAATTAAGAGAGCTGGTGAGTCTAGAGCCGTGATGTGGACAGCAGGCTGCTGGAGTAGCCGACATTCACAAAGTCCTAGGTTCCTGTTTCCAACTCCATACAAAATCTGCCTTGCTGGCCATACCTGTAATCCCAAAATTAACGTGGAGACGAGAAGACCCACATATCAAGGTCACCCTCAGCTACACAAATGAGTTCAAGACCAGACTGCTAGCTCCTCCATTAGTGTTCGGAATTTCTGTTTACTGTGATAGGGCTTTTTCAGGAAAAATAGGGGGTAGACACGTGAGGAACAGTGACAACTGTAGGTAACAAACTTAGAATTGTCCCGACCCCCATTTCCTTGGACACTCTATTATGTTATATCAAAAGCAGAAAACTTTTGAAGAGGGCAATTTGAAATGTGCCTACGTGTGTCTCTGTGTGTGTTTTAAATCCCTACAAGCCTTCATAAAAATATGACATAAATTAAAGGGAACCAAAACCATTCAAAGTCATTTTGGCCGATTTTAATGTATTTTTTTTAATTGTATTTTTTTTGAAGAAAGATCTGAAAATTTCACAATGTCATAAAAGTCAATCCAAGATGGAAACTTCCCTGACTGACCCTTTCCCTTCCAAACTTGCCGGGCTCCTGAGCTCAGTAATTCAGAGACAGAATCTAAGGGGCACTTGTGAGCACAAGTACCTGGAGGAGGGCGATGGAGCTGAGCAAGTAGAAGTGATTAGACTCCAGCCCTGAACTTCGTGAAGTCTGATTAATTAATTAATAAGTTGATTAAAGACGATCTTCTGCCAATGTGTTTCATAAACTGCTGATAAAGAAGAGGCCATGACCTGACACTTAATCTTGTCAAAACTTCAATGTTGTTGGTTGTTGTTGTTGTTTTGTAGTGACGTGGCGCGACTCCTTCAAGAGGACTGTGACTTCATTAGAATTTTAAAAAAAGGCCCTTACAGCGTTTTCCTGCTGAGTCAGCACTTTTAAAAGCCAACTTAGTGGAAAGACAGACAGAGGACTTGGAATCTGAGGAAATCCTCACTCAGCCAAATCTATCCCATATGAGAGAGTAGACTTAATGAGAATCAGCCCGAACCTTTGGCAGGCAGCTGCTGGAATGTAGAAGATTTACAGCCAGCCTGGGCGGCTGAGGTTTTTTTTTTTTTTTTTTTTTTATGCTTAGCCTCTCCATTTGTTAGTAGAAAAGTTTGCATGAGCAAAATTTCAGTTTCAACTAATTAAGGCAAAGGGGTCGGGGGGGGTGGTGGAGTGGGGGGGGTGGGAGGAGCGCACTGCATACCAACTGTGTCTCATGTCTGTGAGGTCCTGGAGGACACGAGGGCATGAGAAAATGAATGCCTTGGCTTCGTGAGTGCTAGGATTTCATTGAGACCCGGGCCGGAGCAAGCCCCTGATAAACTTGGCACAGTAAGGGTGCTGTGGAAGGGTACTGTGAGTTCCTCCAGAGACTTTCTTGGCAGGGGTAGAAAGGCTTTGTGGGGGGAGACCCTCTTTGTCTGGTGCCTGACCGCCTCCCAGTATGGTGGAATTGCAACTGTTTCCTTCTACAGGTGGGTTTCCTGGAAGCTGTGCGGTTTACCAGGAACTCACAAGTAATATATTAACATGGTCTTAAAACTTCGGATAATAGAGGTAAACCCTCCTTTGGGACTGGCCTCCAGATCCATTTTAATCCCAGGGAGGCAGTTATCGCCATAGCAGGTTGTGGGATTTACGTTTCCTGTTCCTTTATCTGTCTGTAAACATGAACGGAGCCGACTCTGTGGGCACATACCTTCAGTCTCAGCACTTGGGAGGTAGAAAGGATAGAGAGTTGTAACCATCCTTAGCTACACAGTCAGTTCAAGGCCCAGCTGGCCCATTTGTGACTATGTCTCAAACCCATTAACTTACAGGAAGTTAAAATGTTACAGGTCCAAAGCCACAGCTAGTCTGCTTTCCCGTAACCATGGTGAACACCATGACCAAAAACAACTCCGGGAAGAAAAGGGTTCAGCTAATGATTCCAGTTAATAGTACATCCCTAAGGGGAGTCAAGATAGGGACCTAGAGCAGACACCATGGAGGAAGGCTGCTTACTGCCTTATGTACTGGTTTATGCTAAGCTTTCCTTTTTCTTTTCTTTTCTTTTCTTTTCTTTTCTTTTCTTTTCTTTTCTTTTCTTTTCTTTTCTTTTCTTTTCTTTTCTTTTCTCTTCCTTTCCTTTCCCTTTCTTTTTCTTTCTTCGTTCCTTCCTTTCCTTCTTCTTTCCTTCATTCCTCTTCTCTTTTTTTTGACTGTGTGTGTGTGTGTGTGTGTGTGTGTGTGTAACTTGCTCTGTAGACCAGGCTGGCCTCAAACTCACGGACATCTACCTGCCTCTGGATTAAAGGCCTGTGCCATCTTCACAGCTTTTTCTTAGATATTTTGAACCCTCTTGCCTAGGAATGGTGCTACACAGTGGGCAGGATCCTCCCACACTAATCAAGACAGTCTCTCACAGGTCAGTCTGATTGAGGCAATTCTTCATCTGACTTGCCCTCTTCCCACATGGCTGCAGGTTGTATCAATTTGACAAAACTAAGCAAGACATCTATTTTAGCCATTTAAATAGCCAAATCTATTACTTTCCTCTGCCTGTGATATATCACTTTTGCTCCAAAAAGCAAGAACAATTGAATAGGATTGTCTATTAAGGAGGTATATAGCAGCGCTATTAAGACAACCTTGACTGTCTGCCTCTCGCATGACCTCCCTGCTCTGATGCCTTTCTATCAATAACTCTATCTCCACCGTTTCTCTCAATAACTCCAATTTGAACCAATTTCAAAACTCTTCACGAACTTTCTGACTTATATTTATGATTATTCTTTTAATAACTGTCTTGACATTAGATCCCTAGATAGACCCTTGCTAATTTGCATGCTAATTCATTTCATTCAGAATACTGTCCAGCATGGTGCTTGGACCCAGTAACATCCCCTAGACACATGAGGAGAGATACCAGGCTGTTCCTCCCCCTACATCTGATTATTTGTTTTAGATGGGAAGGCCCCACCCTTATCCTACACTAATTTGGAAGTTAGACTAAGTGGATGCCACTCTTCTTTGCGTCTCCTCTTTTCCTATTCCAGTAAAACCATTCATCTATTCCTTTTTTATGACTAGACAAAATCTGGAAATGTAGGCATGTAACATTAGAATCTAGCAGTTGCTCAGGCCAGAATGCCTGCCCCATACTCTCCCATCCTGCAGATACTGACAGAAACTAGAAGACATTGTCTGTGAGTATCAAGCAAATAGAACTCCAGGTGGCAGGATTTCTCACCTGGGAAGGTGATTTTAAATCAAAGAGGATATTGGTGGCCACGTATCCTGTTCCCTGCCCACTTTCCTCTCTCCTGCCTGGGAATCAGAGAACCAGAGGCTTGTGCTATGAGACTACCCTCAGGTCTACTGCAGAGAGACCCCTCCCTCACCTCTGATTTTCTCATCAGAGCCCCTACCATGCTGTCTGTCCCTGGTGCTAGACCCTGAACTATCCCCAGACTCCTCTACTACGCTACTGTCTGTCTGTCTGTCCATGGCCTTAATAACTCTTAGTACAAATATACTCTTTACCTGCCCTTCTCTCCTGCCCCCCCCCAAAAAAAACCCCACCACCACTAACGAATCAAACCCATACAAAATAATTAACTAATTTTTCTAGTTTTATATATATGTATATATACATATGTGTGTGTATATATATACATATATACATAATATACATACATATATATATGTATACACACACACACACACACACACACACACTTGGGACACATCAGTATGTTCCAGCCCCCTTCCTCCCCTCCTGCTACTCCTCCTGCCTTCCTTTTGAGAGACAGTCTTGCATATCTTAGGCTAGATTCAAACTTGCTATAGAGCTAAAGAGAATGACCTTAAGTCCTGATCCTTCTGCCCCCACCCCACCCCAAGGGCTGGGATTATGGTTTCCACCGCCATGGTGTGCAGCACCTGCCTTTTCTTGTTTATCTTCTGCATGTCGTGTGCCACAGGGATTTGTCATAACTAATTGCCTATGGATTTACAATTTTGCTAGCCACTTATATTTCCATTTTTTCCTACCATTCCACTATTGTGTCTGATGCCACTGTCATGCAAGCAAATATTTAGGGTTAATATGGAGACACGATTTACTACATCAGAACAATGTTACCATTTTAAACAAAGGAACACTGGCACAAACCTCTTCTGAGAACAATTATTTTTTTTGAATAATATTTTCACCAACACAATATTATCATGGAGTTTTTGATAATGTGATGAATTAAAGAATAGGGCAGCTCAGTGGTAGAAGGCTCTCCTAACAAGTCTGACATCATAGGTTCAAATCCCCAATACTGTCACAGATTATTTTTTAAAGAGAGAAATGGAAGGTTTCAGAGCACATTTTCCTTGGTGGTATTATAACTGCTTAAAATAGTTCTGAATTTCCTGTTCTTCCTATACACCCAGAGCTGATAGGAAGTGTGATTGTGACTTGCAGGTGGGTGAATTGGCTGGAGGTACTGGTTAGCTTTCATATTGTTCCCAGTTTCTAATTTTATCAAACTGAACGAGATTTGTGTTTGGAGGAATTTGATGAGCCATGCTCCATGATGTAATTTTTGGCCCGATTTTGTAACTGTTCCTCAAACAAATTTATATTATTTGTTTATTATATGCAAACATATACACATAGGTCTGCATAATCTGCATAAGTCTCAGCTAACTGTTTTATTATATACTCATTTTGAAGCAGTTATTGCACTATAATGCAAGATGGCTTTGAATTCATGATTCTGCCCCCTCCAAGGTGCTGGGGTTACTGGTCTCCACCAGTACCACCACTGCAGGTTCGTTTAACATTCCCTATACATATTTTCAGTATTTACATTGCTTTTCAGTCTTGGAGATTGAACCCAAGGCTTCATACACTCTAGGAAAACGCACTATACCACTGAGCTGCGCTTCCGGCCAACTTGAAGTAGATGTCACCTGCGTAATCTGACTGTGGTCAGACATCTGTTTGTTTGCACTGTTATCAGGTTTTGTTCTAGGTATTTCCACGTTATACTGTGTGCAAATGTTTTATGTCCTTGGTAGATGGTCTTCGTCGATATGAAATGTCCTCATTTGATTCTTCCAACTTTTTGGTCTTGTATCATTTTTCACCTGGCATTTCCACTGTTAAACTCCCTTTCCCATGTTACGAACTATGCCTGGACTATCTCTAGTCCTTCCCTGTAACCTCCTGGTCCTTTTGAATACGCAACCATGCAGCCTTTCTCCATTTTAATATTTTGCTTTGTGATCATTGTGCTTTCCTATCCGCCTGAAGTTTCTTCCCCACTTCTACCAACCTCTAATAATACCACGGCCTTCCTTGTTTCAGGACGGCGGCTATAATACAAATGAGTGTTTTCTGTCTTCTAAGATAGGAGGGCGCAGCATCCCTGTCCATTCAGACTGCTGGCATGATCCAATGCATGATCCCCAGGCATTCTTTTCTCCCCCTCTGGTGAGGATGCCATAGACACTGAAGGTGACTTGGGGGACATAGAGTAAAGCAGAGTTGGTGAATATGTTTAGTGGCATGCTTCCATTGAGAAAACACTTGGATGCACACCTTTATTGCTTGGTTTGGAAAGTCAAGGCAGGTGAATCTCTGTAAGTTAAAGGCCAGCCTGTTCTACATAGTGACTTCTAGGACAGCCAGGGCTACATAGACCCTGTCTCAAAGCCTGTGTGCGCACACACATGCATGCACACATGGCATCACCACTAACAATGCACTTGAGTCTCTACCTTATGGCTGATGCTGGGCCCAGAACACATAAATTAGTCAGTACCAGTTTCCCCAGTACAGCATTATCATCTTTCTCCACCTCAAGCCCAGGAAGATCTGTTTAGTTTATAAACAGTTCCCTTTGGATAGTGACTCCAGTGAAATCACAGTATTGCTATTCTTGGGTGATTTAGTGGCAATATGAATACTCTAGTTTCTTCCATGGGAAAACACAGGTAAAGGCTGCCAACTAGACTGTGGGGAGACTTGGCACAAAGTGCAGTATGACTCTTAGCCATTGGCCATTAAAGGTAGCCATTGGCTATTAAAAGCAGTGTTTAGAATGGATTCCTTTTTTTTTTTTAAGGTCAGGGGAAAAAATTACTCATAAAGGAATTTAAAACTATTTTTCTTTTTTATTTTATTTAAAACATCCCACCTCTTTTTCCATGTTTTTTTTAAATAAACACATCAAAGGGAGTTTATTTTCAATTGTAGGTCATTAAATGCCCACTCTAGGATCTGAGACTTGAAAGGGCTTAGCTTAGACCTATTGTATGACGTTTGCAAGGCTGTGATTAGACTACGTTGATCTACTGACCTACACCAGAACGGGCATAAGGGAGACAGATCCCTATAAAGTATGCACAGATAAATTTACAATTGCAAAAGATTTTTTAAAAAGAAAAATCCTATCCCAGCTGGGTGTGGTGATGCAGGCGCAGGCAGGTATCTTTACTTTTTACTTTAATTTTTACAGGAGATGGGAGGAGAATGACTTGGCGACCTGCCTCCTAAGCATCTCTTCCCCACTGCAACCCTCAAAGGTTTCGTCTTCCTGCAACACAGCTTCACTTTAAAAGGAACGGAGCTGGGCAGGGCAAGATGGCTCATCAGGTAAAAGTGATAACCTGCGTTTGATCCCTAGAACCCACATGGTGGAAGGAAAGAAATAACCACTAGGTTGTCCTCTGACCTCCACATATTTTTGGTGGAATGTGTACACATACAGACCTAAACACACACGTCACATACAATGAATGCATAAGAAATATAAAAAATGTAAAGGACAGAGTTGTGTCTTCAAGGAGCTATTTCACTCTTTTATGTCTAAAGGCGTACAAACTACAACTCTGTGTTTTAATTTTTAAAGATATCTTCTTGATTGGTGTGACCTTAAGAAAAACAAAAAAACAGCGAGGCCTGAGAAGCAGCTAATGTACTGTAAACTTGAGACGGAGGCACCTTCATTCCCAAGTAGAGGGGAGGGACAGAGCACAATCTTGGCATAAGTTCCTTCCAGTCTTTAGTTCATCATTGCCTCCAGTGTGGAAGTTAATCTCTCTCTAGCTCCATCAGCCATGTGGTCGATAGCAGGCCCTGAATCAAATACTTAGAGGCCTTTGCTCTGTAGGATATGTAAAGCCCTCTCTTCACACTCCGATGAATTGCTAACCTCTTCCAACCCCAGGAATCTGCAAACCCCAGACAGTGGACTGGCTGAGATTTTCGTAAATTGAAGTCTGTCAGAACACAGCCAGGCCTGTTATTTCTTGTGTTATCCAATGACAGCTCTCTTTATGGACAGAACTGCCTCAGCAGGCCACAGACTGTGACAGTAACACCAAAACCATTCAGTATCAGAAAAAAAGAATAATCAAAACAGCCTTTTGTAGCCAGCCCAGAGCTGAGTTGGAGTCTAATTCCTGTGATTGGATGGTTCGTAAACCAACTAAGACCAGTGTGCTTACAAGGAGCATCCTTTAATGGAATCTTACAGATCGTGGAGAGGCTCAGATATGCTTGGTCTTTTAATCCCTTCTCATAAGTGACCAGGATGACTTTTCCATGAAGACACTGCATGATGTCCCAGAGTCAAGAACTGAGGGTCCGTGCTTTCAACCTTTAAACATCTAGAACAAGTCCTTTATCTCTGGGAAATGCTTATCGTCTTCAAAAGAGGGTGATCTAATTGCTGAAGTAACCCTCTGGTGGTGTACTGGCTTGAAACAACATGATGGAAGATCTGTAATTGTTGTACTTTACAATAATGGAGGATTTTTTTAGACTGTATTTTCTGGCCCTGACCTACCTTTGCCTTTCAAGGGCTGAGATTAAAGACATATACTACCACCATAGGGCTCATTATCATTGTATTAACAGTAAAATACAGTCTAATTGTAGGGCTATGTTGGCATGAGAAACGTTAATCCCAGCATTGTGAGTTCAAGGCCAGCCTGACTGATAGCCTGAGTTCCAGGACAGCATGGGCTACGCAAAGAAAAACCTGTCTCAACAACAAACAAACAAACAAAAAGATAATGAAAATAACATTTATTTTTATGTAATGTCTTATACAAAAATAAGTATAAGCTTAATTAAATTACAAATTAAAAATATAGCTTTACCTTAATCCTCAGTCTTTAAAACCCGTTAATTTTTTAAATTTTAGCTGTGTGATAAGTTCGTTATCTTCCTTAAAATAACAAAAATAAGAAAAGGACTCTCTTCCCAAATTCTTTTAGAGTCTGAGGAGAAAGCTGTAAGTGAGTCAACTTGTGTTGAACTAAATATTATTGGTAGCAGCAAGTCCACCGATGATAAATACAATTCACTGTGTGCATCATTAAAAGTTGATCATGTACCTGCCTGAACAATGAACCTATTCTAGATGACTGATCAATCAGTAGATGAGCATCATAAAAGCTAACACAGTTCTAAGAAGTTTCAGTTCCCTAGCAGGGAAAGGCAAACCCATGGAGGCAGTGGAAGTAGGAGTCAGAAAGATGATTATTAAGTGATGAATGGGGCATCTTTTTATTACAGTAATGCTATTCCTCAGGTTGGCACATGCCCCTGACTGTACATCATTACACAGTTGCCAAAGCACCAAGAATGAACTAAAGCCGGGTACGGTGGCACCTGGGTATGATCCTGTTGTGGGAACTATTAAAATATGAATTGTCTGGTTGTCATGCGCTTATACCTGCCCTGGTGGCCTGGCCGGCCATGTACTGGTGGACAATGACGGATCTGTTTTTATCTTGTCGAGATTCTAACTCTGCACTCTACAGTCTCTCCACCCAATTTGCTAGGTTCCCACTGGTGGGCTGCTACCATGTCAACCCCATGCTTCAAATTCCCCACAACTTTTGTGATGCACTTCAGGCAAACCCAAGCTTTGCCACCATACCTCTCTCTCTTGAACCCAGACAAGTCGCTGTGTGAAGGCAAACACAACACAAACTTAGTTCAGAAACAATGGTAACTCAATCGCTGGGCACAACAACTAAAACCTAATCTTGTAAGCCTTGTTAAAATCTGATTCCTCCGGTGGCATATCCTTGCAGATCTGCCATGATACAAGGAAACTCTAGCAGTTACATCTTACCCCTCTGCTGTCCCCATTCCAAAAGGAAGTAACTCTCCTCTGCTTCATCTCTTCCTCCATCCAAGCAGGAAGTCCCGCCTACTCACCCAGTGATTGGCTCCTTTATTCAGTAGGGGATTGGTTCACAAGAATAGCACCAGACCCATCCACAACATGATCCCAACCCTCCGAAGGCTGAGGAAGGAGGATGGAGAACTTAAGACCAACCTAGGACACAGAATCGGTTCCTATCTCAAACCAACAAAGACAAATTAATCCCAATATAAACTACAATGCTGAGTAATGATGTATCTGTCTGCTGGGGATGTTTATAATGGAGGAGGCTATGCACAGGGAGGGAAATAATAAATTATAGAAAAATCTTTGTATCTTCTGCATAATACTTCTATGAGCCCCAAACTGTACTAAAGGTTGATTTTTTTTGGGGGGTGGGTTGTTTTGTTTTTTGTTTTTTTGTTCGAGACAGGGTTTCTCTGTATAGCCCTGGCTGTCCTGGAATTCACTCTGTAGACCAGGCTGGCCTCGAACTCAGAAATCCACCTGCCTCTGCCTCCCAAGTGCTGGGATTAAAGTCGTATGCCACCACTGCCTGGCAGATTTTTTTTTTAATTAGATAACACAGCAGGACGCTGATGAGATGGCTTTGTGGGTTAAGGCCCTTTGATCCAAGTTCAGAGACCTGAGTCCTCAGGACCCACATAGTAAAGGAGAGAGTGAAACCTATGTAAGTCACCCTCTGACTTCCATATGTGTGTCAAGGTATATATGCAAGTATACACACACACGCACACGTGCATGTGCACACACACACACACGCAATAAATAAGTATAATTTTAAAAGCACAATAAGTGTGTGGTGCAGACCTTCAATCTTATCCACGAGGCAGAGGAAGGAGAACTGTAAATTTGAGGCCAACAAGTTCCAGACCAGACCAGTATTACATATGGAGAACCTGACTCAAGAAAAGCAAGTAAAGAGGAAAAGAAAAAAGGAGACAGAAATAAAAAGTCGAACAAAACTTGCCGCTCTATTTCCTCCTTACAAGCATTGTGTATATATGATTTTTTTTTTTTTTAAAAATTGGCACCTCTGTCACAAACACAAGCAAAAGGTTTCCAATTCCAGAAGAACGTGCCCCCAGCAAAATAAAGAACTTACTTCACACCCAGGTTGGATCTCCCAGGAGCAGGACTCCTCCGGAGGGAGCATTCCCCTTTGGAAAGTGTGGTCACCTAGGCATGACTGACACAGAGAGGACTCAAAGTCTGGCTCCCCGGGATGCACCCCAGCAGGGCCAGTGTACTTCAAGCTGGAGTTCTGATGCTTGTCCACACTGACCATGGGGTTCTTGATCCATCTTCGTACCTGAGAGTGCAGAGAGAGAGAGAGTAGAGAGAGAGGCATTTATTTGCTAAGTTGTCCTTTACAGCACTTTGCTGGGAGATTTGATGAGACAGAGACTGAGATGAGGAAAATCTTGTCTTACCCCTTCTCAGTCCTTCCAACCGTCTCTTCTAAACCGGTCCATGCCGACTGTTCATCCATCTCCCCAAGCATCTCCTCAATTCTAGGCTTAAGATAATGATACTTCCTCTGGTGCTGTGACAGTTACAACATTTTCATCTCTCATGTTGTAACAGTTACAACATTTTCATCTTGCCCTATTATTGTTTGCAGCACTGGGAATTGAAAGCAGGGCCTCATGCAGGCTAAACAAACACTGTGCCACCAAGCTAGGGCCTCAGCCGGTGAATGTTTCTATTTTTATGTAATTATCATTTTAAAGGGGAAGTGCTTATCTTGGCTTACGGCATAAGCAGACGCAGTCCACCATGGTGGGTAAGGCATCAGGACAAGTAGCTGCCTAAGTGTGTGCGGAGCTAGGACTCTAATCCAGGAGTTAAAGGAACAGGAAGCAGGAAATAGACAGGAAGTGGGGCTGGATCAGAGAAGTCCCAAGGCCAGGTACTGGAAAGATGGCTCCCAAGTTAGGAATTTGGACTGTTTCTGCAGAAAATCTGACTTCAGTTCCCAGCTCCCACATTGCATTGAGCAGCTCACAGCTGTTGGTACCTTCAGATCCAGGGATTCTCAGACCCTCAAGAATCCCAAGCCCTCAATAATGTTCCCATGTTCTCTACCACCCACATACACAGAACTAAGAAATAAAAATAAACCTTTAACACCTTAAGGTTACTGAGCATGGTGATGCACACTATTAATTCCAGCACTTGGAAAAGACAAGTATATATTTTTCACTATTATAAAATCTCAGGGTTTTTTTCTAGTGAAGTTGTAGACAGGGATGGAGGTATATGCCTGTAATTCAAGAGCTCAGGAGATATAGTTTAGATTGCTGTGAGTTCAAGGCTCTCCTAGTCTATATAGTTGAGCTCTAGGCCGGACAAGGCTAGAATAAGGCCTTTTCTTTGCTACTTGAGAAACTGAGGCAAGAACGCAAAAAGTTCAGAGCCAACTTGAGCTACCGAGTATGTTCCAGGCCATGATCGGTAAGTAACATTTGAGCTGGATGTGCAATCCCTCTACTTGGGGGCCTGAGGCAGGGGGAACACTTTAAGGCCAGCCTGAACTACAAAGTAAGATTCTGTCTTAATAGCTGGGAGGATGAAGAGGCTGGGCACGAGCTCACTGGAGTAATTCTAATAATTGGGAAGAACAAGTTCAAGGTCAGTCTTTGCTTTGCAAGCAGTTCAAGGCCAGCCTGAGCTACTTGGGAGCCTACCTCAACGTTCCTCTGTCAAATGTCTGTAACAGTGAATGTTATCAGTACAATATTTAGACTACAATAGACCCAGCTGTGTTCCCTGTTAGAGTCATGGTGGTTTTTTTCCCCCGTTTCACAACATAACAGTCTTTTACATTTTATTTTTTTATAAATGTTAGGTTGCATCATAATTGCTGCTCTGGGCTGTGCTTTCATTTCTTAGGGAATAATTTTATCATTTACAAGGCTCTTAAGCAATTAAAACCATATTTCTTTGTTTATATTTGTGTTTTTAAGTTTTCTTTATTTGCCTTATTGATTCGTCTGTTCTCGTCTCTCCGTCTCTTCCCCGTCTCTTCCTTTCCCGTGCCTCTCTCCCTGAGAGATCTTACTATATAACCCAAGGTGGCCTCAAACTTGTGACCTTCTTGCTTTAATTGTCAGAGGACTGGGATTAAAGAATACCTGACATCACCATACCTGACTGAAAAATCCAGTGCCTCTCTCTCTTTCTCCCTTTGTCACTGGTTCTTGTCCCTACTTTACTTTCCTTCTCACGCCCTTCCCCAATCTCCCTGCCCTGCTCCTTGAGCGGCTGGTAGGGAGCCAACCCGTGACCCTTCCTATACCCGTGACTCCACCACTGAGCTATGCCCCCAGCCCGGTATTCTTCCAAATGTCTGTTTAAACTATCATTTTTGGAGTCTTGGCAGGTATTCATGCCTACAGCCTCAGTACTTGGGCGGCAGGAAGATCAGAAGTTTAACAACGTCAGCCTCGACTTCATAAAACCATATCTCAAGCAGGTGTGTGGCGCACACCTTTAATCCCAGTGCTTGGAAGGCAAAGACAAAAATCCAAGAAAAATTGTAGTCAGGCCTTGCAACTTGTGAATAAAATGGAAGATGGATCTGTTCACATCTTGTTCCTCATCCTTGAAAGAAAAAAAAAAAAGCTAAATCGACTTGGTAAAAGAGATGGAAAGAAAGCCAGAGGAAAAAGATTAATTTCAAATTCAAGTTTGGAAATAAAGCAGGAACCATTACCAGCTTCAAGCTCAAAGCCCTCTGAAGAAGAAGAATAAAAAATATTTTCCATCTGAAATAAAACTTAGAGGGGCTGGAGAGATGGCTCAGTGGTTAAGAGCACTGGTTGCTCTTCCAGAGGTCCTGAGTTCAATTCCCAGCAACCACATGGTGGCTCAAGACCATCTGTAATGAGATCTGACGCCCTCTTCTGGCATGCAGGTGTACGTGCAGACAGAGCACCCACATACATTAAATAAATAAATAAATCTTTAAAACTTAGTTATTTCTAGGTTGATCAGAAACACATTTGAAAGGCTGAGGATGTAGCTAAGTGGTAGGGCATTTGCCTAGCATTCAAGGGGCCACAGAATCAACCCAGTCTCTACTATGGCCTAAAACTCCAACATGAAAACAAACTTGAGACTAGATCAAGAGTAGAGATTCTATTCTAGTGCCAGAATCTGAGATTTTAGGTTGCCACTCATGATACAGACAAACTTCTTTGTTTTATTATACTGGGAACCAAACCTTACACAGAAAGGTAAGCACTGTGCACTTGGCTGTACCCCTAAGCCTTAACTAAACATTTTTATTTCTCACTGTGTGTGCATGTATGGTGTGTTTGGGTGTTCCGGTGAGTGTGCCTTGTGAGTGTGCTTGTGTGAGAGCCGTTTGATTCCTTGTGAGTGCACTTTGTGAGTTTGCCTGTGTGAGTATAAATCTCCCCTTGCTTTTATGGACACTGAATTTTAACTTGAGGTGTATGTTTATTTATTGGAAGGACATATTATTTCTCCTCTGAAACACATGCAGTTTGGTAAATAAGGCAGAATGTGAAGCAGGGATTGTGAGTGAGCTCTGTGGGGGTTGAAGGCCCCCTATTTCCACCAACCTAAGGACAGCGCTGGGCAGTAAAGGCGAACTTATGGCTACAAGATGTCACATGAGTGGACACATCCCCAGGTCTGCATTTCAGGGGGGAAAGGCCAGGCAGCAAACACAGAGACTTGAGATGGAAAGCCAACCACAGCCTCCAGGAAAGCTAAAGAAAGCAATGGCTTTTGTGGATTTATCTGGGAAGTGTGTGTCCTCTATTTGCCCAGCCTTGATTCTTTGAATCCATTGCACATCTTTCTCTGAAGCTAAGAGAAATCTACGATTTGCGCATGTGCCAAGAGCAGACGTGTCTGTTGTTTTAAATCAGTCTGCTGTGGGCACAGAGAGGATGGCTCCCAGACGCCAAGACACTCTTGACAAATCAACCCATTCCAGACCTTAATGAGAATATGGTCGCCTCTCTGCAGAGAGTGCAACTAGGGAAGGATGTAATCAGAGTATCAGAGAAAAACATCACAAAAGTGACATTTTGTAGCAGGAATGGAAATGGTTGCGCGCTTTTTCTTGGTTTAGTCTTCACTCTGGCTTCAGTACGTTCCTTCCCGGTTACTTGCAGCCGATTTTCACTAGCTTTGTAGCTTCACAAGTGGTTTTTATGGGGCCTTAATTAAGGACAGGGTTTATGGTATTTACTCTAGCCTCAGAAATCCCTAGAGAGTGGTTGAGGTGTGAGATGTGAGGACAGGCACAGGCTCCCTCTCCAGTCCTGCAGCCTGGGCAAGGTGCTCTCTAAAACTGCTGAGCAGAGAGCTTCCCTCAGGCCCTTAGGGAATTCAGGCTACAGTCTGCCTCTTGCACTCCTGGGGCGGCAGGAGCTGAATTGCGTTGTGTGGAGGGAGGGTTGCAGTAGCTTTGGGAACCCTCTGAGAGCGGCCACAATGGGTCTGGGCTGGAGGCGCTGTGAATGGCCGATACAGACCCAGCCCAGGCTGTGTGGCCACCTGGGCCTCATTTTCTTCAGGGCTCCACAACAGTTGTGAAGAGCATTGTAAACAAACGTAGACTGGAGGATACATCCATCTAAAACAAAGAAGGAGTTCATTGCTGGAGGCTTGGGGGAGTCTAGTTCCAGATGGAACCAGATTTAGGAAGCAGCTATCTCTGGAGCCTGGGGTTAAAGCTTAAGACCATAACTAGAATTCTGGGCAGTGCCTAGGTAAAATACTAAATGCAACTTTTTGCTAAATCTAGTCTGCCTTGGTTTTTATTAATTTATTTGAAGGGGGGAAAAAAAAGCTATCCAGAAGCCACAGTCCCCTCGGAGAGTTGCCAGATGCGATTAAGGAGATTGGCCAGCTTTTAGGGATTTTCCACTTGTGGTTCTTTTTCCTATTATGTAATAGTAAACAGATATTACTCTTCATATAAAATGGCTTAGTTGATAATGATATTATCAACTGATGCGGAAAATTGATAGCTAGTCGGCACTTCTGTGTGATTCCCAGCCAGTAGAGCCTGTCCCTGGATTTCAGGAGGGAGAGCTGTCTCTTTCTCAAAAGCCATGGGAACCAGAAGTAGAACAACCATGGTTTCAGAGAGGCGCCCTTTTATCGTGGAAAACCTACATTTTATTCTCTGAACATCTTCATTGCGTATATGAAACCACATGATTTGTGCTTTCTATTTCTTCTGTGTCTGTGAACTACGAGGATAAGATTCACTGCTTGGCCTCTTTTAAGGCATAAGCAATATGGACTTACAAATAAAATAGTAAGCACTCTGATGTTTTTAATGGAAATTATGTTAGTTTATGGATGTCCACAAGCTTTTGCTAAGATCTCCTATCAAGGCAAGCTATTCTCGCAGCGCATTTAGTTCTGCCCCTTATATAGCCGTACCTGCCCTGAAGAGGCACCCTGAGAAGACTGAGTGGTCTCTGGAATTCCCCAGCTTTCTGAGCCTTTGGGATTTCCCAGTCCTGCCCACGCATCCTGTTCTAGATTCCCAAGGTCTAACCTTGTATTTCTCTGGGCCTGGTCTGGGGGATGGCTGGGGATGGTCTAGGAGGAAGAGAGGGGAAGGGAGGAACACATGTCTGTACCATCCTCCATGCTGTAGCTTACAAGAAGCTCCACCCTCAGAATCACTACAGTGTGTTATGAGCATTACACACCACACACAGTCTTAACCTGGAACTCAATAATCTAAGGACCCCTTCTGACCCCACTAAAAGATCACCCACCGATCAGTGATAGGCAGAGCTCAGGGACTCATTAATCTCTGAGCAACAACCTAGGCTCCTCCTCAGTGATTCACAAGCTTTCAGAACTTCTTTTCCTATCCCTCTAAGAAATTCCTCTTCCAGTACTTTTAACCTCTTTCTTCCTCTAGGCTATTGATTCTAAACATATTAAACATGTTGTTTTTGCAATGTCTCTAAAAGCTAGCAAACTAAAGCCAGCCCCCCTTTACACCCACAAACTCTGCCTTATTCCAGCATCTCTGTCCCACTACCACCATGACTTTTTCTGTTATTAACCAAGTTTCACAGAAAAACAGTCTTCATTTCCTTACCTCAAACTCTTAAATACCAGTGCACATCAATTTTGTACCAGGGTAAATATGAAAATCCCAAGTCTGACCATTTTAAATTGGGACCATCTTTCTCTTTCTTGGGTAACATTTAAAGAGTTCAACAGAACTCAACTTGGTACCATTGCTCCTCCCAGAACTAAGTGGTGGTGGTGGGGGGGGGCGAAGCAAGAGGATCAGGACAGTCAGAACAGAAATTGCTAGATGGGGAGGTTCAGGCTAGCCTGGGATACATGGGCCCCTGAAATGAAAGCCCGCAACAAATTAAACAACTTTTTTAAAGGGAGGGGGACATTTCAACAAAAGCCAGTGACTACCGTGCCACTGTTATGAGACAAGGACAGAAAGAAACATGTGTGACCTTTAAAAGAGGATGCTGGCTGCATTTCAGAGGGGACGGAGAGGAGTCTGTGTTTCCTCACGCAGCAAACATTTAACAAATGCACTCCAGAAGAGTCTCTTGGTCCGGAAAAGCCCAAAGCCACACCCAGAACTCGGCCCCCACCTTTGTAAGACTAAGAAACTCATCTTGGGGCTGCATCAAGGTTAAAGGACAAGAACATGTCAGCCTGGCACTTTGCCCTGATGAATGCAGTCTGTGGTTGATACTTACACTATGATTATAATAGCTTCATCCTGTGAGAGTTTTATATGGTATCATGAGATAAATGATAGTAGGTATCTCAGCCCAGTAGGGAGAAACCAGGGAAGGCCTCTTAAAGGCAGTGACGATTAAAATAAATCTTAAAGGCTAAGTAAAACCAAGGTGAAAAAAGAAAAGAAATTTCCATTCCAGTTCCAGGGCCTGTATTTCCAGTACAGGGGGCAAGCAGAGGCGGGATTTATGTCGGGCGTTTGAAAGACGAGTCCAAGAAAGGAAAGTCAAAACTAATTTTTCTTTCTTTACATTTACTTACTTTGCGGATGTGTGTGAATGTACTCCTGTTGTGGCAGGTTAAGCAGAGGTTGGAATAGTTGATTGTTTCCTACTCTGTAGGTCCTGGGGAATTGAACTCGGGCTGTCAGCCTTGGCCTTTACCTGCCGAGCTGCCTCTCCTGCCCACCGTTTTTTAAGGAGAGCTAGGAAGAGTGAGTCATGAGGCAACTAGGTGCCTCTGAAGCGTCTGCTGCAGGGGAGCTGGGTTATCAGGTAACTTTTGATGTGGCACAGGAGACTGTGAGCAGCTGAGTCAGAAGAGCCAGAAAGGAGATAAAGCCCGAACAAGACCCAGGGGATGGGGACCCAGAGCAAGATGATCATCAGCGCCATCGAGTGTTTCTCAAGTCTCTGCCCTTGGCCATCCAGGCCTCGATCTCGCTCTCAGTACTCTGTTTCTTCTGGCTTCTTAAAACTACAGGGACACAGTAGCTCGAATTTGTTCTGCTTGCTAGAACCATAACATCCATCCCAATGCAACAGGCAGTCTTGCCATTAGCTGGTGAGGGTGGTACTAACTTTCCCGTTGTGTTTTGTTTCAAATCTGTGTATGTGTGCACACTCATGACATGGCGTATGTGTAGGGGTCAAAGGACAATGTCTCCTGTGGGTCCTCACCTTCTGCCTTAGTTGAGACAGGATCTCTTGTTCACTATTGCCTACTCAAGACTGGCTGGCCTGGGAGTTTCTAATGAGGTGCGTCTGCCCTCTACCTCTCAGTTGCTGTACTGGTATTACAGATGTGTTTGACTGTGTTCAGCTTTAAGTGCATACAGAGGATCTGAGCTCAGGTCCTCGTGCTTGTGTGGAAACCACTTTACCCACTGAGCTATCTGCTTAGTTCTCATTAAGACCCATTTTGCTGGGAATGATGCCCTGTAAGAAAGTCCATGCAACTGTAACCGAAACATTTGCTGCCTACCATGCCAAGGAACTTGTGTCTTTCCTTTGTTTTCAGTATGAAATACGTTGGCATTCCTTACTCAATGTTAAATGCAGCTGGCTGAACTGATGCCATGACTCACTAACAGATGTTACAGGAGCAGAAACACCCATGTTGGTGGTAGTCTAGAATACCAAGTTGTAGAGGTTTGGTTTGTGGCTATGTATTGTAATGTTCGATTTTGTATCCCAAGGCCTAGTTATCTCAAGATGAGTGAATTCTCACATATGACTGCTTTTATTGTGCAAACTTTGCTCCTTAATTTGAAACTATTGGTTAATAAAGATGCCTGTAGCCTGTAGCTGGGTAGAAGAGAGATAGGCAGGACTTTGGTTGCCTGGTTTGGGGTCTGAGGCAGAGACCACAAGGGAAAGGAGGAGGAGGAGGAGGAGGAGGAGGAGGAGGAGGAGGAGGAGGAAGGTGCCTTGGGGAGATGGATTGTGAGCACAAGGCCATTAGGGCTGGCCTGTTGGAGTAGGAAGGCCTTAGGCAGAACATTACAAGTGATATCTCTGACAGGGCAGTAGACAAACTAGCATAGAGGGTTAATATCTGCCCAGCTCTAATGCTGTAAGGCTTATTATAAATATAATAGTGAGCCGGGCAGTGGTGACGCACGCCTTTAATCCCAGTACTTGGGAGGCAGAGGCAGGCGGATTTCTGAGTTCGAGGCCAGCCTGGTCTACAAAGTGAGTTCCAGGACAGCCTGGGCTATAAAGAGAAACCCTGCCTCAAAAAACCATAAATAAATAAATAAATAAATAAATAAATAAAATATAGTAGTGTGTATCTTTTATTTAGGAACTAAATGATCTAAGGTAGGGTAGAAAGCCCCAGATAATACTTACTGCAACACCAAGTATACTAGGTTATAGAACTCCCTGGCGCGGCGCACCCCAACCCTCCCCGTGTCCTTTGATCTTCTATCGCATCCTGATGGAAGTGGGAACACAGTTCAGTCATACACTCAGGACAATCATCCAACCATCTAGCTTCTCATCAACATTTGACTGATCTGAGGGTTTACTTGTTGAAATGAAAAAAAAATACCACATGCCTATTGTTTTACTTGTCTATGTCCCTTTCGAGCGGGTGAATCCTGAGAGGATGGCCACACCACTGCCTCACTGGCTCCTTCTTGTGCCTTCTCCCAAGCCTGCTTCCTGTCTCTTTCATGTTGAGTCACTCACAAAGCAAGAGAGTCATCACCATCTGACCTGAGCTCAACTCCTTTTCTAACTGCAGCAGAGGATGGCAGAGGATTTGAAGGATAAAGGCAGGTTTTATCCAGGGCTTTATCCAGGGAGGACTGGCCTTGGAGGTGTGCTTGAATGAGCAGAGTCTACACAGAGGGCCACGTTGGCAATGAGGCTGGGGCACCAAAACACTGAACTACTAACCACAGCTGGTTTTGTATTGTGTTCTGCAGGAATTTGAGCGGGCCCTGTCAATGAACCTTGTCTATGGATAGAGTTTCAGACTTTTCTTTAGGTCCCCTAAACGTAGACATTTGAAGGAAGGTTTTAAAAAATCGGGCGTGTCTGTGTGGTGGGATAGTTTAGGTGGTAGAAGGCTTGCTTAGCATGCTTAATGCCCCAGTTGGATCCCCAGTACCACAAAAATCAGCCATGGTGGTACATCCCTGTGACCTTGGCACTTGGGAGGCAGAGACAGGAGGATCAGAAGTTCAAGGCTAGTGTCAACTTTCAACGCTGGACTGAGAGTTTGCCTCAAAATAACAAGGAAACACTGAGCTGGGTGTGATAGCACAGACTTTTAAATCCCAGCAGTAGGTAAGGTGGATTTCGAACTCAAGGCAAGCCTGGTCCACAGAGTGAGTTCAAGGATATTCATGGTTATACAGAGAAACTCTGTCAGAAAATTGAACAAGTATTAACCAGAAAAGCTAAAACCAAACCAAACACACCACAGCCAAGTATAAAACAAAACAACAGCAACAAAAAAGACTCTACGGCGATGAACTGAATTAAGAGAACTGAATTTTAGTGGCTGGAGATGCCGTGGTTTGGAGCCCTTGCTGCTCTTCCAGAGGATCTACATTCAATTCACGGCACCCACATGGTGGCTCAGAACCATCTGTAATTCCATTTCTAGGGGATCCCATACCCTCTTCTGAGGTTTGCAGCACTAGGCACACACACACACACACACACACACACACACACACACACACACACACTACACCGACATCCGTGTGGGTTAAACAGAACCCATGTAAAGTCAGAATTAAAAGAGATCAGACTGTAACTCTAGCTTCGCAATGGCCCTGAGCAAGATACTCGATGCTTCTGAGATGTTTTCAGTGTAGTTATTATGCGTAGGATGGAGGTCCTGGAGCAGGTTAAGTCCTTGTAGAGCCTCTTGCCACATCATAGATTCAAGACTATTCACTGGAATACTGCTCATAAGGCTTTGGCCTCCGTGTCTAGGGCACATGGCACTCAGGACAAAATTGTTGAACGAATGCATAACCAAAGGGTATTTGCTCTGCCCTGAACATTTTCTCCCTGCCTGGCTCTCCCACCATACTCTTCCCCAACTCTGAAGTTGCCCCATTAAGCTTAAATAAATAAATAAATCCAAAAGGTTTTAAAAATCATCTCACTGTCTTCATGCGAGTTGTCAGAAAAGCCATTTCAATTGCAAAGCTAAAGGCCGAATGAAAGTCTTATTGTTAGAACTGTGTACATTGCTTAATTAAATTGAAAGAGGTAAATAACGGAAAGATTAACGCGCAGAGGGCTAGGTGCAGCTCTGACAGCTCTGCCCACTTATGGCATGCGCTTATACAAACTGTATGCACACTCCATTTCAGTTTCCTACAGAAACAGTGTTCTCCAAATTCCCCCTGTGCTGTCTTGGTAATGGTTTCTATTTCTGTATTCTATTTTTTCCCTTCACTTCATGTTTTATAAATGAAGAAATGGTGAGGTTTAATTGTTCCCTGAAAGCAAGAACAGAGCCTAAACTAAGAGGAAAGGAAAAAAAAAAAAAAACAAAAGAAAAGGAAGGGAAAAGCCAGGGACTGCATACCTACTCTGTCTGAGAGTTGTGCTCAGCAGTGGGAGGTAAATGGTAGGAGCCTGCATTTGGATTGGCACAGCTGTTTAGAGATAGTACGGAAGGTTCTGAAGTTGGATAGTTCGCTATGCTGAATGGTTACACAGGCTCCTTACACCCAGCAGGACATTGATTCGAAGTTCCAGGTCAGGGTTTGGGATATAACTTGGTTGGTAGAACTCTCGCCCAGCATGCATAAGGTCCGGGGTTCAATACTCCAGTGCCTTTTCAATGCTCCAGATACCCCATCAGGCATGGTGGAGCAAGCCCGTGAGATCAGCATTTGGGAGCTAGGGCAGGAGGACCAGAAGTTGAAAAGCCCTTCTCTATAAGCCAAAGAGGTGTGTGGTTTAGCTGGAGTGTGCTAAAGCTGGTTTTATGGCAGTAACCCTGACCACAGCTGTATTTCTTAAACAGCCCAGGCTGGCCCAGGGAAGGCACGGCACACAGTGGATTGAGCCTTTCTACAGTTAGCAATCAAGAAGATGCATCCTGGGTATGCTCACGGTCCGATCTGATGGAGGCAATCCCTCTATTGAGACTCCCTCACCCAATCTGATGGAGGTGATCTCTGTATTGAGACTACTTCCTCACCTAACTCTGGGCTGTATTATGTTGAAAGCTGAAACTGACTATGGGAAGGAATAATGAAAAAAATAAAGCCATCGTCTGCTATGTAGTGACTTTGAGGCTAGCGTGGGATACATGATTAAAACACAACATGAAACAAAACAAAACAAAAACAACTACAAAAAACAAACAAGCCAAACCTCACAACAAAATAAAATGAAAAGGAGAATGAACACAGCCTAGTTGGCGGGGAGATATCCACAGGCAGAGAACAGAGTCAGACAGTCCCTGCTCCCACTCTCAGGAGTCCCACACGAAGACCTAGCTGCACAAGTGTTGCAGATGTGCAGAGTGCCTCGGTCCATCCCATGCACGCTCTTTAAATTCAAGGGCAATTAAATTAAGACAGAGGGATATGGGGTGCAGTTTATCGCTGTCAGAGGTGCTTTCAGGGGAGTTGGTGAGCAGGGGCTTACTTGGTGTCCCTGGTGCTGGCTGGCCTCATGGGGTGGGTGGAGGGAGGGAAATGGGTGGGGGAAGGGTGGGAAGGGGAGGAGGAGGGATAAAGTGAGGGGAGTATGGAGAGGGTGAACTGAGATCAGTGGTGGCAGGGAGGGGAAAAGGGGAAGGGGCGGGCATCTCTGGGACAAGCTAGAAACCTAGGACAATGGAAACACCAGGAATCTATGAGGGTGACCGTAGCTAAGACTCCTAGCAACGGGGGGATGTGGAAAGGTCATCTTCTGTAACCAGAAGAGACTTCTACTGGAGGGACTGGGATACCAACCCAGACACAAAACCTTAGACCCACAATGTTTCCTGCCTATAAGATGTGCAGAGGTAAAAGATGGAGCAGAAGTTGAGGGAGGGGCCAATCAATTAGACTGGCCCAGATTAGACCCACGCCTTGAGAGGGAGCCCCCCCCCACTCCATTAATGATACTCTGCTATCCTTGCATAACTGTCATCGGAGAGGCTTCACCCAGCAAATGATGGAAACAGATGTAGAGACCCACAGCCAAACATTTGGGGGAGCTTGGAGAATCCTGTGGAAGAGGGAGAAGGATTGAAGGAGCCAAAGGGGTCAAGGACACCACAAGAAAACCTACAGAATCAACCAACCTGAGCCTGGGGCTCACAGAGCCTCAACTGCTAACCAGAGAGCGTGCACAGGGTGCACCTAGGCCTGCTGCCCATTTGTAACAGTTGTGCAGCTAGGTCTCCATGTGGGACTCCGAACAGCAGGAGCAGCAGATGGGTCTGACTCTGTTGCCTGCCTTTGGATCCCTTTCCTCTAACTGGGCTGCTTTGCCCAGTCACATGAAAGAAGATGTCCCCAGTCCTAGTTGATATGCCAAGGTGGGTTGATATCCATGGGAGGCCTCCCCCTTTCAGAGAAGAAAGGGAGGATGAAAGAAGGCAGGGAGGGGAGGGGGGAGGGAGGGAGGGGAAGATGTGATCTGGAGATTGAAATGTACAGTAAATAAATTAACAAAATAAAATGCAAAAAAAAATGACTGTTAACATGAATCTGTGTAAATGGAGACAGAAAGAAAACAGAAGAGATTTTTCAAGTCAGAGGCATCTAAATAATTGTAATAAATAAAAAGTCAAGGGGCCAGAGTCAAAGAAAGATTTCTCAAGAGAGAGCATCTTTCCAGATCTGGCCTACTCTGCTAGCGGATATCAATACTGGGCAACAGAGACTGACTGGGGGGTGGGGGTGGGGGAGAGGGAGAGAGAGAGAGAGAGAGAGGGAGAGGGAGAGGGAGAGAGAGAGAGAGAGAGAGAGAGAGAGAGAGACAGAGAGAGAGAGACAGAGACAGAGAGACAGAGAGAGACAGAGAGACAGAGAGAGAGAGAGACAGAGAGAGAGAGACAGAGAGAATAAACATATGAATATGGTGACTATATCATCCCTGGGCATGTATTTAATACAGCACATTTACAGGACCCTACTAAGCGCCAGAAGGAAACAGGCTTTTCATAGGTTAGAGATTGACTGATAGGAGATGCGGCAGGAAATGATTTGTGGATGCTCCTGACCAGGAATACTCCTCACCCATCCTTTACTATAGAATGAAATAAATCAGCTACGGAGGCTACACAAGTGTGTATTAGCAGATGCTGTCATCACTGTATGGCAAGCTGGTAAGGAAAGTGTAAACACTTGCTTAGCTTTGTTGGGAAAATTCACTATTTTGTTTTTTAGCATCTTGGTATTTCCTTCAATCCCTGCACTTACTTTGGAGCACACACACACACACACACACACACACACACACACACACACACACACACACAGTACTCACTCACTTTCTTTCTTTTCTTTTCTTTCTTTCTTTCCCTTCCTTTCTTTCTTTCTTTCTTTCTTTCTTTCTTTCTTTCTTTCTTTCTTTCTTTCTTTCTTTCTTTCTTTCTTTCTTTCTTTTCTTTCTTTCTTTCTCTCTCCCTTCCTCCCTTTCCCTCCCTCCCTCCCTCTCCCTTCTTCTCCCTCCCTCTCCCTCCCTTCCTGCCTTCCTTAATAAAAACAAAGTCTCATTCTGAGACTCAGACTGACCTGCCTCAACCTCCCAAGTGCTGAGATTCTAGGCACACTGTACTACACTCAGCCTGATAAAGCCAGGCCTCCTTCCTCTCTGTCCTCCTTTCTTCGGTGGGAATGGCTCTTCTCAAAGCTGTAACTGGGTCAAGGTCAGTACGCAGGACACCTGCCTTCTGGGGTGTGCATTCATGGAACTCTACAGTCTGACACTGGTCATGCTGGTTCATTTGTGTGTGTGTGTGTGTGTGTGTGTGTGTTTGCTGCTTAGAGACATAGTTTCTCTGTGTATCCCAGGCTAGCACTAAACTTATATAGTACTGAACATATTCACAATATAGTCTGGGTTGCCTTGGAATTCACAGCACCTCAACGTCTTCCTCGCCCTCAGACTGCACATGTCCACTGCTTAGACTATGGAGACAGACCCAGAAGGGATGGCAGCTGCTGTATCCTTGAGCAAATGGAAAGGCTTGAGATAAAGGTACACCTAAGAAGAGACAGCGAGAGGCAGAATCCCACCGTGCTCAGATCTAGAGTGTGCAATTCAAACTGTAAACCTCGACGTTGCTAGGTACGGGAATGAAATTATGTGGGAAGAAAGCCACTTTTAGTTCCAAAGACTTCACAGGGTCGGCGGCAGGGACTCTGAGCACAGATGTTAGCTGTGTGATCCAGATCCAGCGGCTTTTTTTTTTTCCTCTTCTTGTCGTTGGGGCGTCTGTCTGTTTATTTTGGTTTTGGTTTGTTTTAGGGCTCCTGTTGTGCCATACATCATCTCTTTGGGGGCTGAACTGTTGAGAGTTATTGAGGTAGGGTCAGCTGGATCTGTTGTGGGCAGGCACTTAGAGGCTCATGGTAGTGGCAATTTGCCCCACATTATGGAATGATTTTAATATTTTGAAACCAGCTTGCCAATGAACAGCAGCCAAATATCAGCCCCAGTCTAAGGAAAGAGGAGACAGAACCGAGGCTACTCCACATGTCTGTGGAAATGCAGTTGTATCACATGGCTTGTATGAGACAATAACTGTAGGATTGTTAGCACTCATAGCGTGGTTCACTCCATGTCATCTTGATTGCATCCTCAGTTGGTCACATCTGGGGTTTAATCTCTCTTCCAGAATACCATTGTCTATGAGCGCTCCACTCAGAACCCAAAGGTAACTAAGGGTCTTTTTTGTTTATCAGATTTTTGTTGTTGTTTTTAAACAAGAACTCCTATAATCCACACTGGCCTCAAACTCTATGTGCAGTGGAGGATGACTTTGAACTCCTGACCCTTCTGTTTCTACTTCCCAAGGCCTGGGTTATAGGTTTGTACCCATGTGCTTGGACAGAGGACAAAGGATTGATTTTTTTTTTTTAAATCATTGGCTAATATCTAGTATAAATAAAAACAAGCACTTTTAAGACAAAAAAGCAAATGATCTGAGTACAAAGAGTATTAACTAATGAGAAGATAAGGAAGAATATTATGGAAATGTGGAATAAAATTTCTTGGGTAGAGTGGATTTTTACCTATAGATACGTTGTCTAGTAAAGTCACTAATCAGTAATAGAATCAAAATTAAAATAATACTGAAAGCCAGAGAAATAAATACTGGAATGCTTGTCGTGAATACTAAAGAGATGCTGTTACTGCTGCTGGTTGGACAGCTGTGAATATTAGAGAAATATTGTTGTTACTCTTGTTAGTTGGATTGCATGATCCTTGTCTGTACCCCTAGCAGGTAGGAGGTAGAGGCAGGAGGATTAAGAATTAAAGGACAGTCTCAGCAATATAGTGAGTTTGAGGCCAGCCTGGGCAACATGAGACCTTGTTTCAGAACAGAACGAGTCCGTTAGTTGCAAGTGATGGGCTCAGAAGGGCTTCTCTCAGTCTCACGAGATGTCGCTTGGGAGTTCAAGGGCACCATCTCAAGTGATGGCTTAATCTTCTTGCTTACTGCTTTCTTTCGTCCCTTTCCAAGTCACTGGCCCCCTTGTTCCCAAATCTACCTTCCCAGGACACAGTTCGGGTCATATTATCTCCTTGCTACTTACCTTCCAAGTTCCAGTCTACTGAATAAGGTTCAAGTCTCCATGTTAGTATTTTGTCTTGTCTCGGCTACATTTCACATCCCTTGAATGCAGCTCAGATCTGGTGTGTTTATGTACTTATTTAGTTGTTTTTGCTAGAGGGGAGGGTGGAACTCAAGGCCTTACTGTTGTTACACAGGTATATTGTTTGTAGAGATGATTCTCACTGCTACCTTCCAACTCAAGTTGGTCATAAACTCATGATCCTCCTGCCTCAACCTACTGAGTGCTGGGATGACAGGCATGTGCTACCAAGCTAGCTTAGAGGATGATTATGATGGGTAGGAAGCATTCGTGACAAGTTCACAAGGTCATTGACTGCTAGGAAGGGTCGTCTTGATGAGACGCCCCCCACTGGCTCATATTGCTGCATGCTTAGTCCCCAGTTGGTGAGCTTTTGGGGAAGGATGAAAAGGTGTGACACTGCGGTGGACTTGGAGGTTCTAAAAGTCCTAGCCAGGCCTGATCTCTCTCTGTCTGCTGCTTACAGATGAAGATGTAACTCTCTCAGCTACTGTTCTAGATCCTGCCTGCATCCCATCATGTTCAGTGCCATGATGACAATGGACAGATCCCCTGAAACTGTAAGGCAGCCCCCAGGTAAATGCTTTCTTTTGTAAGAGTTGCCTTGGTCATGATGTCTCTTTGCAGCAATCAAACAATAACTAAGACAAAGGTATCTGAGGTGTAGTTAATATCTATAATCAGTTGATGTTGTATGAGTTTATCGTTAGTTGCCAGGGTGGGCTTCATTCTCTCGGTTCAAAGACCGGAAATTCAACACTGAAATATCCTTGAGTAAGAATTCTTTCTTACTTTCAGACCATCAATATTCAGCCTATCCTGAAGAGTCCAGACTTGATGACCTACCAATGACACGGCCATATCCACTCTCCCTATAGCTACCTCCTAACTGTTGCACTTATCTAGAGAACCCTTACAGACACAGAGATCAAACAAGAGCAAAGATAACAAAGACGCCAGGAGACTAGAGCTACAGGTTCCCCGTGTGAGAGCAGTCATCCTGTGAAAAGTGCTGTGGGGGCCGAGGGCACGGAGGAGGATATGGAGGAAGACCCGCACCAGCTTCCCATATACCTCAGTTAAAGGGAGCCTTCTTCTCGTAGAGAATGCAGCTGCCTTGCAGAGCCCACATCAAAGAGGACGTCTGAGATCATCAACTCTCTGAAGTCTCAAAATGGTGCAGGTTTTGATTCCAGGCATCAGCCAAAATGAATCCTTTCCTTACGGCCCTTTGTAGCTCTTTGGATTTTATTTGCTCTTGTAATGCTTTCCCCCTAGAACTTTGCCATGGCCTATATAAATATAAAATATAATAACCCAGAACGGTCTGTGGAATGTCTTCGACACATGTGCAGTCAGTCCTGCTTCTCGCATGGCCCTCAGCCTGCAAACTATAAATCTGAGGCTGTTCTATAAAGCATGGGTCCAGCCATGCTGTAACTGACCAGAACTCGGATATGGTTAGTAAATCTGTAAACTTTCTGCTAATGTTTTTCTTTCTTAAAGATTGTTTAAAATTCATTTTATGTGTATGAATGTTTTGCCTCTATGCATGCCTGTGTACCACATGCATGCCTGGTGCCTGTTAGAGGCCAGGAGAGGACGTCAGATCCCCTATTGCAGATGGTTGTGAACTGCTGTTTGGGAGCTGGGAATAGAACCTGGGTCCTCTGGGAGAGCATCATGCACTCTTAATCCCTGAGACATCTCACTAGCCCCTGCCAATGTTTTTCTTTCCACATTGGTCAAAATTCTAGGCAGTCAAATGCTTTTAGTCCTGTGTTGAGTTTCCCAAATATTTTCTATGGGACGATACCCAGGAAAAACGTGTTCTTTAGCACGTGCACATACAAGATCTCCTTCTGCTCTAGGGACTCTGGTGTCACAAACTGGTGTTAAACCGGATGTATAGCAGAAGACGACCTTGGATTTCTGACCCTCTTGTCTCTTCCTCCCAGTGCTGAGATGACAGGCCTGGACCATCAAGCTTAGTGTGAAATTTTATTTGAGACAGGATCTCTTTCTGGGTTAACCTGAACTACATCATCCTTTTGTCTCAGCCGTCTGAGTGCCGGGATGCTCTGTGTGTAGGCATAAGCCATCACTCGTAGCTTGAAAAATAGACTTTTAAAACATCTTTGAAATCTACAAATAGTATTAATTATTGTTTCAAATGCTTGCCACTCCTTATAAAACCATTGAGTGGATCTTAGGAAAATAGTTCCAACACTGAGAGGTGAATTCCTGTGAAATTCATACTGTATGTGTGCGCCCCTCCCTACATGCCAACAAGCAGGCACACGCTCCTGGGTGGGGCACCTTTCTCCCCTGAGCATTGTGTTCTGGAGTGTCCGCTTTGCAGGACTACTCTACAGAAACTCTGACTGCGATATGTAGCCAATATAAAGAATAATTAGAACATAATAACAATCCCTAGCCACTGGAGATGAAAATAATGGATTTTCTTATTTGAAACAAGATACCTTTTAACTGAAATCATTAGTGCTCAGATGGAAATTATGCACATTTTAACTCCCTAGGAATAGTCACCTTGAAGGCTATTGAGTGCGTTCTGGTACTGGTTAACATAATTGTGTTCCACTTTCTTTTATTTCATTAAATTATATACAATTATATTAGCTCGGTGAGACACAGACTTTGAGATTTTTTTTAAAATGAGTTTCTAAAATGGGAAAGGTACTGTTTCACATCATCTGCAGAGAGTTAATAAAGCTTGGGTTTGAATACACCTTCATCATTTGTCAACTCTTAGGACCCATAATGTTCTTAGCTATCTGCTCTTCTCCATCTGCCTAGAAATAAGGACGTTTTTAACAGACTTATTTAGTATTTTCCAGAGCAACGGTGTCGTAAAAATATATTTAGCTACTGATTAGAAAGCAAGCTTGTTTGTTTAGAAGTTGAGGTCATCCTAAAATACAAGGTCACTGACTTAGTCTTCCAGTTAGCGTGGGTTTCAGATCTTCTTCCACAATCTTGGAATGGCCTACACAATCATTCATATCTTAAGATTTCTGAGTAAAATAATCAATTCAGGTTAAAATACACAAATAGGCCAAGAGGAGGATAGCAACTGTTCTCTATATTGCATAATAATGTCAATTTCTATAGATGCTATTCTTGAGACAGGGTTGATAGGCAGTCTAGACTAGCCTCTAACTCATATCCTCCTGCCTCGGAGTATTGAGATTATGTACATGAGCCACTGAGCCCAACTCAAAGACTAGTAGACATCTAAGAGAAACAATGTACTTCTTCCTCAGCATTTCAGAAGCTATTGGAACTGGGACCCTAATTTGCCTCTGATATTGGAGACAGAGCTAAGAGTACTAATGGAGACCCTAAATGGACAAATACTCCACCCTATTGCCAAGAGCCCAGGCTTACTCCGAAATAGCATCCATAGTCAGCATGATTGGATGAGCCTTGGAAACTATCTTAGGACAGTTCCATTGGGGAATCCTAGGGGACATAGGGGACATGGCCTTAGAAAGATGGCCTTTGAGGGGAGACATGATCTGCAAGGGCTACTGCTGGATGAGCCTAGTTTTGGCTCCTCCTCATACATGGTTTATAAGCCTGATGGACACTACCATACATGGATGGGGGAAGGAGAAGGAGGCATTGAATGAATGGGGTCTAGCAGGACTCCTGTGGCTCCGGTCCTATGGACAGTGCCTGTGACAGACTTTCTCCAATTTATACTACCTTTAGTGCCCTCAGACTCTCCCAGGTCACTGATTCTCAAACGCAGGCCTTCTCTGGAGATCCAGCAGTTCAGAAAAAGTGAAACAACTGAGCCTTCATTGGAACAACAGAGGAAGCATGCAGAATTGGTGCTGAACCCATAGCTAGAACTTCCAGTTCAGTAGGTGGGGTCAGAGCTTGGAATGGAGTTTCTGTGACACTTCCTGGGGAAGGGACCACACCTTTGAAAGCCACCAAATAGTCTTTCTTTGGTTCCTGTGGTTCCTCTCTGTGTCTCTGCCCCTCCCTGATCAACTGAAACCCAGTTTTGGTTTGGCTTGGTTTTTTGTTTTTTGTTTTTTGTTTTTCAGTTCTGATAACCTTTTTCTCCAACTGAACTTCTTTTCTTTCTTTCCCACAGGGCTAAGTTGTCAGGTGACTATTTGCTAATCTGATTAACTGCTTTGAATGTGTCCCAGACCTTACATCCCAACTGGTAAAAGGAGGTCACTTCAAGTCCTGCCTGTCAGTTGTCCCATAGATCCCTTATGGGCATGTATGCAAATGCTACACCAGTTAACCACTTCTGCACCTCTAACCCCACTTCTGTTAGGTTGCTGTGCACAGCGAGACTTGCTGGTGACCGCTTGGCATCCTTGGATGCTCTAGGTCAGTGGTTCTCAACCTATAGCTTGAGACCCCTGTGGTCTCATATCAGACATTTACATTATGGCTCATAACAGTAGCAAAACTAAGTTATGAAGTAGCAACGAAATAATGTTATGGTTGGGGGCAGGGGATGGGCAGGTCACCACAACACCAGGAACCATAGCATAAGGAACGTCAACATTTGGAAAGTTGAGAACTGCTGCTATAGCTATTCTCAAAGACTGTAATCTCCAAATACATTAATTATCAGGGAATGTGGAGATCATTTCCAAACACAGGAATCCGGGGAGATGCTTTTGAACCACGGCGTTCTGAGACTACTTTGACAGGAGTTTGGCTGAGCCCTTTGATGGCAGTCAGCATGGAGGCCGACAGGAACAAACAGGGCTGAAGGAAGGAGCAGCTGTGACACGAGAAAGAAATAGAAAGGAACCTGGAGAGAAAAGCCATTTAAAAACCAAACCCTTTCCGGAGCAAAAGCCACAAGTACGGGTATTGTAAGTGGCAAAGAGGTGTGTCTAACATTTTGTGGTAAGGACTTTGGCAGTTCATCTTCAAGGTCTCTCACACAAGAAGGAGAAAGTAAGGAGTCACTGGAGGAAGGGCTGAATAGGCCATGAGGAGGGAGGCCGTTATAAGATGGGGTGTTGGGAAGCGCTAAGCATTTTTTCTCCTACCTTAAAAGCTTCATGTATTTGCCACTGTCCATTGGACCTATTTTTTTTTTAAGGTTTATTTTATGTATATGAAAGACACACCAGAAGAGGGCATCAGATCCCATTTCAGATGGTTGTGAGCCACCATGTGGTTGCTGGGAATTGAACTCAGGACCTCTGGAAGAGCAGTTAGTACTCTTAACCGCTGAGCCGTCTCTCCATTCCCCTAATTTTGTGTTATAAGCTATGTGTCTTAGACAGGGTTTCTATTCCTGCACAAACATCATGACCAAGAAGCAAGTTGGGGAGGAAAGGACTTATTCATCTTACGCTTTCACACTGCTGTTCATCACCAAAGGAAGTCAGGACTGGAAATCAAGCAGGTCAGGAAGCAGGAACTGATGCAGAGACCATGGAGGGATGTTCCTTACTGGCTTGCTTCCCCTGACTTGCTTAGCTTGCTCTCTTATAGAACCCAAGACTACCAGCCCAGAGGTGGTACCACCCACAAGGGGCCCTCCCCACTTGACCACTAATCAAGAAAACGCTCCACAGCTGGACCTCATGGAGTCATTTCCTCAGCTGAAGCTCCTTTCCCTGTGATAACTCCAGCTTGTGTCAAGTTGACAGACAAAACCAGCCAGTACACACACACACACACATACATACAAACACACACAAGTGCATATGGAAGTCAGAGCACATTTTGTTGGATCCATTCTCTCCTTCCACCACGAGGGGCTGAGAGATTGAACTCTGTCATCAGAAGTGACAAGCACTTTACCCTTCCACCTTCTCTCTGGCTGTTTTCTCTATTCACTACTCGTCCGTGGTGTCTCATCTTTAAGCCATCCAAGCCAACACGAGGAAGTTTCCATTAGTAAGGAAACCACCGTTTATTTCCTCACTCACAAACCCCGCTGTCGGTGCTAGCTGGAGTGATGGAGCCTGCAGCAACTACAAAGGCCCTTTGAATGTCAGTTTCATTTCAACCTTAACCTCTGAGTTTTTCCACAGACCCCGTGTGAAGCCACAAAGATCCTTTTGTCCGGATGTGACTGTAACACACTGCAGTAGGAGCTCTTGTTTTGGAAACTGACACCTGTGTGAGTCTGAGGCAGCTGAGGCTGAGCTGTTTGCCAGACCTCTCCACAGGTCCCATACTCTCAGCCTTCCCGGCCTGGGGAGAAAACTGTATTCTTTTCACTGTGGAGTTCTGGCTACATGTTTTAGAAGGAAAAAGAGGCAGCCTGTTAAAATTGCAAAGTACGATTTTAGAAAACTTTCAGAAAATGCCAATGAATTTAAGCAGAACTCAGTCTTTACCATGGACAAATGAGTATTTCTTGAGGGGCTGGCTAGATGAATAATTGAACACATATTCACTTCTGAAAAGTGCACAGACCGGCTAGAATCGTGCTTCCCATAGGGATAGCATGTGAAGCTCAGAAATCATTTTTTATATTCTGCACTGACTAAAGTAAAAGGGAAAGTGAAAATAATTAGCTGGGTTTTTTTGTTTTGTCTTTTTTTGTTTTGTTTTTTGAGACAGGGTCTCACTATATAGCTCTGTCTGTCCTAGAACTTGATATGTAGACCAAGCTGGCCTCAAATTCACAGAGATCTGCCTGCCTCTGCCTCCTGAGTACTGGGATAAAGGCGTGGGCCACTGTGGCCAGCAGAAAATTGATTTCAGTGATGTAATTTACTCAACCCAATATACTCCCAGATTAAATATTCTCAAATGTACTCCAGATAAAATTGCCAACAGTATATTTTATGTTAATTTAATTTTTTTTTAAAGTTTAGAGTTTAGTACTAAATAAATTATTCATTTTATATGTTTTATGTCTTTAAAGCCTGATTTGTGTTTTAGACCAGAAGCATACCCCAGGTCAGACGAGCTACTCCTCATGGGCTCTAGGGCCGCATATGACTCCTGGCTGTGACACTGGACCTACGGGTCTAGTATGTTGAAGAGAAAATGACACAAAAGACTGAATACCAGCTCTAGCTGCTTTAAGGGGAGGAGGGACTTTCCATGGGAGGGAAAGCACTGGAAATGGGCACGGCTCCGTGGGAGCACTCAGGCAGCAAGCTCAAGCCCCTGTTCAATGCCCAGCATTAAAAACAGAAAGAGGAGGTGAGACTGCAGTTGGAAGGAGTGGTTGCTTCTCAAGCAGACAGACAGACAGACGGACAACACAGAGGGAAGTTCAGACTAACAGACCTACAGAAGCAACTCTCCAAGGAAGACCGTCAGGCTGACAGATCTCCCCACAACGAAAATCTCACTGCGCTTCAGCTATACGGAGCCCCCAAGATCACATCCTGTTTACATTCTCCTTTTCTCTCTGTACTGGCTGGTTTTGTATGCGAAAGCCATACAACCTAGAGTCATCAGAGAGGAAGGAGCCTCAGTTGAGGAAATGCCCTCATGAGATCCAGCTGTAAGGCATTTTCTCAATTAGTGATCAATGGGGGGAAAACCCAGTCCATGTGGGTGGTGCCATCCCTGGGCTGATGGTTCTGAGTTCTATAAGAAAAAGCAGGTTGAACAAGCCAGGGGGAGCAAGTCAGTAAGCAGCATCCCTCCACGGCCTCTGAATCAGCTCCTGCCTTCAGGATCTTTTGCCTGCTTCAAGTTCCTGTCCTGAATTCCTTCAATAAGGAATAGCAATTATGGAAGTATAAGCCAAAGAAACCCTTTCCTCCTCTACTTGCTTTTTGGTCATGATGCTTTGTCACAGCAATAGAAACCCTAACTAATACACTCTTCAATGTAGCCTTTGGTTTTGGTCTCTCTGCTTTAGATACATAAATCTATATGTCACCTTCCAGACATTACTGATGTCTCCCCCCTGGGGTATGCCCTGCCTAGAACTTGTCTGAGTTCTAGGCATCATCACATCTAACACCCAGTAGATGATGACACATAGTTCTCAATATGTACAGTATATTTGAAGGGAGGAAGGATTTACATTGAGGAAGAAGAGGAATAGGAGTTGCTAGTGAACCCGTTGCCAAGGATCGAGAGCATCAGACAAAGGTTTGTAACGAATTCTGCGAACGGTCTCCATTTATATCCTGCATATTACATATTGACCTGCAGTATACACATATGTGCTGCAATTGCAGAGAGAAGACAATGGCTTTCTTCTAGAAGTCCTGTGAAGAAGTCCAGATGAGAATAATCCAGCCGTTAGAACTTACAATAAGAACAAATCCTTTTGTAGAAGCTATTCGGTCTTGGGGGCTCTGTTACTACCCATTTGCAGAGCATGTGTGAAATCCTACACTTGATCCACAGTACTGCATAAAACAGAGTGCTGTAGCACATGTCTACAATCCCAGGGAAGTGGACCAGGTCACCTTTAGTTACAGAGTTCAAAGCCAGCCCAAGATTCTGTCTCAGAACATTAACAACAACAATAAATTTAAAAAGAGAGAAAAGAAAGTATGCACTCTTAGAGATAACTAAGTGACCTTCTGCTACTTTGTAGACAAAAAGACAGAAAGATTGTTCTTATAAAACCTTAAAGGAGTGGTTCTCAACCGTCCTAATGCTGTGACACTTTAATACAGTTCCTCCTGCCCTGATGACCCTGAACTACAAACCTATTTCAATGCTACTTCATAACTGTAATTTTGCTACCGTTATGAATCGTAATGCAAATATCTTTGTTTTCCAATGGTCTTAGTTGACCCCTGTGAAAGGGGTCCTCCAAAAAAGGTTGTGACACAAGTTGGAAACTGCTGACTAAAAAAGTTCCTTACTTTGCACAAATGGAAGTCATCATGAAAATGAAGCCCTCTCCCCAACCCTGAAAGGGGTTTTACATATTCTAGGAAATCAAGTAAATGTAAAAAAGTGAGAGAAAATGATTGGTTTTTGTAAAAAAGGCAACATGCATTTTAATAGTTTAAAAAAAAAAAAAGAAGGCCTTAAAGGCAGTCGAAATGGCTCAATGAGTAAAGGGGCTTGCTGCCAAGGCAGAAGACCTGAGTTTGATCACTGGGACCCACATGGTAGGAGGAAAGGATTGACTTCCTAGGTTGTTATCTGATCTCACACACACACACACACACACACACACACACACACACACACACACACAAATAAATTAATAAACTAATGTAAACTAAATGTAAACCTAATTATTTAAAATGACTGTGAAAAGTTTTGACACTGGATATGACCAGCATTAAACACTTAAGATGGTCACTTCTGCATTCAAGTGCTGTGACTTAGTACTTCTGTATTCAAGTGCTGTGATTTACTACTCAAATGTCCACATTTTAAAGACAGATGTTAGAAGTGCTTCTGATACAAGGCACAGCGGCACACTCCTATAACCCCAGCACTTAGGAGGTCGAGGCAATAGATCAGGAGTTCAAGGTTATCTTCAGTGGTACAGCAACAAGCTTTTGCTACATGTGAGCACATATCCATTCTATCCCCAAAGAAAGAAAGAAAGAGAGAGAGAGAGAGAGAGAGAGAGAGAGGAAGGAAACGGGAGGGGGAATGAGGGGCAGCGGCAGAGTGCTACTAATAACTCTTCACAAAGGTGAAGTGTTAAACTGATCCATCTGATTGGAGAGCTGGACTTGTAGTGTGGGTCGAGACCATGGGACGCTCATCTCTAAGTCACACTCCATCCCTAGAGTTGGGCCATTCTCTCATTTCTAAGCTGTGTTTTCATCCATCCACCATGATTTTGTCTGGGTGCCTCAAAAGAATTTGAGCAGAAGGAGAGAATGTGTTTAATTTGGAAGCCTTAAACTCTGGGAGTCTATGTTTAAGGATCTAGATGTGGAAGGTGGCTCATAATTTGGCAGCTTCTAATAAGCTATATGATTCTGGCTATCACCGGAAGAGGAGTTAGTTTAAGCATTTGACACCTTCCACAGTTACTATTGAGCTGACACTGAAGGGCGTTAAACTGGATGTCCCAGGGGCCTTTCTGAAGGCCAGTATCTAAACATGGTGAAACCTTTGGGCTACAGCCAAGCAGGAGGACGAGAAGACCTCGTTTTATTGGACAAACTACTAAAATCCCAAATCAGTCTGTATGTGTGGTTGACCTTGTTAGGCCAAGTCAGCCATTTTGATTCTGTCCAAATCGATTCTTTCCAAATCAAACCATTCAACTTGCAGGTATGGGACTATTAATACACTTAAGAGTTCCTACTCATATGTCAAAGAGAACAGGAGTCAGACCACTTATGCAACATGGAAGTCTTGGAATCAATGTAAGTTATCTTCTGTGAATGAATAGAAACTAAATAAAGTCAAACTCAAGGAAGCATGAATATGAAAGTGATTTATGGAGAGATGCTGAAAATAGAAATCAGTTATCGTTGTCTGAGATCTGATAAAATCTGGCCATTGTACCTCCTCATACAGCCTCATAATTCCCGGATGACAGAATAATGATTAAACCAAATGTGGACATGGAAAGATAAAGCTAGGCTTGGGTGACAGTTTGAAGACCTCCATATTCCTCTTAAGGTTTTCACTTGTGTGTCTGAGGGCTGGAGAGACAAACAGCATCCAGGTCCCAGGAGTAAAACACTACAAGTTACAAAGCTGTGCTGTCTGTCTACTGAGGGTCCCATAACGATTCATGCCATGCTGATTCTTCAGAGTATGTGATTGTATTTACTGTAGCTCAGTGCTGGAAACCTGCAGCTAGCAGGAAATCCGGTAGCTACGAATTCTATGCTGTCTTCTGAGACCTCCAACCTCCTTATTCCTCTTGCCAGCTTTATTTTCCTCTGGCATCTGTCTCCCATCTTATTATACTTTAAATCTCTTGTTGTTTGAGACAGGATGTAACATATTTGTGAACGACTCCGAACTCCTGATTTTCCTGACTCTGCCTCCCAAGTGCTGGGATTATAAAGGTAATAAGTCAGCACACTTGGCCAAAACTCAACATTTTAAACAAGCTAAACGTTTGCTGTTCAGTAGAATTAAGTGCCTGCATATCATCATGCAAACATTACCACCGCCCACTCCTTTCCATACTGAAACTCCATATCTGTCCAATAGCGACTCCTCAGCTCTATGCTTACCTCCCCAGGCAGAGAGAGAGAGAGGAGAGAGAGAGAGAGAGAGAGAGAGAGAGAGAGAGAGAGAGAGAGAGAGAGAGAGAGAGAGAGAGAGAGAGGCAGGCTCATGTAGCCAAGAATGATTTTGAATTATGGATTTTCTTGATGCCACCTTCTAAGCTCTGGGATTACAGGTGTGTACCACCACACCAGGCTGACCATCTAATTTTCTGTCTTTGAATTTGAAAAGACATAGAGATAGAGATAGAGATAGACATAGACATAGACATAGACATAGACATAGACATAGACATAGACATAGACATAGACATATGACTCATGTAAGCGATGGAAGGAGGGAACAAATTTCCAAAAGTTGTCCTCTGACCTCTCCATGTCCACCCCCTCCCCAACCACCCATAAGCAAATAAATACAACAAAGAGAAGATCTCATACAAGAAAGCTGCTTTTTGCAGTGGCAGCAGTTACTGCAGAGATTGTAACTGGTCAGAGTAATGAGAATGAGTTACTAGTGAGTGCTCAGCCCTAAATGGGACATCTGTGTCAAACCTTTGTCCCACAATGCCCAGAGTACATTGAAGAAGAGAATACAGGAAGAACTTAAGAGCCCTAAGATGGGGAGGGGTGCAGTGAAATGCTCTCTTATAGACTAACAGGCTGTGCACTCAAGAACTCATGGGAGCTATAGTTACCTCTCCAAGATCAAGTCCACCATCGTCCAGCATGTATGCATGTATCTCATGAAACTCCACCTCTAGCTGAGCTATTAGACAATGACAGCTGCTAGGGGAAGTATTAGAGTCTGGGGGAAGTGATAAAGGATTTATGTTGGATATAACCAGGGTATGTTCCACACATATATGAAATTGCCAAGGAATAAATAAAATTGTTTTAAAGTCTCATGTAAGTGGAAGCATGAAAGCAAAATGCTTTCATGATTTTATTGTCTTATGCATTGACAAAGTCAGTTCTTGAAAATGTTAACATCCAAGAAAGCTGGTTCTGTCTGTTCTTCTCTATCTTACTCTCATATTCAATACAGTCCCTGAGATCCACAGACATCTAATAAAGATTTACAGGAAGGAAGGAAGGAAGGAAGGAAGGAAGGGTTCAGGATGGAGCACACTGCTATCATAGGCTAGAGTGACTTAAGACTGAACAGAAGGCTCCTGAGTGCTCATGTGTGGGGCACTGTGACTTCCCCCAGACTCCCCCAGGACCCCCTTAAAGAGCCTGCGTCTGTGCTGGACTCAGTAGAGGGAAGGTAATGGGGGCTATAGTGACATCAGTGATATCTATAGTGACATCAGTGACATCATCAGTGACATCAGTGCCACCAGAAAGAAAAGCCTCCTCACTAAGGAGACAGACAGGAATGGCTTTGGGGTTTGATGGTTCAGAAGCAGGACTTTCCAAGGCATACCCTTACACAAGCCCTGAGAGATAAAAGGTGTTGACCTTGCCAAGGGTTTAGAATTCAAGGTCCAAGGAAGCTTCTTTAGGCAAGGGCTGCTTTCTGCATTTTGAACACTTCTGAAAAGTCTGACAAAGGCTCAGGGTCCCTTCCTAGAAAAAGAGTTTAATGAATAAAGTAAAATTCATTAGGAACACAAGCCCATCTATTAGATCAAACTACACTTGGCAAAATTCCCTCCCACCCACCCCTCCTTGTTTTGTTTCAGTTCTTTGATACATGTTATCATGGAGCCTTGAACTCCACAGCCCATCACCAGGGATACAGCCTGCTTTCCCAAGTGCTGAGATTTTAGGTCTTGTGGAAAATGCTACTACACCCAGCTGACAAAATATTTTTTTAAAAAAAAATATCTTAGAACATTAGACTCTTTGTTAGGTAGATAAGCCAGCCTAAAGAAAAACCGATAACTACCACAAAATTCTCAGTAATAAGAGGAATAAATTAAAGATTTAAATCTTCCTTCAATAACTGTCATATGATACGAAAATACCTATAATTTCTCCAAACAGCAAAATTGCAGGTCCTGCCAGCGATACTGCTATGGGTCATTGGCTGGGTCTATGACTGGAGAAGACATTAGATTTTAGTTAGCGTGTGTGTGTGTATGTGTGTGTGTACTTATATTTTCTATAATTATATTAATATAACTATATTGGCAACACACATATATACATATATACACACATATATGTATAAATGTATATGTGTATATGTGTTTGTGTGTATATGTATATATGTGTTTATGTGTTTATGTGTATATGTGTATATATAAGCCAGATAAGCCAACCTAAAGAAAAACTAATTAACTACCACAAAATTCTCAGTAATAAGAGGAATAAATTAAAGATTTGAATCTACTTTCAATAATTTGAATATACCTTCAATAATATGTATATACACATATGCACATGTATATCCACCCATAGACATCTCCATGCCTCCAACGGGTCCATAAATTCTGGGACAGGGATGGATGGCAAGAAGGCTTAGTTCAGGGTTCCGTGGACTCTGGAGTCATGGTTGAATGGCAAGAAGGCTCAGATGACGACAAGTAAGCTAGCTATTCAGTAGGGTAGAGAATGAAGCTTAATGACCAAAGAAGCAGCAATAAACGGTAGGTAGAGGAGTGTCACGGGCCCAGTACGGCCTGCTTTGTTGTGCCCAGAGTAGGACGTCAAGATGCACAATGGACCTTTGGAATTTTTAAACATTTATTTATTTGTGTATCGTGTAGGAGGGGAAGGGGCATCATGGCGTATGTGCGGAGATCAGAGAACAACTTACAGGAATCTGCCCTCCTCTCTTCCTACCATGGAGGTTCTAGGGATTAAACTCAAATCATCAAGCTTATAAGTGCCTTTGCCTCCTAAGCCATCTCTCTGGCCCGTGTCTATAGATCTTTATTGTTCCAGAGACTGAACCCAAGACCTCCATCCATGCTCACAGAAATGTTTTAACCACAGAGATGCCAAGTTCTGACCCGCGTTTCTAGAAATGCAGTTTTCTAGATTCCATGCGGTTTAACGGGCACCAAGGAGGCCAGCTGGAAGGTGGCGGCCATTTTGCAAGGAAGGACCACGATGACGTAATCCGGGGAGATGGCAGTGCAGGCGGTCCGGAACGGGGAGTGAGGAACAGAAGCTGCTCAGAAGGAAGGATGGACATTAATGGATGCCCTTCTGCTCCTAGACGGAAGAATCTGGCAATGCAAGCAGGAGGACCACGAGTTTCGTTTCCGTTTTATAACGCCCTTAAGGTAACAGATTCCCAGGCAAGGCGGACACAGCAGGATGGCTCATGCCTTCAGTGCCAGTGCTCAGGTAGTTGAACCATGAAAATCGCTTCATGTTTGAGGCCAGCCTCCGTGAGTTCCAGGCTAGTCTGCACTACAATGTGATACTGTTTCTCAAAAACAAACAAACAAACAAAACAAACATCGACCAAAGCAAAGAGAAAGACTGGAGAAACTACAGGATGTAATGACGAGACCCTTGCCATCACCTGAGTCTTCTAATCTGTGCGACTGGGGGGAAGTCACTGAGGGCCTTGTTGCTGAATCTCCCTCCTGCCTCTACAAGGAAACCTGCACTCCGGGGTTGTGAACAACAAGGGAGAGAGAATCGCTGAAGGCTTAGAGGATTAAGAGCTAAAGAACGCCACTTGTACCAGCATATTGCAGTCCGTCAGTGAAGGGTCACTATTGCTATGAGTAGGTGCTTAGAGTTCAGGAGGGATTAGACAGCAGTGCATACAACTCATACACTTGGGAAAAGGAATTTTAGGGATACACAGAGAATTTAGCTAAGTGAGGGGTGAGGTTGAGTAGAAGCAACAGGAGAGCTGATGAGAAGTGAGGGCAGGCAGTGGAAGACCCATGTACACCTCAGTGATTGCAAAGTTGGGTCACCCATACCAAGGGGTGTAGGGGATGAGTGAGTGTGTAGGAGGGACTGTGAAAAACACAAGGCAGGACATGGTGGCCCATTTCCATAACCAGCACTCAGGAGGCAGAGGCAGAAGGATCTAGGGCTTGAGGTGAACTTGGGCTACACTAGAGAGAGAGTGAGGGGAAGGGAGCTGGAAGTGGAGCATAGGCTTGTCATCCTACAGCTTGCTTGACTACATGGTGAGTTTCAGGACAGCCTGGGCCATGCGAGATTCTGGTAGTAAGTAAGTAAATAAATAAAGAAACAAACCAACAGACAAGAGCAATGTAAAGAATTTATCGCTATACAGTAACACTTCTAGAAAGCATGGGCCCTACACCATAGCATCTCTATGTAGTCTGACTTAGGAATGCACTTGAGAGAAAAAAGTCTTTAAGTAGGAAACATTCCAGTGTTTGAATATGTTTTCTTATCCTAGTTTCAAAGCAAAGTTTAAGCTGTTTCCTATGGCAGGGTCTGAGCCCTCCTGCAGCTTATCTAGAGCTAGGACCAGAAGGTATATTGATAACTGAACGAGACAAAAGATTCCTGCTGTCACACAAATTATAGTTCAGGGGGTGTGCTAATTACCCCCTTAATTGGTGATGAGGACATCAATTAAAAAAAACACATGGTTCACTGTTTTAGGGTTTCTATTGCTGTGGTGAAACATCATAAACAGGAAGTAAGTAGGGGAAGAAAGGGTTATTTGGCTTACACTCTCAGATCATAGTCCCTCATTGGGAGGAGTCAGGACAGGAACTCAAGCAGGGCAGGAACCTGGAGGCAGGAACTGATGCAGAGGCCATGGAGAGATGCTGCTTACTGGCTTGCTCAGTCTGCTTTCTTATAGAACCCATGACCACCAGCCCAGGCATGGCATCATCCACCATGGACTTTACTCTCCCCCACTGATCACTAATTGAGAAAGTGCCTTATAGCTGGATCTCACTGAGGCTCCTTTCTTTTTGATGACTCTAGTCAGTTGACGCATAAAAGCAGGCACAATCTTCTGTGATTCCACTTCAGGGGATCTGACCTCCCTGGGTACCAGTCACACATGTGATGAATTGATATAGATGTAGGCCAAACACAAGACATAAATAGCAAGGCAGTGGTGGTACATGCCTTTAGTCTCAGCACTATGGAGGCCGAAGCAGGTGGATCTCTGAGTTCTAAGTTCAGGGCCAGTCTAGTCTACAGAGTGAATTCCAGAACAGCTAAGATTACCTAGAGAAACCCTTTCTCAAAAAACCAATAAATAAACAAACAAACAAAACAAAACAAAAATAAACAAAAGATTCAATAATAGTGATTATAAAATGGCAGATAAATTAAAAAAAAAATACACAGAGCTGTAAAGAGCATACATCAGGAGGAGACAGGCTGAGTTTCTGAGGGACTAGAGCTGGGGACAGTGAAGGACAGTGAAAATTCATTGCTTATGTCTTTACTCCTGTCACAGTGCCTGACAAATTCTGAATTCATGTTGACTGATGCTGAAACTATCAAGAAGAAGAACAGGAAAACTTAAAAATATTTTTGAAAGGAGAGGATATTGGAACCTTCCCTCTTGGGTAGATTCTGAAGCTATCGTTTGAGAGGTAGCCTCTTGCAGAAGGGAAACACCAGGACTGGGTATTTCTGGGTCAGGGATGTAGCTTATCCCTTGGCTAGCGCGTGTAAGACCCTGGGTCTGATCCCCAGCACTGGGGACAAAAGAGATGAGAGAAAGACATCTGTATTCTTCTGATTTGTGGAAAGAGTGAAATATATCTTATCAGTGGTAACTGCAAGGCTGCATCATGAAAAAAAATCACAGCCTAACGTTTCACATCATTGAGATTAGTTCTGAATTTCAAGTGACAGATTCCACAAATTCACTTTATGCCGGATACTTGATGATGGGGAGTGGTTTCCTCATCAGTGGAGAAGAGGTGCAGGCCCCGTTTGAGTCAACGTTGGCTAAACAGACCCGTCAATTAAATAAGGCTGTCCTGTTGGAACTGATAGCTACAGCCCCGAGTACAGTGAGTGCCCGGTCCCATTTGTTGCAGCCTAATGTTTAATATTTCAAGTGGCTGAGTGGGAAAGCAACCAATTAAGCTCATTTACCACTTGCTCTAACTTATTTAGCTATAAGTTTTCAAAGGTCGGGTTAGGTACCTCGGAACCATTCAGCCCCCTGCGCTTTAGTGTACAGCATTTAGCCACGCCCCTTCCTCTCCTGGCTCAGCTCTTTATCAGGTCTGGGAGATAGACAGAGTTCGTTAACTCTGGGTTGGCCTGGGATTCTGTCGGTAGACCAGACGAGTCTCAAACTCATGAAGATCTGCCTGCCTCTGCCTCCCGGGTGTTGAAATTAAAGGTGAAAGCCACCACAACAGCGAAATTCCACGCAGGGCCCACCAGTCACTTTCAAATTTCTGTCCTATATAAATACATTCTAAACACAATTCAACGGAGTTGATGATCTTGGTATTTCCAGAAACTAAAGGTCTTCTTCCACTTTGGTGCTGACTGACTTCACTCAGATATTCATGTCCTTGGTTTCTCTGAAGGCTCAGTCTTGGTGTATCACTTCTGTGACTTCCTTCCCTTGCCTTGCTATAAGCTAATCAATCCTAGAGGAAGGGGAAGGGACAGGGAGGAGAGAGAGGAAAGGGGAGGGGGGAGAGGAGAGGAAGGGGGTGACCTAGGAAAGAAAAGGCTAAGGTGACCTCAGCCGTGGCTTTTTCCCAGGAAGAATGTCCCAGCAGGCTCTAGAAAGCAATTAGAATAATATTTGACAGCTTTCGATATGAAACGAAAGACTCCTGCTCTTTGTATCCTTGAGATCATTCATCCTGTAAATACTTAAAAAGTCATTTTAGAATGCCGAGAAGAAATAGGTGTCAAGAGTAAACAAGGTCCACGTAATCACGTAAACAGCGGCACCCGGGGGCCTTCACCCGGGGGCCTTCACCCGGGGGCCTTCACCCGGGGCCTTCCTGCCTGCTGCTTCTGTGTTCCTTCTCGTCCTTCTCCACATGCTCCTCTGTCCTCTCTCCCTCTCCTCCTCCTGTCGCAAGGAATGTTTTAGGAACTTGCCAACATCATGGGGTGCAGTCTGTCATCAGGCCTGGCCACTTACTGACTACACCTGCTCTCAGGCCCCAAAACAAGGTCATCGTGTCCTTATTTCTGGAGTGAAAAGAGGCACTGAAGCGGAGGTTGAGCAGGCTGCTGTCCCCACTGTAGGAAATCTCTGGAGACAGGATTCTACTGCTTCAGCTAAAGCCCTGCTGGGAAGCTGATTATCCGGTGAGATCCCACCAGGGGAAGAATCCTTTGCTGCTGTGATGAAAGAACCTATCTACAGTCTAACAGTTGGGCTTTTCACTCACGTGTTTTTTTTAAAATACCATACTAAAACACGCTCTAGTGAACTATCTCATTAGTTATCAGTCAATTAATTTGGCCTAAATTACATGGTCTCATGTAGGTCACACTGGCCTCCCCATTGCTAGAGAGCTGAGGATAGACTTGAATCCCCCCATCCTTCTGAGTACTGGGATTGTACACCCAGCTTAAAAACAAAAGCAAGCAAATAAATTTTACTTTCTATTTATATGTGTGTGTTCGAGGATAGGTGTGCACAGCAGTGCAGGCAGGTGTCTGTCTATCTCCTCTGGAACTGGAGTTACAGGGGGTCGTGACCCTCTTAATGTGGTTGCTGGGAAAGGAACTTGAACTCTCTGCAAAAGCATTACATGCACTTAACTGCTGAGCCATCCCTCCGGGCCCCTTATTGTTTTAAATTATACAGGTGATAGGAAAATAATGCATCGTGTATAAAGACAGGGCAGAGTGCGCTGGGGTGACGGCTCGCTGGTCCTCAGTCCCAATGTCAGATGGTTCACAATCAGCTGTAACTATAGCTCTAGGGGGATTTGACGCCTCTGGCCTCAGTGGGCACCTGTGCTCTGGCGCACACACCTACATGCAGGGGTGTGTGCACACACAATTAAAATAAAATTAAAATTAAATCTTAAAAAAAAATGAAACAATACAGAACTTCAGGCTACCTACTTTCTCCCCAGCCATTATCGAGATTGTTATCATTTGATTTTTTTTTCTTGCTCTCGATCCTTTGACACTTTGATCATTGTATAGAGGAACTGATAGTAAGTATGTCTTTAGTTTGTGAGGCTGACTCATCTGTCCCAGACTCAATACTAATGAGGATGACCTTGAATTTTTGGTCTTTCTGCCCGGCTTCCATCTTGTCTCTTCCCACCGTCTGACCTTGCAAAGCTCTTTAAACAGGAAGGAGCTCATCCTCTCTGCTCCCCAGTGTGACACTCCACTGTAGCAGTTTCTCAGAATTCTGCTGCCCCCCCCTCTCCCAGCCTTTCCAAAGCTCTGCAGCGTACATGGTAGACGCCTATCTCAGAACTTTCTTGAGAGTTACTGGGGAGACAAAATCCCCATTTTGTGGACATAGCTCACCATCCACATTCTATAGTACTTGAGGTTAACCCCCTTCTGCCCCCCAACACACACACACACACACACACACACACACACGCACAACCTAATCCTTCAGCCCTGCTCTACCTTGCTCCAAACTATAAGCCTTAGGCATCTCTGTGAAAAACATTTTTTGAGTTCAATCATTTTTCTAAACACTGAGTCTCCTAACACATAAGAGGAATAAGTCTGGAAGTGTAGCTCACTGGTAGATTAGGGCATTAAGATGGACCCGAGGCCCTGGGTTCCACCCTCCATGTCAAAATAATTCACTGTAATAATCAGAAGACTAGGGCTGGAGAGATGGCTCAGTGGTTAAGAGCACTGACTGCTCTTCTGAAGGTCCCGAGTTCAATTCCCACGAACCACATGGAGGCTCACAACCATCCGTAAAATAATCAGAAAACTGTTTTTACGTTTGAGGTGGAAGAATGCACGATGTCAATACTTATAATGCTGAAGGCAGTAATTTATATTAACATAAAGAGATGAGTGAGTTACAATGTCTGACTTTGTTTCTCTGTAGGGTGGAGGTCAAATTCAGAGGCTCATTCATACTCGGCAAGGGTCTGCAGTTTCTTCTGCCTCTGTCTGTCTTAGTATGACAGAAAACACTACAGAATAGAAGCTGTGGTCAGAATAGACAGTGGAGTCGGCAAGGAAACCGATGTCAGATTTCCTTAAGTGGCTGCCCTCTGCTACGGGGCAGCAATATTTTGCTTTGGAGGCAGGTTTAAGCTATTTTTCAGTTTTACTATATCTAACCCATAGCAAAGCATGAATCTCAGACGCCTTAGATTTCTAAGCCCCTCATCTGTTTAAAGAAGGAGAGCAGCCTGGGGCTTAGAGCCCTTCACTCACTCAGTCTTGGCTCAGCACTTTGATAGGCACAAGAGCACTGCACACCCCTTGATGCCTTAAGGCCCCGTAGCATCTTCAAATGAGGAGGCAGGTGGCTGGGCTACGGGCTACATGGAGCTGTGGGAGGAAACCCTCTGGCTTCCTGAAGACTCTCTAGAAGTCCAGATTTTAGATACATCAATTTGGGGGTGGGGTGGCTAAGTAGCTTAGGCTGGCCAGCTATGTAGACGAGGTTGGGCTCCGACTCATAGAGCTCTGACTGCCTCTGCCAGCGATCTGTCAGTGTTGGGACTAAAGGCATGTGCCACCACACCTTGGAAGAACCTCCATGGAGGCCACTGGAGTCTCTCAGATTTGTGTTGCAGGAACCTAAGACAGATTTGAGATGAGCTGAAAAAAAACGTTCCCGCTTACCCTAGGGAGTCACTTGGAAAACATGCCTCTCCATAGGTAAGGGGTGGAAAGCTTCTTTGAGTCTTAGTTGCAAGTCAATGGCCTGACTAGACAGCTAGAAGAGCAATGCCAGGTTCTTGCCCGTGGCACTAAAGGATCTCCTCCTGCTTTAAAGTGGGCTGCTGAATCTCAACTCCAACCACACCTCTTCCCAGCTCTGCGCAGTTCAGCGCTTTGCTGGGCTACGGGATGGGTCTGGAGTGTTTTGTATAGGGCCTGGCCCACACTAAGTGTTCAGCAGTTATCTCCTTAAGGGAACTTTGAGGGTTTCCATTTGGAGAAGATCTTTGTTGTTTTGATTTGGAGGAGTCAAGCCTCCAAACAGAATAAAGAAAGGAAGTGATAAATAAACAGACTCCCTTTGTGGGACCGAAGATGCTCTTTAGGTGCATGATATGTGTGTGATATGTACATGATATGTGCATCATATGTGTACCATATGTGCATGATATGTACATGATATGTGCATCATATGTGTACCATATGTGCATGATATGTACATGATATGTGCATCATATGTACATCATATGTACACCATGTGTGCATCATATGTGCCCTTTATGGGACAGCTATAAAACACTTCAGAGGAGTTGACCTTACTTCTTAAAGTGCTAGATCCCCTCAGCAAAGACCTCTCCTTTGTTCCTCTTCCCTGAGCAGTCCTGAAGGAAAGAGGAAGTGTGGAGGGGGTGGGGTCACATCTCTTCACTTCTCTAGTCCCCCCTGAGTTTGATGTCATAGAGAATAAGAAGTATGGGGGAAGGAACTGGATTTTGGAAAGTGAAATTTGAGTCCAAATCTTGACCTCGTCACTAACTAGCTGTGTATGTTTCAGGGCTAAGGAACAACTTTCTCAACCTGGGAAATTAGAATAAAACTCTCCTAATGTTTTTTATTTGTAAGAATTTAAATATGTAGTATGCTCAAAACTCTTGGAATAGCTGCTGGCAAGTCTGAGGTGGGATAAAGGATAAGGAAAATCAGCCCAGTGTGGTGGCACAGGCTATACAGTCCCACCATGAGGGAGGCAGAGCAGGAGGATTTAGGGGCTAACCTGAGCTACAGTGTGAACCCCAGGCCAGCTGCCCAGAGTTGAGATATTGCCTCAGAGAGGGGTGCTGGTGGATGGAGGTGGGGTAAATGCAGGGGTTACCAAGGGGATAAGAGGGGAAAGAACTGGCTGAGAATGAAGGAGAGCTTGGTTCAAGATGGTAGGGTACATCTGTAATCCCAGCACTCAAGACATACAACTGGAAGCCCCATTGCGAATTTGAAGTGGAGCAGGGTTAAGTCAAATCCTCATAAATGAGATTCCTGATCATAATTATACTCGAAACACAACCCTTGGCTTTCTTGTGCCTTGTTTACAGTAAGAACATTTTTATCTTGTGGTTTATGTTTATCATATGAGCCTGTAAACTGTGCAAATCATGTCAAAAACAGTCTCATACTTTCATCCACTAAAGAAATGTTTTCGAGGTAAAAATAAGCAACCCCAACATTTTTACGTAATTCTTTAAGTCCTTTGAATAATGCAACTTCAGAAGACACCAAAATAGTTTCTATAGCTGTTGCTGGTTCACTTAAATTGGGTTCTTTTTCTTGAGAGCCCTATTACTCCCCACCCAGGAGTGTGCCTCTCCTAAGTACCTTCCCTCCCTGGATCAATTTTATTTCCTTTATTTGTTTTCTGAGAGATGGTCTCATGAAGCCCAAATGGTCCTTATCTCTGATTCTCCCCCTGCCGAAGACCGAGCCCTACAAAAACTCTCTGTCTCTCTCTCCCTCTCCCTCTCCCTCTCTCTCTCTCTCTCTCTCCTCCTCCTCCTCCTCCTCCTTCTCCCTCTCCTTCTCCCTCTCTCTTTCCCTCCCTTCCCCCCTCTCCCTCCTCTCTCCCTCCCTCCTTCCTTCTTTCTTTCCTCCTCCTCTTCTTTTTGGGATACAGGGTCTACTTTGTAGCCTTGGCTGGCCTGAAACTCTCCATGTAGAACATGCGGGCCTCCATCACAGAGATGCCAATGGTATACACTATCAAGTTCTGCTGATAGACCTTTTTCTTAGAAAACGTCAGTCTCTGACTCTAACCTTGAAGGTGTTCAATCTCATCTAATTGAGAATGATAGGCAATTGGTTAGCACCCTGATAGCAGAAACTCAAATTTTCTCTAGCCATGGTGGCTTACCTCATTGCTCTCAGCACTTGGGAAGCAGTGGTCAGAGGTTTGAGACCAGTCTAGGCTCCACAGCGAGTTCCAGCTTCTCCCAGGGCCACAAAATGAGGTCTTGTTTCAACAAGACAATGAGCCAATAAGTTGACAAGACCAATACTTCAACTTCACTTCGCACCAATTTATCACAAAATTGCTCTTGACTGTATTGTCAAGAATCTGGTCTCGCCCAAGTCGACAAGCCCTGGAATGGATCTCCTCAGGCTGCTTTGGGAAGGGGTACCACCCAGCATGTTCTTCTGCTTTCTGACAGATCACTATCATGTAAGTGACAATTTTTGTAAAAGCTATTGTTACTACAGAACAATAGAAGGGATTGCTCAAGTTCATGTAACCATAATACACTGGGCCAGAACATAAGCTTCTTGTCAAAATTGGTTAGCGGTCTGTAAGTAACTCCATAAAGACAAAACAGCAGAATAACTGTGTTTGACCCTACCCTATTGAAAAGGGAATGAACGGGACAGGACTGAGCATAGACAAATAAGACATCATTCTAGGTCTGCAAGGAAAACCTTCAAATGTGAAGCTAATTTAACCCCATTCTAATCTGAGCAGTTAGTTAATATCCTCGTAATTGGTTTTGTCATCCTTGAGTCAGGGAGGTATGTGAAAGGATGCCTGAAGGAACATTCTTCCCTCACCTACTTTCCTTGGTGTGTGTGTGTGTGTGTGTGTGTGTGTGTGTGTGTGTGTGTGTGTGTGTGTGTGTTTTCTTTGAAGCAGGGTCTTACTATGTAGGGTTACAAGGCAATTCTACCACTTTGGCCTCCAAAATACTAGGACTATAGCTCCTGGCTCCTGGCTCCTGGTTCCAAATCTGAAATTCTAGCTGTCAAATGCCTTTGAAATTTGATAAAAAGGTAATAATAGCAGCATGGCTGTTGTCAGGTTTCGTTCACATACTTGGTGAATTTCCATTAAGGATTATCAAATTCAAGGCAATATCATTTGTTTGTGTTTTCTGGGTCATTCTGTAGGAATCCAAGTCAGGGCGGAATCTTTAAAGCCTTGGAAAGGGATAACCTTTATCAGAATTGATATATTCTCCAGCTCTTGGATTTTCGCATAAAAACTGAGAATGCTATTTTTCCATTCATCTTAACTAAATTTTGTAGGCTCTCAGAATAAAATATAACCTGTATACATCTAGCGCCAATTTGTCATTAACACATAGAATGAGAGAAAGTCTTACCTAGTTTAGCTTAACAATTATAAGCTAAGTGAAATTAAGTTGATTTAGTCAAGCTTTTAAAACACCAGAGTGAAAGGCCAGAGGATTGTGGAAAAAGTATCAGACCTAGTTTTGTTCAGATGTTGCTCCTCCAGTCAGCAGAGCTGTCTCCAGTGACTGTTGCTACTGAGGGGAGACCCAAGAGCTAGGAGAAGCTTACCTCTGGAGGCTGGCCTTTGGACATTGGATAGTGACATACCTATTTCACATGGGGATGGAGGAGAGTCTGATATGAAACAAAGAAAAGAAAGAGGAGAGGGGGATGATATGAGAAAAAAAATATCAGACTTAGAACTGGACATGATGGTACCCCTCCCCCGCATAATCTTAGCACTTAAGAGGTGACCTCAAGAGGGCTGGAGTCTGAGACCAGCCTGGACAACAACAACAAAAACCACACTTGATCTTTAGACAAACAAATTGACACTGGGCAATTAATTGTTCAGTGTCTCTACGTCACACTGTGCACAGTTAAATCATTTCTCTTCTGTTGGGTTGCTATGAGGATTAATGAAATAATCTGCGGAAAGTGCTTGGTCCATGGATTCCAGTCAGAACAACAACTACTACTACTACTGGTAGGCAACTATGGGGGCACATTAGCTGTATTCCCTTCTGGCAGCTCACTGGATTCCCTCCGGATGGCTGAGGAATGTAGGAAGCAGCCTTTTAGCCTTTTGCAATCAAAAACTGTGTTCAGGACTCAGTTGTCTCTTTAGCGAGTGTGTGTGCACAAACCCCATCCCTCCCCAGAACCCAGTTCTGTTCACAGCTCAATGTGGGCATCAGACAAAGGTTTACTTTGTAGGACTGTCTAGCTGGGCTAAAGCTAAGATATGCAGAAATGTGTGGAACTTCAATAGAACATAAGGAAATGGATTATTCTTGGCCAAAAACAAAGGCTTTATGGAATATGAATTTGTATGTAAGGCACATGAAGAAGTTCAGCAAAGTGTCAGCATCCATATGACAGCAGCTATTTCTGAGGAGGGAAGGAACAATTTCAGAAAAGGTGAACTAAACTTCTCTACTGCCTCCCGATTTTATACATTTATTTTCTTATTACCTGTGTAATAACGATAATAATAAATTTTAAAACTGTATGCTGAGGCATGGCTGTGATCCCAACACCTAGGAGTTAGAAGCTCTCGAGGATCGGGAGTTCAAGGTCATCCTCTACGTCATGAGTTGTTGGAAGCTAATCTGGGTTAGAAGAAAGAGACCCTGTCTCAAATCAGTCAAAGAAGAACACCCAAACTAGAAAAGGCGAAGACAAGGTCATAGTACAAGCAGTGAGCATTTAGAATACAGTATAAATCGGATGTGTAATAAAGCAAAGTAGACAGGAATCAAGGAATTTCCCCCCAGGGCTGTCAGTGATGTGACACGTGTCACATTCTACTGGGCTGGCTGTCCTTGAGGGGGGAGGATAGCAGAGCGGAGGGGGGGGGCAGGGAGATGTCAAACCCAATCTCTAGAGGGCTGAGCCCAGTGAGGTCCCTGCCAGACCTCATGGTGTAAGTCTCTTTCTCCCTGCAGTTTTTGAGAAGACATCTGTACCCTGTCTCACTCTTTCCAAATTCCAAGGTCTGTGGGAAACACTGACTGAAACACACTGGTAAATTATGCTCGTAAGCAAAATGCAACCAGATGTCAAGCTGGGATTTCTAGTAGTACATTTTGATGGCAAAGAAAATAAGAAATCATTATAATAAATGAATGAATGAATAAATAAATAAATAAATAAATAGTATGAAACAGACACTTGGTTGACTGACAATACCCATCTGAAAGGGTTCTAGGACTGTGAGTTCCAGGACTGTGAGTGTAGGTCACTGTTTGGGGATGGGGTTTGAGGGGTGACTTGCATGCTTGAGGTCCAGCACTGTAAAACAAAATACCCTCGATAGCGTCAAATAAATTAATTAAGATAGGCATGATGTCATCAGCCTAAGCCTATAGTTCCAATACCCAAGAAACAATGAGGCAGGGGGATCATTTCAGCCCAGGCATTCAAGACAGCCTGGTCAACATAGCTAGGAAAAAAAAAACCAGCAAACTTTGGCTAGTTAGTTAGAAGGGCGTAAAGAATTTAAGGACTAAAACAAAAGGGTCCTTCCCTTGGAAAGGTATCTTTTGACTACAGGGGAGATCTTAGTAGTGCCTAGAGGACCAAGAAGCTGGGCTGACTTGCTTTTATGTAGCTTGTAGACTCTACTGGGAAAAGACCTCAGCTGACACTGGCTGCAGGAGTTAGCGTCACTTATTCGATGCATATCCTTTGCATTTGTTCATGGGTTCTGGGAGTTCTAAACCAGGATGCAGGAGAGTCTGCTGGCTCTTCCAGGCTGCTTGTTTGCAGACCCCGCCATTCCAGCTTGACCCTTAGGGCAGGGAGGCAGCCCAGCCCAGCCTGTGATTCATTATGCTCTGTTGCCAGTTCAGCGCGGCACACACAGAAAGGCCTGAATGAAGGGAAGGGTGAATGAATGGAAAGAAGCATCTGGATAGAACCGCCCAGGGCACTAAAGAGGACGGGACTACTAGGGGCTGGAGGAGCCTCCCATTGCTTAAGAAACACTCCCCTTAAGAATGTCAACCATCAGTCTTCCAACAACCATTCATTTCTTAGTCCCCACTCATGTATAAATTTGCAGACCTCCAGTACAGACCTCCAGTGTGGCCATTGCGATGAACTGAGTTTATCTGTGAAACAGAGAAAGGTCTATTCATTTACAGCCCTGTGACATTACTAACACTATGAATGAAAGAACAAGGAATTTAAACAAATGTATACAGCTGCAGAACTCCCCCCCCCCCCATTATAGTTCGGGCTATAAAACAGGCTATCCCTTATTCTTTTTGGTGAGGGCACGTGTATTAAGCAAAATTGAGGCAACTTGAAATAGAGGGTTTGAGATGCTGGGAGTTCATCATTTCTGTAAAAGGTCACTCTGGTCCTTTCCTGTTTATACCAAAGATAGAGATATTGGCAGAGCTGCTTCTAACAATTGAAGATGAAAACGCAGCAGCCCTTGAGAGGGAGGAAAGGTGTGGCAAAGTTGAACCCTTCAAAGATAAGAGCGAGGGAGCTACTTAATTAGCCCGGACTAAATTGCTTGCTATTAACTGCACTCGGGCCAGCTCTCTAAAACTGCCTTGTAATCCTGGGCATGGCTTTGATTGAGAAATCTCAGTTCCCATCTTAAACCCATTTGAAGGCATGTCGGCCCAACCCCCTCCTTCCAATGCAACTACTCTGAGTCCCCCACCCCTTCCATCAGCGTCTCCCCTACCCACCCCCCAACAAATCTGAATCTCAACAGGGCCAGCGCTCACCTTGACCACTGACACCAAAAGCTCTGCTTTCACGAAGGGCTCAGTAACAAAACGCGAGGCTTACCCTAGGCAAGCCTCCAAAAGCATTTGAGAGAAGCGTAGAAAACAAAAGCAACAACCACAACCTGGGCTTACCCGCTTCTTAAAAAACTGGAACGCTGAGCATTTCTTGACCGGGAATCCATTCATGTCTTTGTTTACCATCTTCCACAGAAGGGACTTCACAGTTATAGATCCAGGGTGGCACCGGCTTGGTTACTGCATCCGTATCCCGATTCGCCTTCCTGGAGACGGTGAATGAAGACCGAACGGGATGGAGAGGCTAACGGGGCTCAGTTTTTCACTCGCTCATTCTGCTGCGGCAGCTACTGCAGCAACTCGCCCCACTTTCAGAGGCCACCGGCAGTGGCTTTTCTCTTTCCATCACTGCTTTGAAACGTAAGCATCACCACAACAGGACCCCAGGGCCGGATGGCGGGATACAGAGATGCTCTGGCGGGCGCTCAGGCGGGAGCAGGGTACCGTCCCCGCCCCCAGCTACCTAGCTACTCCGGAGCTGGGCGGGGAGCGAGCGACTCGCTCTGCTCCAGGTGATGCGCTTCTGGAGGCTGCTGGAGGAGAGCTGTTTTTGATTGTGTAGGTTGCAGTGGGAGCTGTAGTTAAGCAGCTGGGGGAAGGAGTAAGAAAGAGCTGAAGCCGGAGGGGGGTAAGGAGGGAGGGAGAGAGCCTCCTCAGAAAGGCAAACGGAAAGAGAAAGCAAGGCAGGAAGGAGTTAGGATGCATGCATGCATATGTGAGTTAACATCAGGGGATGGTCAGGAGACACAGAAAGCACAGGAGGGCAGCTGGCTCCCTTGGGAGGGCCATTTGAATTGGTTTTTCTTTGCTGAGACTGTGGCAACCAGAGTTTCCTGTTAAATGCAGACCCAATAACGTAATTCTCAATGAAGTTCTTCAAATTCCGGTTCTCATACCAAACCCCGGGAAATAAAAAAGCCATCAAACGTGTTCCTGCTCTATGCAAACCTTGAAAAATAAAATAATGTGCCTGCACAGGTGTAACAGTGGATGGTCTCTTACTCCTCCGTAGGGTCTTCTCTGATGCCCTTCCTTCTGCTGTGATATTATAAGGAATAACTGGGAAGGTAAGCGTGCCCTTTTCAACAGAGAAGCCGGAAGTAAGAGAAAGTCAGTGAACAGAAACAAAGTGTGCAAAACCAACAGGCAGAACCTTACCCAGACCTTCACCAAAAATTCTTGCTGAATCCATTCAATGCAAAGGAAGTCGTAGGAAGCAAGGACAAGTCTTTTTACATGCCCCAACTTACCCTGAACCTCTGAGTAGTGAATTCATTTAACAAAAACATTTAATTATGCATAGCTCAGTTCCACTTATGCTCTTTGATGTTGACATTTTATTTATTTATTTTTTTTAAATAGTGTTTGTAGCAAAAGGGTTTTGGGTTGGGTACCACCTGCCTCCCTGTCAGCATGTGGCTTTGATCAACTACTTTACCTCCCGGTGTCCTTTGGATGCTGCCTGGTCTATAAGGTAGACATACACCATCATTCATTCACTCATTCATTCACTCAATCACCTATTTGCCATCTCATACCATTCAAATATAGCATTCAAATCCAAAAAACAGTAAGCGTTCGCTGGTAGGAAATACAATAGAACTATTCTTAAAAATAATTGTTGATCTAGTGCTTGCATGAAACCGTGGGTTTGATCCTTAGCACCACAATAATAATAATAATAATAATAATAATAATAATAATAATAATAATAAATAGACATTGTGTCAACATGGGACTAGAAGCCCAGCAGTTGGGAGGTAAAGGTAGGAGGATAGAAATTCAAGCTTATCCTCAGATAAGACTAGACTAGAATTCATGGGATCCTGGCCAAAAACAGAACAATGACAACAACAAAACCCACGTTGTTACACCACTTATATAGGAAACATGGATTAATCAGGGAAGAGGTGCCTGAGCTCCTTTAGAGTATGAGTTTCTGTGAGGTGAGATATGCATCAAGTTGTCCAAGAAACAAGGATATGTTATGTAATAATCTACAGCATCAGTAGACTTTGATTTTCCTAAAGGGGCAGCCTAAAAAGTGGAATAAGAGAACTCAAAGGGGATTATTCTAAGATGAAAGAAATGCTCCCCATCAGGATTATGGTGATGATAACAGTAAGAACCAAACTTCATCATGAAACCAAAAATGATTTGTTTTGCACAGTAAAATTATACCTCATTCTAATGAGACTTATTCTAATGAGAACAGTGGTGAGCCGGGCGGTGGTGGTGCATGCCTTTAATCCCAGCACTTGGGAGGCAGAGGCAGGTGGATTTCTGAGTTCGAGGCCAGCCTGGTCTACAGAGTGAGTTCCAGGACAGCCAGGACTGCACAGAGAAACCCTGTCTCGAAAAACCAAAAGAAAAAAAAAAGAAAGAAAGAAAACAGTGGTAGCTGGTCAACCCCTTTCCTGTTCCTTTCTTCATCATTCCCCACAAAGTGTTTTAACAGCCATTTATAGAATGTGGGTGATATATGTATGTGTGTGTGATACACATACATATGTATGTGTGATACACACACATACATATATCACCCATATATCACCACATACATATATATATATATGAAGGGCTTTCTAAATAACCCAGGGAAAGGGGGATTCTGAGACCCTCACTTGGATTTCCTGATGTTCTACCACTCAGACTTGCTTTGGCAGACTCTCTGTTGACCTAGGGTGAAGAGGAATGTCTCATGGAGCCTATAAGGGGAGGAGGTAAAGATAAAACTAAAGACTAACCCATCCTTCCTGTCCCCAAATGCCACCTCCAGATGCTGACACCATAAACTAGCCTACACTAGACTTTCCACAAGGTCCATGAATCATGCAGTGATGCACACTTTGTATCACAGGAGAAATACATGTCATGGTTTGAATGAGAATGGCTTTCAGAGGCTCTCAGAACTGCATGCTTATCCCCTGGTTGGTGAACTGTTTGGAAAGGATTAGGAGGTGTGGCCTTGTGTCACTGGGGGTGGCCTTTGAGATTTCAAAAACTCTCTCTCTCTCTCTCTGTCTCCCTCGGTCTGTCTGTCTGCCTGTCTGTCTGTCTATCTGTCTGTCTGTCTTTCTCTCTCTGCTTGTCTCTCTCTGTCTCTGTCTCTCTCTGTCTGTCTGTCTCTGTGTCTGTCTCTGTGTCTGGGTCTGTTTCTGTCTCTGTCTGTCTCTGTGTCTGTCTGTCTGTCTGTCTGTCTGTCTGCCTCTCTCTCTCTCTCTCTGTCTCCCTCGGTCTGTCTGTCTGTCTGTCTGTCTGTCTTTCTCTCTCTGCTTGTCTCTCTCTGTCTCTGTCTCTCTCTGTCTGTCTCTCTCTGTGTCTGTCTCTGTGTCTGGGTCTGTTTCTGTCTCTGTCTGTCTCTGTGTCTGTCTGTCTGTCTGTCTGTCTGTCTCTCTCTCTCTCTCTCTCTCTCTCTCTCTCTCTCTCTCTCTCTGCCTACAGCTTTCAGGTCAGTTTGTAAAACTCTCAGTTACTTCTTCAGCACCTTACCTGTCTCCTAGCACACTCCCTGCCATGATGGTCAATCCTCAGCAAGCCCCCCAATTAAATATTCTCTTTTATAAGATTTGCCTTGGTCATGGTGTCTCTTCACAGCAATAGAACATGACTAAGATAGCATGTGTACATGTACATAAGCATTAGTCCTTCTCATTTGCAAGTAACAGGGTGGGAAGGAAAGGCAGGTGACGGCTAAAGAAGATTTCCATGAAGGAATGGTGCTAGTGATAGCCTGGGAGGGTCAGATGGAGGAGAAACAGAGAACAGGGGCTCTGAGCAGGTAGAAGGACTCATAATTTAGGGCCATAGTTTGGTCATTACAACAACCATAAAGTGCTTAAACTACACAGTCCTGGAAGCCAGTGTTTTGCTAGCAGCCTTCAGATGAAGATGTAGAACTCAGCTCCTCCTCCGCCATGCCTGCCTGAATGCTGCCTTATTTCTGTCTTGATGATACTAGACTGAACCTCTGAACCTGTAAGCCAGCCCCCATTAAATATCCTTACAAGAGTTGCCTTGGTCATGGTGTCTGTTCACAGCTAAGACATAGCCCACTACCACCTCTATGTACTAAGTGTCTGTCTTGGTAGTCTCAGTGCAAATGCTTTCAAAATAAGTACAGGGTAGTTCTTGTTTTATGTATATAGTTATGCATCCCTCTGTTATTTCTTGCACTGTTGGAGATTGGATGTGATTCTTCCTGCATCCTAGACAAATGCTTTGCTGTTGAGCTATATTTTCCTCCTCCTTCCTTTTCTTTCTTTGTTTTGAGGCAGTATCTCACTAGGTTGTCTCTAGCCTTGTAACTTGTTCTGTAATCCAGGCAGGACCTGAATTTGAGATCTTCCTGTCTCAGCCTTCTAGGCTGCTGGAATTAATGACTGTACTTAATTAATGGAATTAATTAAGGTCTGGTGTTTTTTTGTTTTTTGTTTTTAAAGATATAATTTTTGCCCAGTGATGATACCATCCTGGCTCCTTGTACATTCTGAGGCTGGGGGTGACAACATGGCTTCTCTTGGGACAGACCATTTGGACCATTGCTTAAGGCTTGAGGGCACAGTGTCCTGGGGGGGGGGCGGGAATGATTGATTGATTGATTGATTGATTGTATGTGTCTGTGTGTCTGTGTGTCTGTGCCTGTGTGTAAGTATCTGAGGAACCCGGAAGATGTTGTTGGATCCTCAGGAGCTGGAGCTACAGGCAGTTGTGAGCCACCCTGTGTGGACACTGGGAATTGAACTTGGGTTCTTTGGAAGTGCTCTTGACCACTGAGCTATTGGGCCAGCCCTTCTTTCTTTTCTTTAATTTTCTTTTTCCCTTCCTTCCTTCCTTCCTTCCTTCCTTCCTTCCTTCCTTCCTTCCTTCTTTCTCAAAACTGAATAGATATAGCTTTATCTATCTGGGAAAGAGCCAAGAGGCTTCAGGAAGAAAATACCCCCCGTTGTTCCTTATAGCACAACAATCCTTGATTTTATTAAACTAATGAGTTGACTTCCCTCTTTTTATCACGAAATATCACTTGTTCAGTTTTGTGATCTTTACACACAGTGGAAGGGGCTGGGTGCAGTAGGCAATGGCTTTTCAAATGAATTCAGTAAGAAGGCAAATAATCTTGTACCCGTGACCCTGGCACTGGGCTCTGTGCGGGAATCATTAGAACCCTCTGAGCATGTGAGACGGTTGCAGAGCTCCAGGCCCATCCCCTGTACTGTGCTCTGGTAACTTCACTGACCATCCTCTCTCCTCTTTTCTCCTTTAAGCCTCGTGATACTGTTTTCCTAATGTCTAATTTGTAGCATCTAATCGTTACAAAGAATACCCAAAACTTCCTTTGATCTTATTCTCCTCTCCTTTTTTTGTGGTGTGTGGGTGTACACACATGGATAGTAGACATCAGATGTAATTCCTCTATCATTTTTTTACCTTATTTTTAATTTTAAGATACATTCTTTGACAATGTCAAGCATATCTACAATGTGTTTTGGTTATATTCATCCCAACTCTGTTTCTACCCCAGTCTCCACCAACGAGTACTCCACCCGTCTTTGTTTCTGTCCACATTATTATGTCTTTGCTTTATTATTGTTATTCTAAGACAGGCTTTCACTATGTGGCCCTGACTAGCCTGGAACTTGATGTGTAGACAAAGAGATCTCCCAAGGGCTAGGATTTAATGTGTACTCCACCACCTGGCTTCTCCACCCTATTTTTGAGGCAGAGCATTTAGCTGTACTGCCTGGTTTTGTGTGTCAACATGACACAAGTTAGAGTCATCAAAGAGGAAGGAGCCTCCATGAGAAATGCCTCCATGAGAGCCAGCTGTAAGGTATTTTCTCAATTAGTGATTAATGGGAGAGGGACCAGACTATGATGGGTGCTGCCATCACTGGGCTGATGGTCTTGGGTTCTATAAGAAGGCAGGCTGGCCGGGCGGTGGTGGCGCACGCCTTTAATCCCAGCACTTGGGAGGCAGAGGCAGGAGGATTTCTGAGTTCGAGGCCAGCCTGGTCTACAAAGTGAGTTCCAGGACAGCCAGGGCTACACAGAGAAACCCTGTCTCGGAAAAAAAAAAAAACAAAAACAAAACAAAAAAAAAAGAAGGCAGGCTGAGCAAGCCATAAGAGCAAGCCCGTAAGCAGCATCCTTCCATGGTTTCTGCATCATCTCCTGACTCCAGGATCTTGCTCTGTTTGAGTTCCTGTCCTTAACTTCCTTCAACAGTGAGCAGCAATATCGACGTGTAAGCAGAGTAAAACCCTTTCCTCCCCAACTTGTCTTTTGGTTATGGTGTTTCATTCTAACAATAGAAACCCTAAGACAGTCTCATACTGGATTCAAAGCTCATCAATTAGCTAGACTGGCTATGCAGAGTGCACCCCTCATCCTCCTGCCTCTGACTCTCCAGTCCTGAGATTGCCCACAAATGACGCTGTTCCTGGCATTTTCCACACTCAGGTGGCCGGACTCACACACCACTATAGTAACTCCCTGACCACCCCCCCAGCTTCCCATGTGCATTTTTTAGTTTATCTAGTCTCCCTGCTGGCAATATTATGTAAATTATAACACAAATAATAAATAAAGGAGCTGTGTGGTACTGATCACATTATATACCCAGACAATCTTTCCTCAGCTACTGAACCCATTTTCTCATCTGTAGAATAAAGGTAATGAAATGCTTTCCCACCTGCCTCCTAAGGTCAATAGTAGATTATATGTGAAGGGCTGTGTCCCTGTTTGCAAAATTCTCAATAAATCTATCCTTTTGATTTTAATCAAACAATCCTCCTACCTCAGCCTCCTTAGTAGTGGAATTACAGGCTTGTGAACCACCACAAACGGCTCAGTAAATTGACTCTTTTGCAGAAAAGTAATCAGATGAAAAGTTATAAAATCAATACAACTCCCAAAAGAAAAACCCAAACTTAAAACTCAGCCAGTGGTGTTTTAATTTATTTATTTTATATATAGTGAGGCAGAGTCTCACTATGTAACTCTAGCTAGCCCAGGACTTACTATGTAGAACAGGCTATCTTCAGAGTAGGCTCAATCCTCCTGCCTCTGTTTCCAAAGCACTGGGCCCATTGGTGTGAGCCATTATGACCAGCTCCAAATACAAATACAAATATATATATGTATATCATGATTAGAATATTTACCATGATATAGATATATATCATGATTAATATATATATATATCATGATAGAATATAATATATATATTATCCAGAGATGCAGGTTTTGCCAGATCATCAGATAGATTTGGCTTTCATTTATTCCTATTGCCTACAACCTTTTCAGGTGCAATTATGAATATCTCTCAGTTGAGATAGAGTTGTAATTGCTGATTCAAACTGCACCCTCTCCCCAGTTCCATTCCTTGCTTCTTACCTGGCCGGCTTGCTTGCCAACGCAGGCACCCACAGGCACCCACATGTGCCTCTCTGCCTTTTCTCTCTTCGGTTCTTTCTCTTCAATAAAGTGGTGCCAAATATGCTCATGACATAGCTTCTTCTGTCACAAAGGCATAAAATCCTGTCTTTCTTGTGACAATATGTACTCCAAGGGACAAATCAGTTTGTTAGGAATTGCTCATTTGAAAATCAGTGATAGCTCATTTGGCACTAAAATGGTGAATTTTATAGCTTTCTAGGCCTTTATATTCCTGCCATTATTTTATCCCCTTGTTTAAAACATACAAAAGATTTAGAACCTGCAAAGATTTTTTGAAAGAAAACCTCTTTGGGGAGGCTCCATTTGTATCTGGCCCTTTTTGTTAGAACAATCTCTGTCTCCCCAGACAATTTCGAGAAGATTTGCCAATGTGTGATTCTCATCAGTAGAGACCCGGGAAACATCACCAGCACGCATTCCTCCTCGGAAGCACCTCTTATGTGCCTGTTTGGTGAGAAAGATAGAGTAGGTTAGCAAGGCATGCTGGGAAGGTCATTATCATTTATAAATGGGATGGCCTTGTGACTTTGAGGAATGAAATAGAAATTACATATGTTAATGGATTTTTATAGCTTTTTAATAAGATGCTTTTACAAAATTGGTAATTACACTTCTCTCTTTGCTTTCAATGATCATCCTTTGAGATTGAGTTCAGATGACCTCTTGTCTGATGGGGCAGAAGGTTACAGTTTCAACTTGACTTGTGCAAAGGTGTACATTAGCTATTTTTCCATATTCAGCATAAATGAACCCCCTGTGTGAGATGGTTGCTGTGTGGGGGATAGAACAGTGTGTTGTGATGTGTACCGAGTGGCAGGCACCAGAGGGAAAGAAGAAAGCCCAGTCCTGCCTTCTCTGCTCTGTAGGCAGGATCTGGGGCCGTGCCTTTATGTGTGCCACAGAACACAGAGCTGAACTAATTTCTCAGATAATTTGATCAGCTGCTGCTTCTAGGGAAGGAAGAGGGAGCTGGACAGACATGGCCACTGACAGCTGCCCCAGAAAAAAACCACAAAGAACCACCCACGGGTCTCATTCTATTATTCTAGAAAAATATGCCTTAGGATGAGTAAATCTCTGAAGATGATTGCTTTCAATTTGAAATTCAGTCTGCCTGGGCTTCTTCTGTTTTATAAACTGTGCTTATTTAAATCGAACACAATTTGTGTGTTTGTGTGTTGTGTGTGTGTGTGTGTGTGTGTGTGTGTGCGCGTGTGTGTGCAATTTTCTAGAGAATCATATATATTAATACTAGCTCAAAAATTATTGGGATGACAATATGAACTTTAAAACAAATGGAGTATCATTTTAAGTGGCTGAGTAGGACTAGCCCGGGAGTTGCTGTGAGGTACCTGAATCCTGCCTCTGCTTCTTACTAGATCTGTGACCCTGGGCAAGCCAAAACTGCCCAACAATATGCTTCCGAGTAATTGGTTTATTGTTAGAATTACAATACATTGAATGCAGATTTAATACACATATGTGTGCACATGTTTGTGTCTACTTATGGATATGTATTTGACTGTGCCAATTTTAAAACACTACTCTAGATTGTTCTGTTATGTTCCCATTGACAGGTGGGAACACCTTGTTCCACTGACTGTGGGTTTGGTTGGATCAGCCCCTTCAGCATAGAGGATGTGACATTATTTAACTTCTGCCCCCTTCACTGAGACAGTCTCAACTGGAGGTCTGAGCCACTCTGCAAAAGTGTGGCTTGTTTGACTTCCCAGAGGTTACAATGATATGAGGAAGACCCTGTCATATTAAGAAGACAGGACCAGACTCTATAGTCAATGGTCTTGGCTACACATGGCTTTTGGGATATCCTAACCCAGGCATCAAACATGTGAATGGAAAAATGTAGTAATAGTTTTGAAAGGAAAATGACCAAATATCAGTAAGTAGTATATTGGTAATTACTGAAGCTAAATGATCTTGGTGTTTCAATCTGTGTGTCTTTCTGTCTGTGGATCTTTCTGTTTGCGTCTGTCTCTCTGTCTCTTTTCTTATCTCCTCCTCCTCCTCTTCCTCCTCCTTTTCCTCCTCCTCTTTCCTGTCATTTGAAACAGGGTCTCATTATGTAGTTCAGTCTGAAATTTTCAGTCTCCTGCCTCAGCCTCCAGAATGTTGAGAGCGAGTCAATACACTCTGGTTAGCTAGCTCTTTTAAATCGTCTGGTTTGTGAGTTGTTATCTTACTGTGATCTTAGTTAGCTCAGGATGCTGTAACAAAATACAATAGAGAAGAATTGCTTAAATGTCAGAAATGGGTCTCCTCACTGTCTCGAAGCCTAGAAATTCAACTCCAAGATGCTGGTGTGGTCGGCTTCCAGTGAGGATTGTTTTCACGGTGTGCAGATGATCCTGCTCCTTCTTGTATCTTCACATAACAGGGAGAGACACTCTTCTTACAGAAGAGCTGGACCCATTATGATGAAATTCTCCTGCTGATCTATTGAGGCACAGCTATTTTTCAGAGTCTCACCTGCACACACGTGCATCAGGGGTAAGGCTGCAACATATGAATGTGGGTGCGGCCTGGCTTAGCTCATGGTCCTTACTTCATCATGTGAGACTATTTCCAGCACTGAGGCACTCCTAACTGTCATAAACAAATGCTGGGTAATAGGTAGAAAAGGTTTCTCAAAGTTCACGTCAATCCATCTGATTAAGCTGATGGAACTTTGACACAAAACTCTTAGAAATTTATAAGAACAAAACCAATCACCTAATAGAAAAAAAATGTATAGCCCCGGCTGTCCTCTACATTGCTATATAGACCTGGCTGTCCTTGAATTCTTGATTCTCCCAACTCGCCCTCCCAAACGTCAGTATTACAAAGAACATCACTTTGCCCAGATGACAAATGACTTAATAGAAAAAGCTTATAGGAGTTTTAAAAAAATCAGAAGAACAAAAATAAATTTGAATAAATATATGTACATGAGAAGCATTCAAAGCTAGCGAGACTCAGAAGAAATAGTTACTTTTATATAGTTCAGTGGATATGAATATTTATGAAAACAACTGAGTAATATTTATGCAAAATGAAAATATGCTCATCTACTGATTCAGCACTCTTACTTTGTAAGCTAGGCATGGTGGTGCACACGAGTGATGCCTAGCGTGCACCTCCATCCCTCAGGGGCGTGCTTCAGGACTGGCAAGAGGTCCAGGCCAGCCTGGGTTATAACGTGAGGCCCTGTATTAACAAACAAAAGCAAAGCAAAACAACAACAACAATCAAAAAGTCTACCTCTTGGAATAAACTCTTTGAAAAGATAAGCACCACACGTGTGATACTTCCTAGAAGGATGTTTGCTGCAAGACAGTTACACAGCAAGAATTTGGGAAGACAGAAGCATGGCGGAATTAACTGGACAACCATACTAAAATCCCCCCCCTCCCCTCTCTCTGTCTCTCTGTGTCTGTCCTCTCTCTGTCTCTGTTTGTCTCTCTCCTCTCTCTGTGTCTCTGTCTCTATCTGTTTGTCTCTCTCTCCTTTCTCTGTCTCTCTCCTCTGTGTCTCTGCCACTCTCCTTTCTCTGTCTCTGTCTCTCTGTGTCTGTCTCTCTCCTCTCTGTTTCTATCTGACTCTCTCTTCTCTCTGTGTCTCTCTCTCTCCTCTCTTTGTTTCTGTCTCTGTCTCTGCCTCTCTCTGTCTCTCTGTCTCTGTCTCTCTGTCTCTCTGTCTCTCTCTCTCTCTCTCTGTCTCTCTCTCTCTGTATATATAGAGAAAATATCATGTAGCTCAGGTTGATTTTAAACTTGCTGAAGGTAGCCTTGAACTCCTGATCCTCCTCCCCCACCATCTGTGTTTCTGCCAGGTGACAAGACACCCTGATAAGGCTCTCTACAATGAGCTAATGGTTTCTCAGGAAAAATAAATCATTCTATTTCATAAAATATATAAGGAGAGATGAGAATGAGTGAAAAGGTGCATACCCAAAGGTTAACTCAATTATATCAAGAGAAAAATGGAAGATTCTGCAATGTCATAGCTATTACAAGGATGTATTATTGCAAAATTATCAATGTCAAAGTGCTGAAATATATATATATATATATATATATATATATATATGTGTATGTGTGTGTGTGTGTGTATACTACCTAATATATTATATATAGTCACACTGTAGCTTCAAACTGCCTTAAACATGGTGGTCCTCCTGTTCTGTCCTTCTAAATGCACCCCCAGACCTGACTTGTCCCTCTATTTGAAAGTTTCTATTCATTCACCCTCCCCCCAACCATGTTTTGTAAATCTTGGGCACAAAGTATGGTGTCAGGAAATGTACAGAGTAACATTTAACAACAGCTGGTGTCTAGAACTACCAATGCTGGAGAGGAACTTAAGGATCCTCTAACTCCACCCCTCACTGTACAGGCAGCGGAGACAGAGACTGCTATGTAGTGGAAGAGAACCTCAAGCTGAATTTGCCCCCTGAGTGCTAAGAGAATAGGTTCCTGCTACCATACTTCAAGATTTTTGATGAGACTTCTTGAAAGTCTTGAAACTAAATTTATATTATATTTATGTCTCTAAAATATAGTATGCATTATATTTTATTTATGCATTATATAACATACACTATGTGCATGTTTATATGTTTGAAACTCCATCCCACCCCATATATGTATTCCAAATGGAATGGCAAAATATATGTGTACCACATTCATGAAGGGGCCTGAGGAGATCTGAGGAAGCATTGGATGCCCCGGAACTGAAGTTACAGATGGTTCTGATCTACCGTGTCGGTGCTGGAGCCAAACCCAGGTCTTCTACAGGAGCAGCAAGCGCTATTCTCTATAATGGTGTAATAACAGGGCTAGGCTGCAGCTCAGCAGTAAAGAATTCACTTAGGAGGTACAGGGCCTCAACCCCAGCAAAAAACCAAAACAACGCTTGAATCAATATCTATCTATCCATCCATCTATCTATCTATCTATCTATCTATCTATCTATCTATCCATCCATCCATCCATCCGTCCATCATCCATCCATCTATCTGTCTATCTATCTATCTATCTATCTATCTATCTATCCATCCATCCATCATCTATCTATCCATCCGTGCATCCATGCATGCACGCACACATCTATCTATCTATCTATCTATCTATCTATCTATCTATCTATCTATCTATCTATCTATCTATCTATCCATGCATCCATTCATGCATCGATCTATGTATCCATATCCATCCATGCATCCATCCATCCATGCATCCATCCATCCATGCATCTATCTATCTATCTATCCATCCTAACATTCTGAAGAGAAGGGAGCTCTTTGGGACATTTTCATGCAACCCCAAAACATCTGCATTGCAAACGGTCAGACCTAAAAATGGTTGAATATGTGTTATTCTTTTCATTTTCAGCCCTGCCCCCATGTCGTCTTGTCATTGACTAGGAACTGGAAGACCTGTTTATTCATTCCTGTTTAAACTACTTATCAGGCCTGAAATTTCTATCTTTAATTTTTAATATAGAGTTTACTGGAGAGTCTTGCCTGAAATTTCTTCTCGGATTTAGGTGAACAGACTATCAAAACTTCAGCCTTTTTGGTAGTTTAAAATACACTTAGGGTAAAATACTCCTTTAAAGTTTTTATTTAGTGTGTGTGTGTGTGTGTGTGTGTGTGTGTGTGTGTGTGTGTATGCACGCGTGCGCATGCATGAATGTACCATGGTCTGGCTGGTACGGGATGAGGTCAGAGGAAAGCTTGTGGGGTGTCTACCACCTTTATGTGACTTCGGGGGCTTGAACTCAGCTTGCCGAGCTTGTGCAGCAATGGCCTGTACCCAGTGGGACATCTTTCCTCCTCCTAAATCTATTTATTTATTTTATGTACTTATGTTAAAATTTATTTAATGTCTGGGTGCTAGGGAGAGTTACATGTGTGCAAGTGCCCACAGAAAACCAAAACCAAACCAAAACAAACAGAAGAGGGTACTGGATCCCTTAAAGCTAGGGGTACAGGCAGTTGTGAGGCACCCAACATGGATGCTGGGAACCCACCTTTGGTCACCTGGAAAAGCAGTAAGCACTCTTAATCCCTGAGCCATCTCCCAGGTCCCCAACTGTGCCCTGCTTTTATAATGAAATGGACCATTCAAAGATTTTCAAAGTTTAATACACATTTTTTTTTTGGAAGCTATTCTTTATGGTGACCAAACATGGAGTCTTCAGGAAAAAGGGAAGGTCTCACATAAAACATGCCTCATTTTTCAGGTACATGAAAATAAAAATGCCAAGCTGCATTTATTCACATTGCTACAAATATTCCACTGCTGGGTGGGTGAGGAAGGAGAAATAGTCTAAATAAGAGTCAAGAGTTTTATCTCTCTGTCTCAATGATTCAATATGCATATTTAGACCAGCCCTGTAATTATCATCAAACAGTGACTTATCAGACTAGGAGTCATGCATATGGTTTAATGACTGGGTGTGATAATGTGTGGGGTCTGAGAATGTCTTCACTAGAAGCCTTCTATGTATACAGCACATTGTTTAAGCTTTCTAGATACACTCTCCATCTTTAGAGAGGAGATAACAGCTTGCCTTGCACACATGAAGCATTAGGGTCAATCCCCAGCCTCGAATAAACCGCGTATGGATATCTATACATATCTATATTTCAGCTCTTGGAAGGTGGAGGTGTGACAACCAGGAAAGAGTTCAAGACCATTCTCTGCTACATAGTGAGTTTGAGACCAAGCTGGGTGACACAAAACTATACAAAAGAGAAACTGAGAAGAGGGAACCTGGCACCCCGCATGGCTGTTGCTGATATCTGAAAACATCTGTAAGAGGTGCTTGTTGACACCAGTGCCTCCAGATAGTCCTCAAGGACTAGAAGGGAGGAAGGTCTTTGACTAACTCTTGGTTGCTGGACGGAATAGTCATTGGGCTGCTGACCTAGCTTCCACAGGAATCTGAATATGTTAAAGCAGCCATCTGAAGGTCAGAATAGCTTTACATTTTTATCTTTTGAGAAGATACAAAGTTACTTCAGAATTTGAAGGCTCCAAAGTCACTTGCCTGTTCATATTGGAGCAACATGCCTCCTTCACCTATTTCTCCTTCCTCACCCACCCAGCAGTAGACACTAAGTTTGGTTTCTGCTCTGGAGAGTTGTGACCTATTTATTATTCCCCTGCTTCTGGCACTCTACCACTTATACCAGATGGGTCAGCACAGGTCGGCGATGAGAGAAGAGCCGCGTGCTCATGCTGGAGGCAGGGGCTTAGGTGGGGTCTGGGAGAGCCTTTATGAGAAGGATATTACATGAAATATTCAAGTGTCAAGTGGCACACGCGCTATTGTGAGTCCCGTTCAGTGTCAGGCTCTTCAGAAGAATTTTCTCATTAAATCCCCGCATCTTTGAGAGCAGAATGTTATCTGCATTTGTAGATGGGAGTGTTGCTATGGCAAAACAAGTCCAGAGGCGACAAGACTCAATAGGCTGCTCTACTCTCCAGTTTTGATAAGATAACCCCTTGGCCTGAGGATACGGATAGACGGTTCAAAGCACCTGTCTTATTCTTTATGCACACATGGTGTGTGCCATGCACCACACGCTGGAAAACAACACTCTTCCTTGCTTCAGAGGTAGTCAGGAAATTTACCTAGAAATTTTGGAGTTTGTACTCATATGAGGTTTAGCAGTTAAGGTTTTTCTACTGTGAACAGACACCATGACCAAAGCAAGTCTTATAAGGACAACATTTAATTGATGCTGATTTACAGATTCAGAGGTTCAGTCCAGTATCATCAAGGCAAGGAAGATGACAGCATCCAGGCAGGCATGGTGTAGGAGGTGGAGGAAGTAGGCACCTCTCTGCTGCTTTCCCTGTTTCCTCCGTACCAGCTAAGCAGCCCCTGTCACACATTCATGTTCTTCTGCATTCCTCTGGTCTCAACATGGCTCCAGTCAACTTCAGAGTGAAACACCTGGACTGCCAGTCAAATTATACCCTTCCTCCTCTGAAACTGTTTTTTGCAGCTACAGGTGACAGCATCGGAAAGCTGAAAAACATGCTATCTCAGCACTGCAGTGAAGATGGAAATAAATTAATATATGAACACTGAAACGATAGCCACCTATAGTAAGGCCAGTGTGTAATCTGCTTATTGTTGTAGGAACTGGAAAGAGAATATAGTTGAGAATGCAAATATATGACATGCTATAGCAACCAATGTTAAGGGCAGCCACAGTGACCAAGTAATTGGTACTTTTTCGTGTCTTTTCCTATGTGTATAGGAATGCAGATGCCCTCAGAGGCTAGGATCATCTGATCCCTCTGCAGCTCAAGTTACAGGCTGATGTGAGTGCTGGACCTGAGCTCAGATCTTCTGCAGGAGCAACACACCACTCTCACCCTCCCCCCCCCCCCGCTGCCCCCCAGCTAGCTCTGCAGCCCCAGGTAGTCAGCATGCTGAGGTTTTGCTGACTAGATAGTTCTCCTCTTGTCCTTCATTTCATTGATGCTTCAACTGGGTTGTCACAGGAGAGCAACTGAGGTGAAGGTGGTGATCTGAAAAGAAACCTGTCACTCAGCTCTGGCCAGTACTGTACTGGTTGGTGCCAGGTCCCTGCCATTCCAAGAGAAGCATCTTGTGATGGTTTGAATATGCTTGACCCAGGGAGTGACAGTATTAGGAGGTGTGGCCTTGTTGGAATAGGCGTGGCCTTGCTGGAGTAGGTGTGGCCTTGTTGGAGTAGGTGCAGGCTATAAGACCCTCATCCTAGCAACCTGGAAGCCAGTCTTCTCCTGTTTGCCTTCAGAACAAGATGTAGAACTTTCAGCACCTCCTACACCATGCCTGCCTGGATGCTGTCATCTTCCTTGCCTTGATGATACTGGACTGAACCTCTGAATCTGTAAATCAGCATCAATTAAATGTTGTCCTTATAAGACTTGCTTTGGTCATGGTGTCTGTTCACAGTAGAAAAACCTTAACTGCTAAACCTCATATGAGTACAAACTCCAAAGTAACTAAAGAGTATATGTGATTTTTAGGTTAAACTTAGTCTTTGCAGTCTCTTTTAGGCTTTCTTCTAACTCTGGGGTATTGATAAAGTAGCTTTTTCTTTTACATTCTTCACCAAAAAAAAAAAAAAAAAAAAAGAAATAGACGGAGCCTGTGGAGCCAATTTCAGATGAGTTTCAGGTTCACCAAGTCTAGGCCCTGTGAATGGTAAGCATTGGGAACTATGCTATGTAGTGTAGCCTGAATCAGGGCATTCTCAAGCCCAGAAATCTGTGTGTGTGACTCTATGTGGGAAAGTAAAAGAAGGTCTCAGATGGTGACATTTACCACACTTCAGAGCTGTTCCCCAAGTCAATGACCATTTTCAGTGTCATTTAGACTTTTTAAAAATTTTTTAAAAATTTTTATTCTTTAATCTTTGTTTACAGTCCAGTCTTTATCCCCTCTCCATCTGCCATCTATTACTCATCCCTCCTCTCCTGCCCCCAACCCCCATCTCCAAGAGGGTGTACCCCCACCCCGACCCCATCAGATCTCCTTGCTCCCTGGGGCCTCTAGTATCTTGAGGGTTAGGTGAATCTTCTCTCACTGAGTTCAGACCAGGCAGTCCTCTGCTGGATATGTGTTGGGGACCTCATATCAGTTGGCGTATGCTGCCTAGTTGGTGGCTCAGTGTCTGAGCGATTTTGGGGGTCCAGGCTAATTGAGACTGCTGGTCTTCCTATAGGGTCACCCTCCCCCTCAGCTTCTTCCAACTTTTCCCTATTTCAACCACAGGGGTCACCAGCTTCTGTCATTGGTTGGGTGTAAATATCTGCATCTGTCTCTTTCAGCTGCTTGTTGGGCCTTTCAGAGGGCAGTCGTGATAGGCCCCTGTTTGTAAGCACACCATAGCATCAGTAATAGTATCAGACCTTGGAGCCTTCCCTTGGGCTAGACCCCAATTTGGGTGGGTCACTAGATCTCCTTTCCCTCAGGCTCTTCTCCATTTTTGTCCCTGCAGTTCTTTCAGACAGGAACAATTCTGGGTCAGAGATTTTGACTATGGGATAGCCACCCCGTCCCTCCACTTCATGCCCTGTTTTTCTACTGGATGTGGAACTCTACAAGTTCCCTTTCCCCGCTGGTCATTCAGATTCTTATTGTTGCATATGCATGTTCCATATGTATATGAAAATAGCCAAATTTAGTTTTAAAAGGCATGCTGGTTATCAATAACTGCCACCAAATATAACAATTGAGGCCATGGTTTCAACCAGCAACCAGCCTGCAACTCTGTGTTAAGCATTAGCTGAGTGCTGCTCTCTCTGCGTCCGCTCTTTCATCTGGTCCTCCTGGTCACAGGCGGTGGGGATGCGATGTGCAGCAGTGAAGGCAAGCAAAGTTGGCAGGGGTGTCAAGGTGTGTGCAGCTCTGTACAAAGATCAATGTCCTTGTCACATATGCTAACTGAAAAGGTCATTCCCTTCCAATATTGGTTTTCCTTTCCTCTGAATGTTTTCTGCACTCCTGCAGGTTACATAGACTGTTTATTGTAAGGACTATACTAAGTCACTCATATAAAGGATTTAGAACACAGCTAACAGTCACATCTTATCATCCATGTGAACATTTTCCAGAACTTTCTCTTCTTTGTTTTTTAAAAAGTTGTGTGATTCCTACTTAGCATATTTTGCTTTTTTAAAAAAAAACAATTTTATTTATCTGTTTTGTGTTTGTTCACATGTGTGTGTGTTCACAGGAGCACCACTACATGGATGTGGAGGTCAGAGGTCAACCTGTGAGAGCATTTATGTCCTGGGGCTTGAACTCAAGTCTTGGGATTTGGCAGTAGATGTCCTTATTTGCAGAGTAATGGCATCTTGGTGGCCTATAAATAAGGATTTTTCAATGATAATAAACAAGGTGTGTGTGTGTATGTGTGTGTGTGTGTGTGTGTGTTTGTTTGTCTTGGATATTATTTTTTCCATTTCTGTGATGAAATCTCAAAACCAGGCAAATTATAGAAAGAAGGTTGGTTGGTTGGTTGGCTGGTAGGTTGGTTGGTTGGTTTGTTTGTTTTTGGGGGTAGAGGCTTACAGTTCCATAGCAGGAAATGTGGCAGCAGTCAGACATGGTAACTGGACCAGCAAGCTGAGAGCTTGAATCTGAAACCACAATGAGAAGCAGAGAATGAATTGGGAGAGGTATGTAGCATTTGAAACCTCAAAGCTGAATCCCAGTGATATACTTCTAGCAGCAAGGCCACACATCCTGAAATCTACTCAAATAATTCCACCAATTGGAGATCAAGAACTCAAATGCCGGAGACTATGGAGGAATGTTCCAATTCAAATGATCACATCTTATTTTGAATCAATGTCTTGTTGTATAGCTCATACTGGTCTCAAATTTACAATATTCCTGCCCAAGTCTCCTCCTGATTGCTAGGATTACAGGTGTACACCATCACACCAGGCAACACAATGCTTTGAAATCCCATTCAATGTTGGGTTCCTCCGGAAGAGGAGAATCAATAGAACACACACACACACACACACACACACACACACACACACACACACACACACACACACTCTTTCCCATGATAGGTAAACACTCTACCAATGAGTTACACCCTAAACCCTCTAATTACTTTTGACTATGGTCTCACTAAGTTATCCAGACTGGCCTTGAACTTACTGGGTAGTTCAAGTTGGACTTGAGCGTGGAGATCCTCCTGCCATAGCCCCCAATTGGCTAAGATTCCAGGTCTTTGCCACCAAGCCCAGCCAGGTTTGTGGTGAGAAACTGGCTTGTTCAATGATGAAATTGAAATGGGTCAAGGTCTTCATAGGACACTCTGAAGGCAATTGTGTTCTACTCAGAATGCCAGACACTCATGGCCCAAGAAGACCTTTCAGTTTGGGTTAGAGGGTAGTAAGGCGTGAGGCAATTCTTTTTTAAGAAGGATGTGACCCTTCTCCTTGTTTGTCTTTCTGATAGTTTGAGATGGGCTTTCCTATGTACTCTGGGAATCCTCCTGCCCCAGCCTCTTGAGTGTTAGTATTACAGGTGTGTACCATTATGACAGGGACCTTTGTGTCCCATTGTGCCCTCCCCTGAATGATATATGGCCACCTACATACACTGAAGTAGACAATGTGCTTTACTTAGCTCTTTATGATGATGAAGAGACAGTCCTTGCTTGTCCAAACTGCTTTGTTTGATGGCAAATATAAATGCATAAACCTTACTCAGGGTGAACCAGGAATAAAATATCTTTTGTGGTAAGCAATGCCCAGGAAGGAAAGCTCATTGGCTGAACACTCGTGGCCTATCTGGACCCTTCATTAGAATGGAGACTTTCAGGTTGTTATGCTATAAGACTGATTATCATGGTCCTCTCAGTGGGGTGTCATGGTTACATGATCCAGAGCAGGCTGAGTTTGGCAGGGAGCTGGCCCCATGCCTTCTGTGCTCAATTCTGAGTTTCACAGGATTTGGGCTAACTCAACCTGACCAGTCCTTCTGTCTGGTGGCACAGTCCACTTGCCCCACAATGAAGAAAGATGGTGTCTTAGTTAGGGTTACTATTGCTGTGATGAAACACCATGTCCAAAAAGCAAGTTGGGGAGGAAAGGGTTTATTAAGCTTACACTTTCAGGACAGGCACTCAAGCAGGGCACAAACTGATGCACAGGCCTTGGAGGGGTGCTGCTTATTGGCTTGCTTCCCATGGCTTAGTAAGACTGCTTTCTTATAGTATCGAGGACCACAAGCCCAGGGATGGGCACTACCCCCTATGGGCTGAGCCTACATCAATCAGTAATTAAGAAAATGCTCTATAGGTTAGCCTACAGCCCAATCTTATGGAGCCTTTTTTCTTAATCAAGGTTCCCTTCTCTCTGATGACTATAGTTTGTGTCAAGCTGACATAGCTCTAGCCAGCACAGATGGTCTCAGAGTAAGGATGTATAGGATTTCACTCAGCACGGGGAGGGTACAGTTTGAAATATATCTGTGTACTTTCTAAGTACATTCTTCCCTCTGGCAATTTCCTCTCCTGCAGCCACTGAGAAGCAGAAGCAAAGACTTATTGAAAACCACATCCTAACGGTAAAACTTTAGGGTGCACAGAACAGCATTTTTATCTCATCCTTTACAATCTCGGGCATGGAAACAGGAGAGGGGAAGCTCATAAGATCCTTGGAAGGAAGAGCAGGAGAGGAGTTGGGAGGAAGTCCCAGACAAGGAGACTGAGAAGAAATAGCTCTGGCACAGGTTGGAACCCAGTGGGAACACCCAGGTGCCACTTACAAGTCCATGGGCTGCAGAGTGAGGAGCCTTGAACAGTGGCTCACCTTCCATCACCACTGTGCAGGACTCACTATCTTTGAGAGTTAATCTGTATTAGTCAGGGTTCTCTAGAGTCACGGAATGTATGGGTAGTCTCTATATAGTTAGGGAATTTGTCAATGACTTACAGTCTGTAGTCCAACTCCCCAGCAATGGTCAGCAGCAGCTGTGGATGAAAGTCCAAGGATCTAGCAGTTGCTCAGTCCCACGAGGCAAGCAGGCAAAGAAGAATGAATGAGTCTTCCTTCTTCCAATGTCCTTATGTAGGTCTCCAGCAGAGGGTGTGGCCCAGATTGAAGGTGTGTGCCACCCTGCCTTTAATCCCAGATGACCTTGAACTCAGAGATCTCCCTGTCTTAATCTTCTGGAATTCATAGTCACTATACTTCAAGATATCCATGCCAAGATCCAGGTCAGAAACTTGTATCTCTGAGCCTCCAGATTAGGGTCGTAAGTGAGCCTTCCAATTCAGGATTGTAGTTCATTCCAGATGTAGTCAAGTTGACAACCAAGAATAGCCACTACACCTCCCATACATCTGCCTCCTATGTGTATGGGCATCTTATGAGAAGAAGGATGTGATGCAAGAGCCTTTGATCAGAGTGGGGCCCCACAGAATGAAGTGGGGATTCTTACTTGAGTGAGGACCTTGGTAACCCAACCATCCCTGGCACATGCAGAAAATTACAGGTGTGGAATGAATTAGCATGAACTGTCTCAACTGTCTTGTTTGTTTGTTTTTTGAGACAAGATCTTATTGTGTAGCCCAGGCTGGGTTCAAATTTACAATCTTCCTGTCTACTCTTCAAAACTGAATTGTGTTTTGTTTGTTTGGCAATAGTTTCAGAGACCCTATAGCCAGGTTGGCATAGAACTTCAGCTCATGGCAATTTTTCTGCCACAGTCTCTACAAAGAGCTGTTATTTCAGACATGAACCACCAAGCAAAGCTCAGTCGATACTAGATTTTTTTTTTAAAGTTTAGATTTATGTGGTGGTTTGAATGAGAACTCCTTCACCCCATCCCACACCCCACTATGTATTTGAATGCTTTGTCCCTAATTGTTGGAACTGTTTAGGAAGGATTATGAGGTGTGGCTAAGTTGGAGGAGACATATTGCGAGGGATGGGCTTTGTGGTTCAACAGCCCATGCCATATCCAGTTAGTGCATTCTCTCTCTATCCCTCCACCCATGACTGTGCATCAGATGTCAGGTCTCAGCTACTGTTTCAGTGCCTTACCTGCCTGCTCAATGCTCCTTGCCACGATGGTCATGGACTCACCCTCTGAACTGTAAGCAAGCCTCCAATTAAAAGCTTTTTTCTATAGGTTGCCTTGGCCATGGGGTCTCTTCAAAGCAATAGAAAAGTGACTAAGACACCATGTGCATTTTATTATTTTATGTATATGAGGTTTTTTTTTTTGCCAGCATATATGTCTGTGAACCACTTGTATGCCTGGTGTTTGCAGGGTCAGAATACAGCATCAGATTCCCTAGGACGGAAGCTAATGAAGATCCTGAACTATCATGTGCATGCTGAGAATCAGTTTCAGATCTTTTGAAGATGAGCTGGTGCTCTTAATTTCTGAGCCAACTCTCCAGCTCTGATACTGGTTCTTCAATGTATAAGAAGGACATTTGACAGATAGTTGACTTGAATTCAAAATTCAACCATTCGGGGCCAATACTTTGTTCACCTCCATAGAAAGTCTTAAGATTCAACATAGACACAGATTCTTTGGCCATTTTCATCCCTTTTAACCAAGCTAGAAAATTCTCTTCTTTGAGATTGCTCCAAAGGATTATAGAATCACCCTGGACACACGACAAAGTTATATGTTCCAAGGTGCATTCTAGGGCTGAAATGGTGGTGTTGGCCTGCACAGGGGACAGTTTGGCAGCTGCCAAAAAAACAGATAAAGAAATAAGAAATCAACTTATACCTTGTTTATTCCTGAACATGCATTGACTGTGTCAGATTCCACCCAACTTAGAGTTTATGGCAATAGTGATCCATCTATCCAGCTCCCTTCCCAAGACATGTTTACTGATGACCACTGTATTGGTTACTTTCCAGGTTGTTAGCATCAACCACCTAACAAAAGAAACTCAAAGAAAGAAGTGTTTATTTTAACTTATAGCTCAGTGGTACAGTTCATCAAAGTAGGGAAGCCTTGACACCAAGAGTTTGAGGTATTTGCTCACATCTGTAGTCAGGAAACTGAGAGAGCTGAATCCTGGGACTTTAGCTTGCTTTCTCTTCCCACCTCACTTAACCTAGAAAATCTATTTTTCTAGTTAACCTAGTTAACTAGAAAATCCCTCACAGACATGCCCAGATTTTGGTCTCCAAAGTGATTCTAGATTCTGTTAAGTTGACAATCACGGCATTAATTACATTCTAGGTTGTTACCATCACAATCACCTATGCACTGACAAGCTGTTCGAGGGTAGATATTTTAGCAGTCAGATCAAAGACAAAAGTCTCTGACTTCACACTTATATTTTAGTGGAAAGACACAGAACGAAATGATATGAAATAGTTGACAGCAGAGGGTAGGGAACTGGGATGGGAGTTGGGGTGGGACCGGGAAGATGGAGGGAATACTCACTTCAAGGGGATGGTCAGAGAAGGCTTCTCTGCAGAGGTGGCTGGGAAGGAAGAGGGCAAAGGAAGGAGTCACATGGGTAGCTGGGGGACAGAAAAGCAGAGCAAAGGTGCTGAGCTGATTTATAAGAGGCAAAAGCTGGTGTTGGGACAGCCAATGACACAAGATGAGCCTGCATCTACCCTTCACTTAAGATTATGTCCTGGACTCACTGCTTGCCAGCACTTAGGAGGCTGGATCAGGACTATTGGGACATTTGGGCCAGCCTGGGCTACATAGCAAGAGTTTGGTGTGAGGTGGGGTAGGGAGAAGACTAAACAAAAGTGGAAACAGTGAGTATCCACCTCAGTATGGGGCCATATTCCTAGAACTGTTAGGACACTGTTTGAATGCTTTTTATTCCAAGAGTTAAAACTATCATTGTAGTCTGTAGGGTTTTTTTTTAAGATTTATTTATTATATATAATTACACTGTAGCTGTCCTCAGACACTCCAGAAGAGGGAGTCAGATCTCATTACGAATGGATGTGAGCCACCACGTGGTTGCTGGGATTTGAACTCAGTACCTTCAGAAGAGCAGTCAGTGCTCTTAACCACTGAGCCATCTCTCCAGCCCATAGTCTGTACTTAAAACAAACAAACAAACAAACAAAAACCAAAGGGAAAAACTGTCATCCTGACTCTGATCCACGTTTATTTTATAACCAGCCCTCATCTCCCCGTCTCCTTTTGCAAACTAATCCTTATCTTTCAGTTAAATTAGCAGTTACCGTGTCCAGTATGTTTGAAACTTGGGTAAGTCTCATATTGGCCTCTGCAGGAATTCTGTTTCCACCTGCAACTCTTTTCCCCAGAAGCCTTCTCTGTGTGTGTCTGTGTGTCCTGGATAGATTCAAAGCACAGGCTAGGACAAACCTTCCCACCCCGACCCTCTTTATCTCCATTTCCTCATCAGTGAGAGGAGGGCAGCTTCTTAAACAGCCCTTGGTGGGGGTAAATGAGTTGGTCTAGAGCTGTAGTCACTGCCTCGTTTTGCATTGTTTACTTTGAGATATTTATCTGGTAGCCAAGGAGGATCTTGACCTTCTGATCTTTCTCCTGCTTCCTGAGGGCTGGAATTAGACGCACGCATTAACTTTCTTGCTTTTATGAGGTGCTAGGGACTGAACGCAGGGTCTTACACATGCCAAGAAAGCTTTCTACCAAATAAGCCAAGCGCTCAGCACGGTTTATGAGCCGCTCAGGCCTTGAGTCAAAGATAGTCACCTAACACAGCTTGTCTTGGAATTTGTTTTTGGTTTTGTTTGTTTGTTTGTTTTGTTTTGTTTTCTTTTCTGGAAAACCCTGGTAGGGAGTATACTGATAGACCAAGGAATGATTTCATACAAGTCCATCTTGTCAAACCAATGAAACTATTGGGGCTACTTGCAGGAACATGGGTAGCTCAAGGCAGCTACATCACGGCCGAGTCCCACCCACGGTACAGACTTTTATGAAAAGCTATTCCACTGATGATTCCCTTAAACAACCCAGAGGCAACCACACCACCAAACAGTCCCAAAGAGTCCCAGGCAGCCAATTGTTTACCTCATGGGGGTGGGGAATAGAAGGACCTTCTTGGATCCCTATGAACCTCTTCCCTCCCTCTGTGATTGACAGGGGAATTCAGTGGACCTGGTCTCCCGAGAGCTTCCTGCCAATGAAAGCTGCTCCAATAAAGATGGGAAACAGTAATGTTCAACTCAGAAGAGACAGCCATACAGTTGAGCTGCACACTAGATTGGAGGCATTATTTCAAATAGATTGCAGGTAGACACTCCTCACAGGGTAAGAAAAGTTGGTACTTCATAGCTGTACAGTGTATTGTCCCAGAACAATCACTAAACTTATTATAGTGCACAGGCTGTGGGCAGTGTGCCTGGTTCATGCAAGGCTACGTCCAGAACCAACAGACCTCTCAAGCCGTGCCAAAGGCCCGGGACAAGCACAGTGATGTCAGAGCTTCTGGTTCCTGGGGCCTGCAGTGGAGCCTGGGATGGGCCGAGCATCCTGCTGCTGTCCCAAGCTGGTGCTGGCTGCCCTGCCCTTTCCTGGCTGGGTGCAGACGTGCTGGCCTCTGTGCGCACAGGACAGGCGCCAGGGCAGAGCACGAGGGGACTTCTTGGATGCCTCCTCCCTCAGAAACAAATTCCAGCGCCTGAATGCAGATTGCATGCATCTTAATAAAGGACCGCACCTATTCAGCCTCAGAAAAAAATTTCTTGTTTGATATCAGAAGCTAAGGGAGGTCAGGCCTTGTACTTAGATGGGGAAATGGCCCCGACAAGGTGAGAACTCTGGGAACAACAAGACGCATTCAACGCCTGCCTGCAGTGCCTTCCTTTCCAGCTAGTGGTCAGATGCTCAGGTATGTGCTGTCAGGAGGGTTGTCTGTGGTAATAGCCCTGAAAAGGGGACACTGGGATATATCTCTTATTTTTTTTCCCAAACTGTGTGAATTTATTGACTGCACCTAAAGGCTAAATGGCAAATCACTTTTTAAAGTTAGGATTTGGTAGGAAACCAGTTCTCGGCAGGCTGTTTAAAAGGTGCCTTCTAGTATTCAAGCGGAGATTAGGCTTCACAAAAGCTGGTTACAATCTTTAGCATATTTGAGCACAGATTTGTTGGCTAGTCAAAGCACCATGCTCATCATGAAGGGGACAGAGATGCTTGTGAAAGGGAGCTTGTCCTCAGAGTATCCCTGAAGTGATTCCAAGTCAGGTTGGTGAAGGGCAGCGAACAAATGCTCTCAAAGAATGAGTGTTCACTAGCTATCATGGCCCATGTATTCATCCCAAGGCCAGCCTGGGCTACATAGTGAGATCTATTTCAAAAAACAACAAAGTCAAACTATAAATATACTGAAGCAGAGACAGTGAGAGCTGAGAGGAATCCAGGCTGAGCATGGAAAGGAGCCTGCGCCGGGCTGGGGCTGAGTCTTCAGGAAAAGTTGACAAGCCAAACTGATGGATGGCTGGGGAGTTCTGGGACCAGGCGTACAGAAGTACCTATCGATTGACATGTGAAAGAATATTGCGTCTGTGAGCAAAGAGGAAAGGAACAGGTGAGAGAGAGCCTGTGGGTGTATCTCAACTGGTAGAGATACCAGTGGTTGCCTGTTTGAGGCCAGCAATAGCTACATGGCAAGGCTGTGGCTGGTACGAACTGTGTGAGATCCTGTTGAAGACAAAAAAATAAACAAAAATGTATGAAGTGGAATATGGAGGAAGGTGGGCCAGGAAGGAGAGGTGGGCCAAAGTGAGCCCAAGAGATGACTTCGCCATGCTAAGAGACTTGGATTCCTTTCTAAAGCTGGTAAAAGTTGTCCCTCAAACACAGTCCCATCTCTGGTGGACCCAGGCATTGTTAAGGTGGAGCCCAGCAGGCATCTAAGGTAGAGGACTATGGGACAAAGTGCTCCCTGTGAAGACGGTGCTGTTGATGGTTGGTATGTGACTGTCATCCATACTCAGACCTCATATATAAGCAATGTGGACTGCTAACTTTTCCAAGTTCCTTCCTTTCTCTCTCTCCCAGACCTGCTTTCCCCACCATCTTTCTTGGTACCAAGGATCAAACCCTGAACCTCACAGAAGCTAAGTTGGGCTATATGCCCAGTTCTCTTTTTGACAATTATTAACATTTATTGATTACGTATCTTTTTGTTCTTTTCTGCATTTCAACCTTTTATTGTTTAAGTACTGGGTTGGATTACTTTAATGAAGTATGGTCCAGTTTGGGTATTTTCCAGATTAATAGTGATGCCCCCCCCAACATGGGGGAGAGAATACAAAGCTCTTCTTAGCTCCAGTAAGTCCCCCATCTTTGAAACTCTTCTTCCTGGGTTTCAAGGGGATGTAGAAGGGTGTCTTTATTTTGCAGAACTTGTATCAGGAAACTTTGTCTTAAATTTATTCCAAGATTCTCTTATTCACTGACTTGGTACTCGGTAAGTTAAGCAGACATTTCTGTTGACACTTCTTTATTAAATGTTCATGATGACAGGCCCTAGCCTCACTCTTGGGGTTATAACAGAGAGGAAGGTAGATTGAGTTCCTGCCCTCAAAGAATGGAAGATTACAGCTGGGAACTAAGAGTGAGGTGGGCTCATGTACATAACAGGGAGTTACAATAAGAGGTGCCAAGAGCCATGACAGGCATTTATTCTCCACCACAAATAAAAGGATCATAATCCTCGCTTGGGAGTTAGATAAGGCCTCTCTACAGGAAGTGATATTTAAGCTGAAAGTAGGAGAATTCATACACATGAACCAAAGCAACAGAAGGAAGGGGATCGCTCCAGGCAGATAGCATGAGTAAGGACCCCAAGGTAAGTGGCTTGTCGAAGGGATTCAACACCATTGGAGAACAACACTGTGGGGCAGAGCAAACAGAGAAGTGAGGGCAGAGATTAGGGAGATGGAGGCTGGCCCAAGGGAAGGCTTTGGCCCGTAGTGAGGCATCTCTGCAGATGGTAATGACCATGGAAGATTCTAAAATCCTTCTTGTACTTTTGAGAACAGCCTCCAGCGGAGAGGTATAGGTTTTATGAGTTTCTTAGAATTGCATTGGCTGGGGTCAGTAAGATGGGCCAACGGGTGAAAACTTAGGCAGCTAAGCCTGAGGATTTGAGTTTGATCACACGGTGGAAGGAGAGAGTTGACACCCGCATGTTGTCCTCTGGCTTCCACATAGTCACCTTGGCATGTGCTCATGTGTGGGAACATGCACATAGATACACACACACACACACACACACACACACACACACACATTTTGGCTATAAACTGACAGTCACTTTATACTTTTTTAGGTATCAAAATCAGATCAAGCCACAGGGCATGTGTCTGGGAATGAGTTCAGGAAGTATGAGACAGGAAGTGGGAAAGGAAGAAGGGAAAAGAGACATTAGTAAAAGGTGTGTTAGTGAGGTGGGTAACAACAGTAGGGGGAAATGTATAACACATCAATTCTCAACCCTCCCAATGCTACAACCCCTCATGTTGGGGTTACCTCCCAACCATAAAATTACTTTTGTTACTCCTTCATAACTGTAATTTTGATACAAATATGAATCATAACGTAAATATCTGATACACCACAAGCAGGTTGAGAACCACTGGTCTAGCAAGTTACCACACACAGGGCCTAGAAACTGAAGCCTCCAACTCCTGTCAGGGTTGGTCTGAAGGCCACATAGAGGTGGGATATTCAGTTTCTGGCGCTTGTGGTGTATCAGATGTAAATATGCACACCACAAACATCAGGCACAGAGAAAATAAACAAAGGAAGCGGGGAGAATGTGGAGATGCAGGTATTTGGAAGGCTGGTCATGCACTAAAGTAGCCAGGGTCAGGGGTCAAAGGTCAGGCACAGAAATATCTGCTGTACGGTTTTGGGTCCAAGTATGAGCTCTTGTACCATATCATACTGGCTGGTTTTGCCAAAGCAGAAGGACCCAAATTTAAAGCTAGACTGTGTAACATAGTGATACCCATTAGTAAAAAGAGCTCTGAACTGCCTGGCCCTGCACTGGCCAACATTTGGACTCTGAACACGCGCTTACCTCAATACCATGCATAGAAATAACAGGTGCCCATATTTTTCTTTTCTCTTCACTCAGGAGATACACCCATAGTGCCAACAACTAATTATCATACCAAGAAAACAAAAACTGTGAACTGAAGTGGGGCGGGCTGCCAACACCATAGAGTTGTACAAATGGTGACTCAGTCTCGCTAGAGGCTGCCACGTTTACATAGCCTCTCTCTCCGAGAACGCCCAGAATCCTTTGTCAAAGGAAGGTTGACAGCCTATCTCTCTGTGCACCTGAGCTAGAAAAGATCTCTCCCCACCCTCTTGTCTTCTTTGAGAGGCTTCAGGCCCCACCTCCCAGTGAACTTTCAAAGGAACTTTCGGCTTCTGAGTTGCTGTTCTGGCTTGCTGGTTACGCAGAAAATCTTTTCTATTACGTATAAGGCAATTAAAGGATAAGCTCAGAATCTGGCATGTTTCTTTTAAAGTGAAAATCAGGAGCACATGTTTGGCTAGAGACCACCTCCTGTAGAAAGAACTCCTATCAGTGGTGTTATGAGCCACTGAAACCATGCTAACTGGCTGTTCCTTGGAGACAGCCCTGTGCCCTCCTGAGGCCCTTTCTTTGATATGTAGTGGGATAACCTGTTCCTTAAGTGTGAGCATGGTGGCCTCACTTTGGAGAGTCCATAATTCTCTGAAGGGTGGCTAAATTTTTGGGACACACTGAAAGGACAAGTTGGAAATATGTTTAAATTGCATGTACTTTTTCCTGCTGGCTATAAAGCCAATATTTCTCCATTGATTCAAATGGCTACCACATTTTTCTAGGCTGCTAAATTTCTTGTTCTACCTTGTTTGAAAGGGTTTTTTAGACTATGTGGTGACCTCTGAGATCATAGAATTTAATTAATCAGGGAATTTTAAAGAAAGGTCCTCAAAAGAAGGAGCCATGGGGCTATGGGGATGGCTCAGGCCTGTCATGCATTCATGAGGACCTTAGTGTAGACGCCCACCTCCATGTAAATGCCAGGCACTGTGCCCAATGCCTGTGACCCTCCTTGGAGGAGGAAAGCAAGGAAGTGGAGACAGGCGTATCTCCAGAACTCATTGGCCAGTAAGCCTAGCCCAAGGGAATGAGCTCCAAGTTGAGTTAGAAGATCTGTCTCAAAGAATACTCATCGAAGAAGATACTGAATATCAGTGTCTGCCCTCTACACACATGTGCATGTAGGAATACCCCCACATACAATGTGCACACATATACATACACATATACATAAATAAATAAATAAATAAATAAATAAATAAATAAATAAATACAAGTAACCCTATTAAAAAATGGGGTACAGAGCTAAACAAAGAATTCTCACCTGAAGAATACCTAATGACTGAGAAGCACCTAAAGAGATGTTCATCATCCTTAGTCATTAGGGAAATACAGAAAGAAAGAAAGAAAGAAAGAAAGAAAGAAAGAAAGAAAGAAAGAAAGAAAGAAAGAAAGAAAGAAAGCCAGCCAAGATCTTACCAGGAAATGTTCAAGTACGTAAAACTTGGAATGACATTACTCCCCTAAATTTACTTCATAATGTATGTTGTGAGAAGGTGCCATGGGCATTAAAAACATATATTTTAACCAGAAAAAAAAATTCAAATTTAAATGTATTACTGTCTTATTTGAGAAACAATATATATTTCTGTGGACCATACTGAAAACATAGGGAGAAGATTTGGGAAATTACTACAGTGTCAATAAAAATAGAGGAGTGCCGTAACTTCTGCTTTCTTCTATTGTCTTGCTATGTTCCTATTGTTTTGTGATTGCACATTATGTACATGCATGAACACACAATAGTAAATAGACATAGAAGCCTGTTGGAAGCTCTAAGTTTTCATCTTTATACCCGTGCAGTTTGAATGAGAATGGCCCCCGTAGGCTCATGAACCTGAAGGATTGGTGCCCAGGAGTGGACCTGTTTGGAAGGATTAGAAGGATTAGGAGGTGTGGCCTTGTTGGAAGAAGTGTGTCATTGGGAGTAGACTTTGAGACTTCAAAAGCCCAAGTCAGGCTCAGTGCCTCTCTCTCTCCCTCTCTCTCTCTCTCTCTCTCTCTCTCTCCCTCTGGCCTGTGGATGTAGCTTTCAGTGCCATGTCTGCCTGTATGCTGCCATGCTTTCTGCCATGATGATAATGGACTAAATATCTGAAACTGTAAGTATACCCTAATGAAGTGCTTTCCTTTATAAGAGTTGCCTTGGTCATGGTGTCTCTTCACAGCAATAGAATGCTAAGACAATATCAGAATAAAAATAGCAGTTTTTGAGGCATTAAGCAAAAGAACAGTTAACATTTGTTACATAATTTCCATCCTATAAAGGTCAGGTATCACTGTGTATCTTTTACTTTTGTCAAATCAATGTACTTTTTTTTTATGCTATGAAATACTTCTGAGCTATCTTTTGCTATTGATCAATACTAATTTTTTATTCAACAAAGTTATATTCCTTTATTTATAATTTGTTTATTGTATTTAGTTTGAGACAAGGTCTTCTGTAACTAAACCAGACTTTATAAGCTTCTGGGGATCACCCTGAACTCTGGATCATCCTGCTTCCACCTTGAAAGTTATGTGATCTTTTTTATTTAAACAAAATAGCAAGCTGACTATAAGGCAACTTGTGGGTAGAGATTGCCAATTACTATTCACTCACTGTCTTAAAAGAAAAAGGAAAACATCACAGCGTTACAGAGATCCTTGAAGACGACAGCTGTGTTCTAGATGTTTCTTCGTTTGTCAGGGGTGGTTTCGTGGGCAGGTTTGCCTGAGTTGACTACAGTCCTGTAGTTTTGAAGCCTCAGGAGATGTTAAATATGCCGGCCAGAGCTTACAGATGTGCTTCTCTAAAGAAGCAATGGTAAGTTCTGATGTGAGTGGAGGGTCTCATAAAGGGACAAGAAATCACCCAATGTCCAATGTCAGGGTCACTGGGATTTTGGTCAGATGGTAGAGTGTTTGCCTAGCATGCATCTCTGATACTGCATAAAACTGGGTGTGGTAGTACTGTAATTATGCCTGTAATCCCAGTACTTGGGAGGAAGAGGCAGGAGAATCAGGAGTTCAAGGTACATCCCCAGCTACATGTGGAGATTGAGGCTAGCCTGGAATAGGAGGAGGACATCTTTGGGGATGGTGTGGAGAAGGCTTGAGATGGATCACAGGTATTTGTGAGGAAGTGACCTAAGACCAACATGCATCCAGGTATGCACCTTTCCCTCAAAAGCAGTAGTAGTGAGAAGGCCTAATGGAAGATCCCAGTCTCCAGGATCTGAAAACATAGCCTAACAGGATTCTTCACAGGATCCCGGAGCTCTGAGAGACTGGTAGGCACAGTGGTACTGTGAGGAATGGGGTCCAGCCTGGAGACATGTCATTTTCTGCTCCCTTAAGAACTAAGTTGGGTAAGTCAATCACCTGGCCAAGGAATGAGCCCTCAGGAAGATGGGGGGGGAGGGGGGTCACTGCAAGCTATGCTAGAGGTGGAAGGGATAATTAACCCTTCAGTGAGATCATTTATTTTCTTCCCCATATTCTCTGCCCTTGGTACAGTCACCGAGGAGCTTGCAAAGGATTCTATGGGGCCTGCTTGCCTCCTGAGTCCTGACCCAGAAGGTATCACTTTCCCTTTTTCTGGAGCTGGAGTTGGCCAGGTCCTCTATTTCTCCAGGTCATCTTCCTGCCCTGTGGCTGCTTGTCCATCACGTGACTGACCTCCATACTGGTTTTACTCAAATGGCATGGCCTTTTCTTTCTCTTCTCTTTTCCCTATAGGTGGCTGCCAAGATAAGAGCTTGCCTGCTCTGGGTTTTTGTTTTTTTTTTAAAACTGATAAAATTGTCTTTGGGTTTCCCTTTGAGTTTGTTCTTAGGTTCTTTTATCAGTGAAACTAAGAATCCTGTTGGGGGTGGGGGAGGGACCTTGATTTCCCTGGTAACTTGTGTCAACCCAGACGGGACCCTCCCACATTTCTGGTAACACAAGTGTCAGTTCATGAGGGGTTCCAGCCAACAGCCCTATGACCTAGAAGGCATAATCTGGCTGTCTTGTAGAGTGGCCTTTGACAAGGACTGTCAGACTGGCATGACCACACTGGAATCTGTCACAAGGTCCTCATAGCAGTCTGCCTAGAACTATATGCCCTGTTCCCCATGTTCAAATATACTCATGCTCCTAGAACATGGGGTGACCTGAAGGTCTGAATTGTGGCTCCACGTCTCAGTGTGCTCACACACAGCTCAGAATTAAGCTAAGAGGGTCTAGCTGGCATCCAGGAGTGCGTATTTTATACCTACAGCCACAGTCCTGTAGGGATCCCCATCTGAAGGTAGTACAAACCAGGTCTGAGTGCCCTGTGCCAGAGAAGGGGGTGGGGCAGGGGTAAGGAGTAGGCTTCTTGTTCTCCTCTACTAGCAGGATCCTCCACAGGTTGGATTGCATACTGTTCAATAAAAGAAGTTCAACCTGGGTGATTCCAGTAATCTGGAAGCTGAGGTGGTAGGGGCTGCTGTGTGTTCAATGCCAGCCTGTGCTATTATAGTGTCAGGCTTTGTCTCAAACAAACAAAACCCAAAAACCATAGACAGCAAATAAACAAAGTGCTTGTGTCCAAGTCTCTCCCTCCCTCCCTCCCTCCCTCCCTCTCTTTCCCCCTCCTCCTCCCCTCCCCATCCTCCTCCTTCTCTCCCTCTCCCTCTCTCTTTATGACAAAGTCTTATTCTCATCCAGGCCTGACCTTGAACACTTGGGAATCCTCCTATCTCAACCCCTCACATACTGGGACTAGACATGTTAGTTCCAAATCCAGTTATATTTGATTTCCTAAAACTGCATGGACGTTTCTTTGTTTTTGTTTTTTTAAGCCCAATACCCTAATCAAAGTACCATGAAATAAAATTAGAGTCTTTGACAGAGTTGCCAAATAAATATAGAATTTTTTTAGTTAAATTTGAGCTTCAGAGTAATAATGACAAGCTTTTGAGAAGTATAAACACATCTGAAATGTTGCACGGGCTATATTTATATTAAAATATTTCATGTTATTTACTTGCAATTCATGATCACCCAGCATGTCTTCATTGGTGTGCAGCCCTCCGTGCAAATGGAGTGAGAAAAGGGGAGGAGACTTAGTTTGCTGGCCTGATGGTTACTGATTTTATATTTTTTTAATCTTAACTTCTTAAAAACAGTCTGTTTGGTTACAGATATGCAGAAAGTAAGAGAGAGAAAAAATGTAAGGAGAGAAAAAGGACATAGGTCCAAAGCATGTGTAGTCTCCAAGAAGGAGAACAGAAGTAATCAGTAATCACATTATATGTAAAAGTCACTTCAGATGCGTAAAACAAGGACACGTTTTATGAGCAGCTACTCATTTTACGGCTTGGAAGCCCTGCAGAAAATTCAACCTGAGCTTGCTGGTAATGACCAGGAGTTTTACGAGACTCTTCTAAGTTTTCAGCTGTCCAGATAAAGAGGTGGTTATGTGATACTCCCTGCCTGAAAGTCTCTTGGGAAAGTTGCAGAGGGTTCAGCCAGTGGCCAAGCCTTCTGCTGGCCCTGGGATGGAGACTTCCTGGTAGGTACACCTGCAGAGGCTTCTCCCGAAGGCCAAAAATCTGAGGGGTCTGATGAGAGGTTTTCCATAGGCTTTATAGAAGCTTTCCAGGAACCTATATTCCTATTTTGTAAAGTGTGTATATGTATGCATGTGTCTTTGTGTGTCTCTCTCTCTTTCTGTGTGTATGTCTATGTGTGTCTCTCTCTGCATGTGCAAGTGTATCTCTGTATCTCTGAGTGTATAATTGTATGTCTCTCTGTGTTTCTGTATGCATGTGTCTGTGTGTGTCTCTCTCCGTGTGTTTCTCTGTATGTGTATATATCTCTCTGTGTGTAATTGTGTCTGTGTTTCTGTATGTGTGCATGTGTCTCTCTATGTGAGTATGTGTGTGTGTGTACATGTATGTGAACACATGCTCAGACCATAGAAGACAGAAGACAGAGCTGGACTCCCTGGTGCTGTAAGCTACTCGAAGTAGGTCTGGGAGCTGACCCCAGGCCCTCTGCAGGAACAGTAAACCCTCTAACCACTGAGCAATCTGACCTCCCCCAGAAGTCCCTCTCGAGTCTCAGAGTCCTTGGCTGATATTTACCTGATGATCTGATGATTACAGGGTGTGTATGTACACTGAGAAACTCAGAGCTACAGGCATGGGAATGACATTTGGAGGCTGTCCTTGGAGAGCAAATGAAGCAACTTTCCTAGATGAAGTGTTTATTAGGGTCACCGAGGCAGCATGTGAAAGTGTGTGGAGGGTGAGATCGACCTAAAACCTTCCTCCTGCCTTTCTGTGCTACTTACTGCTGCTGCCTGAGAAAGAAAGACATGGGCAGTTAGGGTAGGCATGAGGAACCGCAGTAGACAGGCTGCTACTGTTAATACGACTGCCCAACTGGGCCGTGCTCTCTGGGTTCTTCACATGGTGGCCGTGCATCTCTGTTCTGTACTCCTCTCAGGCATGGCATCTGCCTCCTCTCCTCCACACTCTCCTGGCCTAGCGGATCTCCTCTCCTTCCTCCTTCCTCCAGGTCCCAAGCCTGGGAAATCTTAAAATCCTGCCCCTGTCTGCCCTGCCCAGCTATTGGCTGTTGGAATCTTTATTTACCAATCAGAACCAACTGGGGGCAGCTTCCCAGACGCTATGTGCAGACACTCTCATACAAAGAGTTTGGGGGGGGGAGACATAATTAGCATTCATAATACAAGCATCTACACTGTATTATACAGTAAACTTTGTAATAGTGATGTTCTTTCTAAATGCATAGCTTTGAAACAGGCTTGTACACACTTTAACTCCTGGAAGACCTTGACCCTATAATTTAGGGTGGAATTCCGACTGTATTCCTATTGTCAATTTGTAAGACAACTTCCTCACAAATGGGCAAAAGAAGAAGTATGAACCCTTGTGACCCAGTGGGGCTGCCAGTCACAGTAAGAGAAAAGTCAATGACAAGGAGACCCAGTAGACTTAAATCTCTGAATGGTAGTAAGACAAACAAGAAAACCCCTTCAGAACCAGCCCAGTGCTTGCCTAACATCTGGATCTAGGTGGTTGGTCCTTGGTGTTTGCTGATGCTCCGACCCAAGCCTCCACTAGATGAAAACTTGAGAAATTGTCTCTTCCCTTTTCAAACCATGGCTGCACTAAATGAGAAATTGACGAATTATCCCCTTTCTTTTTTGAAGGAGGGTGTTCCTGTGGGGATGGAGGGGCAGACTGCTTGTCAGTGCCCCTCAAAGCCTGTCACCAAGCTGAAAGGGGTGGGGGATGTGAGTCATTCTGTGTGTCACCAAACCTCTTTGTCTAATCTCTCTCTGGAGACATGAGTGTGACTAATAGACGGGAAAGTTCAGTGGAGAAAGCAACTTGGTTGCTTGTGTATGTTCCCTGGGTGGGGAGTCTTGGAGAGCTGCCTTTGAGTATTTTGCATGTGAGCCATTCATTAACTCTCAAACATGGTTCCGAAGACTCCCCCAAAGTATACATAGGCTCTTTCCCTACAGGTTTTGAGCAAGAATAAGCTTTGAATAAATTCTATGGGTCAAGAGTATGAACTAAATTCAGTAGTCATCTGTACCTGTTAGGGGAAAAGATGGTTCCAGGCCTTGAAGTTGCTTCAAGTGTCCTGCCCAAGCATCTGGTGTGCTGGGATTGCAGCCAGGCATCACACAATCTACCTTTTAAAAAAACATTCTGATGATAAAAAAAAAAATCTTTCTTTTCTCCGAGGACTAGGAGTAAGCCTTCAAAAAAGAGTTTAAAAGTAGTTCATCTATAAACACACACACACACACACACACACACACACACACACACACACACACATATGAATTTTCATGCCTTTGATCCAGGGTATCATTCTACCGTCCATCCTCTCCTAATTTTTAATTCCTCTCTGGGATGGTAAAAACCCTCCTTGATCACTGTCTTCGACTTATCTATTCAATCTTAGTATATACAAAACCATCTCAGAATCCCTCCCTGGTACCTATGAGAAACACTAACTTGAGTGTGGTACCTGTGCTCCTCTCTCTAGCTTTTGAGTTTGTAGACGTGGTTCTGTTTCTCCACTCACACAGTGTCTGTTCTTCCCTGGTGTGGTGTCTCATTCATTTTCAGTACAGTGAAGTCCAGCCATGACGGTTGCTTCTCCATTTTGCCCCACACCCTCATCACCAGACTTAGCAGGGTGGGGTTTATGACTGAGTGGTCCTGGCCGAGAAATAAAGGAAGCTGACCTGTGTGTCCCTTACCTCTTCTGTAACCTGGTCTCTGGAGAGAAAGTTTCCCATGACAGTTGCAATCAACAGCAATATCAAAATGGCTTTCATCTCCTGCTCTTTACCCCGACCCACCCTGCCTCCTGTTTCCTGGAGTTTCTAATTAAGAGAAAAACTGGTTTGAAAACCACTCCCTAATCCTTTTAATTTGGGAGGAGTTCAACATGAATAATCACAAGGCTAAAAGGTCAGTAATGGGTGGGCGGAGGCACAACAGCCCAGAGGAAGGAGCGAGTGGATAATAAAGAGTTTAGTGAATGGATAGTCATGGGTACTTACATCAATTAAGTAATAGTATGAGCAAGAAGCGGCATGCTCCTCTTTGTCTCTAACCTGGGTTGCTTGAAGGAGCCAATCTCAAGGCAAGATGCCATTAGGATTTGCTAGCTCTTCTCTATGTGAGCCCATATGGTTGGCATGGGCTCATTATCCAAGTTTGGCCCTTTCCTTCATGTGTCTGTTCATTTATTCAGTCTTTATCACCTATTAACAGACATTGGACCTGGCATTTTATGTGTGAATGTGAAGACCTTAGGAGGAGATGTAGAGTAGATTGAATGATTCTAGTCACTATCACTATATCCAAGTCCACTGTTTCTGTGCTGTGCCCAATGGTTGATGCATCAGCTCCAAAATATCTGAGAACTAGGAAGACCTGGAATTGTGCTCAGAACCAACTATAGAGAAAACATTGGGGGTGGGGGAGGACTCTCATGAAGGAAAGTGTTTTGAGAATCTGATGCCACGCCTTCTGTTGCCACTCAGAGCTTCTGTTGGCCTGGGCACTGTTCCCTGGAGCTGTCCTAACAGCTCAGCCCAGGCTTGCCTGGGAATCCTTGTAAACAGATCTCCCAAGGAAGGCAGGAAAACAGCCTTGGGTCTTGTTGGGAACCTAAGGGCTGGTAGGCATGGGGTGATTTACCAGGCAGGTCACAACAAGGCCAATTCCAGGCCTAAAGTTGTTTGTTTCACCAGCATAGTAAACATCACCCCAAAACAATTATGTCAATAAAGATTTCAAAATTGCCCAAGGCAGAGAATGAGAGAGAAAAGTGATTGTAAAGACGAGACAGATAGTTGAGGATAACTTGGTTGACTAGAGGAAGATACATATAGATGAGGTAATGTGTGTGCTTTACAGATTTGATGAGTTGGCATGTGGTTTGGTGTAGATCAGGCAGTTTACAAAAGTAGTCCCTCCTCACTTCCCACTGCTCTTCTTCCTTATGATGCTCTGGGAAAAGAAACTTGTTTTGCTGTACATGGGAGCCAGAGATTAAGCAATAGATCTGGTAATTCCTCCTCCTGAGGAACAAGGCTAGACTCTTCTGAGTTTTGTTGTTCTGTTTTTCTGACTCTCTTACTCTTTTCTGGTTTTTAACAAGGTTGGTATTTAGAACAACGCTCTCTTTAGAAATGGTGTTTGTTCCTCAGGGACTTGCATTAGGGCACACATGTACATGTCACTACATATCCATCTCAGTGTTGCATTGTGGGAATTTTGACTTACCCCATGGTAAGACTTCCAAGTGTTTTCATGTCTGACCATCACTGGAATCATTATGGAATCAACAGGTCTCGGCACCGAGGTTGGCCAGCCACTGGGGAAGAGCTCACCAAAGGTCATTGGTATTTCCTGCTCCTATTAGGCCCAAACCGCTGAAATAATAGCTTTCCTGGCTGTACTCAGGTACCTCTGTTTCAGGTCCAGGCTGGAATCAGGAAATGAAGAGGCGGGTGGGAAAGGGAAAACTACTAGGGTGGAGGTTTGGGAAAATTCCTCAATCTTTTCATGTCATCAAACTGCTCAAAATGGGTGAGTTATCAGGAAAAACACAAAAATCCTCACCCTAGTGGAATTTACCACTGGTCGGTTCCCTACTGTGCCTTCCGGCTCCGGCACCCTGTCAACGGGTGGAGGAATAAGAGGCTGTGGTTTGCTCGGGCTGGAAGGTGACAAGTTTAGGCAGGTGTTGTGAAGGATTATACAACCTGGAGAGGGTCTTCATGCGAAGAACAAAACCAAACAAAAACAAAAACAAAGTCCACCAAAATGTGGAAGGAAAGGGACTATTTAAGAGAGGAAAGGTGTAGAGTGTTGCCCTCCCCTCAAGAGCCGCCATCATGTGGCTGCCATGCTTTAACTAAATCCACCCAGATTGAACACGCAAGGCAACTTTTGTTTTGCCGATTTGCTGTTGTTGTTGTTGTTGTTGTTAACGTTCACTAGATAGCCAAGTCTGGCCTGGGACTTGTAATCCTCCTGTCTCAGCTTCATGACTGCTTGGATTTCGGCATGCAACACCATGCCTGACTCACAACACTGTCTATTCTGTAAGGCTCAACATTCCTTTTCCATTTTTAAAAACTACATAGTCCTCAGTTGGCTATTCACATCCCCCCTGTTTTAATTAGTTTGTTTGTTTGTTTTTTTGAGATTGGTTCTAGGTAGGTAGCTTGCTTGTTCTTTCTGCCTTAGCTTCCCAAGGACTGGAATCTCTTGTGTGGTACCACACCCACGTCTTCACATTTCTGTAACATTCCTTTTCCATATTTCGGATTGCACGTTCTTTGCTCTCGATACAGATAATGATTACCTGTTGTCTAATACTTTCCATAAGAATAGGATGAAGAACCAGTAAGACTTGCTCCTTTCCCACGCTCTAATCCCCCATCTCCCTGTGACTCCAGCGTTGGACCCTGAAGGACAGGTCGTGGCCCTGGAGTAGGTGTAGAGAAGCCTGAGGAGTTAGTGCAGGGAAGAAGAGTGAGTAGGGCGTTAGAATCACGCCTGTTAAAGCTCTCTGTGCTGCTAAGAAATGAAGTACTATGCAAAGACACTAGGCCACAATAAAACCGCAGACATCCTTAAGTAAACCCTTTGCTAACTGGCCCTAAACATGGTCACAGCCTACCACCGTGAAAGTCAAGTCTGGGGAGAGGACATTGGAGTGGAATGACACATTAGACACTGTGAATTAACACCAAAGTGTCACTCGTTTGTCTCACTTCTACTGAGTTTTAGACTTATGACCAGGTGGACACATCGGCGGCCATCTTCCCAGTCCAGGATCCTTGAAGGAGACCCCAGAAGATGAAAGCCCTACCATATTGCCTTCATTAGTAAGTTTGTCTGAGGTTCTGAGGGAATTTAAGCAAGTGGTTTACTCTCCTGCCTCAGTTTACATTTCTGTCTATTCTGCTGCATTCTTTCGAGAGTCAGCTAAGCATATCTATATTTCTATGTGATTTTGAGCAAGTCACTCTGTTGTTTTGTTGTTGTTTGGGGGTTTTTTTTGGCATCTGCTTGCTCTGAGTTGTTGTGAGAGTCAATTAAGAGTATACAATTGCCTCACAAAACCAAACAGAGGCTCAGCTGTTTTTCTAAGTTACTCAGGCCCAGTATCCAGGCCGTGCAGAACACGGTCAAGTGGGTGAGTTGTTTGAAGAGATCAGTGCGATGAGAACTAAGTCCTATTCTTGGGGAATACTTCAGCTTTGTCATGTAACAAGCAACAATCCACATCCAGCAGGAATCACAATCAGCAGAAAACAAAAAACTTGGAGGACCAAGGCTCCCACGGGAAGCAGCGTGGTCAGTGAGACTTCGAGCCTTCTCAACAGATAAACTGGTAAAAGACATAGGCTCCTCCCAAGTCTCTGGAAGTAACCCTGAAGGACATTTGACTGATCTTAACCATTAAATAGAAAAAGGCTACAGTTTGGTTATTTAAGAGATTTTTAAATAGCCAAGCAGCAAAGTGCAACCACAGAATAGAATGATTGGTCATGCCAAACAAAAAGAGCTATACTAGGCTTTTTAAAGGGACAGACAATGAATAAGGCCTCGCAGGCTTCCCCATGGACTCCTAGCATGCCAGATAGGGCGAGTAAGGCTACCCCAGCTTCAATAAGATTAAAGGACTCTCATGTGTTTCCTAACCACAAACAAAATCTGTCTGCATATTCCTGACAATTCTTCTAATGTCTCCATTTCCTTTACAGTATCTACAAAATCAGATCGAGACTGCGCCACATACCCCATCCCTTTGGTGAGCAGTTTTAATATTTAATTTTCATGATGAAAGTAGGCAGTGTCTATTATGACCTTGGTGATGATCCTATTAATCCTTAAACCTGGTATGCTTAACACATCTTTACAGTGAATCCACCTTCAGATAAGCATGAAGGAATTTAACTCCATTTCTCTGGGTTCACTTCATGGTACTCCATGGCCTGAGAGTCAACAAGAATGGAGACCCAAAGCAAGGGCTTCTATGCCTCATTTTAGCCATAAGTAGCCAGATTGACTCTATGCCTATGTCATAAGTGATTTTAGAGTCTCAACTCTAAAGGGAACATTGAATAGCTAGATAGGCACTGTCATGCTTAGAGAGAATTGTTAAGGTAACCCTTCCACCCTCGTAATCAGCTATGCCCCTATTTAAGATTTCAAATACAATATGAGAAGGAGGAGGGATTTGTTGAAGCCTTTTTTTTTCTTTTTTGAAGATTTATTTATTATTATATGTAATTACACTGTCGCTATCTTCAGACAGATCTAATTACAGATGGTTATGAGCCACCATGTGGTTGCTGGGATTTGAACGCAGGACCTCTGGAAGAGTAGTCAGTACTCTTAACTGCTGAGCCATCTCTCCAGCCCCTGTTGAAGTCCTTTAAGAGAAAGTTATTTTCTTTTGGCCAAAAGGTTGTAATTTGAATTCTATCTCCAGCCTTGGGTGGAGCCATCACATTCAATAGTGGCCAAGGCATAAGATTACAAACACGATTGCCCCCGCCCTTTGGAGTTAATCCAATATCTGCCGGGAGACCAACCCTCTGGAAATTGAGTAAATCTAAAGATATGCCAAGTAGAGAGGAATAATTATCTCCCTAATGAAAGAATGCATCTACCCTACTAGTCCCTCCCACCATGCAATTGCTTATATATTTTCTGCTAATCATGTCTGCTTTTAGGAGTTCTAACTCAAAAAAAAGTATAACTTTTCCTTTTCCACATTTCTTTCTTTTTTTTTTTTTTTTTGGTTTTTCGAGACAGGGTTTCTCTGTGTAGCCCTGGCTGTCCTGGAACTCACTCTGTAGACCAGGCTGGCCTCGAACTCAGAAATCCTCCTGCCTCTGCCTCCCAAGTGCTGGGATTAAAGGCGTGCGCCACCACCGCCCGGCCCTTTTCCACATTTCTAAACAACTTTTTGGGAGTCAGTTCTAGTTTCTTCTTCCTCTTCTTCTTCTTCTTCTTCTTCTTCTTCTTCTTCTTCTTCTTCTTCTTCTTCTTCTTCTTCTTCTTCTTCTTCTTCTTCTTTTCTTCTTCTTCTTCTTCTTCTTCTTCTTCTTCTTCTTCTTCTTCTTCTTCTTCTTCTTCTTCCTTCTCCTTCCTCCTCCTCCTTCTCCTCCTCCTTCCCCTTCCTCTTCCCCCTTCCTCCTCCTCCTTCTTCCCCTTCCTCCTCCTCCATCTTCTCCTTCCTTGTCCTCCTTCTTCCCCTTCCTCCTCCTCCATCTTCTGCCATAAGGATCCTGGGGATCAAACTCAAGCTAACATCATGCTTGTCACCGGGTATCTTTGTGACTAGCCTCCTTCCCACCTTTCTAGTTCTTCTTTTGGTCCTGCTCCCAGGCCTAAGCATCCTTGCCTAGCCTTCTCCAAAGACTTCCCCTCCTCCCACCCATGCTTGCTGAGCTCCTCTGCTGAACCTGGCGGGTGCTAACTTAACCGGCATGGCGTTCTGTCTTGTATCCCTCCTCCTCTTCCAATCAGTTGCCAACTATGACCGTGCATCTGCCCTGTTGTTATTTTTTTTCAAATTCTAATAAAATGGCTCTTGAGATTAAAAAAACAAACAAATAATCAAATGAACAAATTTAATTTAAGAGACTAGAGAAACCAGCTAGGAAATGAAGACTTAGTTCTAGTCTCTTGGGATAGCCTGCCCTGCCCCTCAGCGACCCATTTTGTGACCGTGATCTTTTCGTGACTACAGTGTCCAGGAGCTGTGGCAGCTGCTCCTTTTGTCCCACTCTCTGTTGACGCCTCTAGTCTTTGGTGTCACCACGCTGCTCCTCACTGCTGCCCGTTTCTTTGTCCCTCCCTTCTTCCACACAGTCTGTAACACCTCTTGCTTCTTTCCCTTGGATTTTCTCATCCTGAAGGTATCTCCCAGGATGAGCCTGACACTGCCCACTTATCTTCATTGCAGGAACAGCAAGCCGTGAGAGAAAGCAGTCCACCATTTGATTTCTTCCACAGGAAGGTCAGAGTGACTGAAAATCTCAAGTGGTCTTAGCAGTGCCCAGAAATCCCAGTGAATCCTCCCATGCTGACCCCTTAGGAATAGCTGCGCCTCACATTTATCTTTAAATTTCTGACCTTTCCTCCACAGCGCCTTTATAGCTGATCGGCTGATCCAGTATTGATCAAGAGCACAGCAACTGTACCTCTAAATTTCCCTACTGCCTATGGTCCCCATGTCCCTGCCTTTCTTTCAGCAGATGAAGGGAGAGTCCTTGCCCTACTCAAGCCTGAGCCCTTGTGTTTTCAGAGTTTTACTCATGACAAGGTCTGTTCCATACACCATGAATTTCTCTTTGTCAACAACATCAGCTAGCAGAGACTCACCAGGTGTCTCTGATCCCATGAGAAAAACAAGTCCTTCCTCGGCCTCATGGACTGGAGCTTCCAGGGAGTTTCCAGTCATTTCTCGTGTCTACAGACAGGTGTTTACTCCTTCCCTTGCTTTTTCTTACCTCCTCTCCCTTTGTTCCGCCTCACTGACCTTCTTCTTTTTCACTCTGTTTTGTTGTTATTATTCTGTTTTTCTGAGACAGGTTTCCTGTGTGTAGCCGAGGCTATCTTCATGATCACTCTTTCTTTGGTGTCAGGCAGCCCAGGCTATCATCATGATCACTCTTGCTTTAGTGTCATGTAGCCCAGGCTATCCTCCCAATCACCCTTTCTTTAGTGTAAGGACGCCGTGCCAGGCTTCATCCGTTGATATTTTTCTTCAGATAAGGGCCTTCTCACTCTCCCACAGAATGTCCTTGAATTCCTCATCCTCCTGCCCCCACCTCCCAAGGGGATGACATTATAGACATGTGCCAGTAGTGTGTAGTCTCACACCACTCTGGTCAGGCCCTTTTCCACCAGTTCACTCTGGCTGTTGTTGTTGGCAGCAAACTCCTGGCCAGGTCCACCTCTCACTATTCCCTCTCTTGATGGACTTAGCGGTTGACCCTTGCTTTCTTGAATCTATCTTATTTACTATGGCTTCAGAAAGTCCATACTCCTGGTTCCCTCATCCCTCCTGGTCAATCTATTGTCTTGTCTTTCTACACTCCTTTCTTAAAAAAAAAAAAGTAAAAAAGAAAAAGAAAACAAAGTATTAATTATTTAGTGTGCATGTGCAAGTGCGCTCACCTTTGGCTTTCGTGAGAAGATCAGAGGACTTGGGGAAGATGGTTCTTTCCTCCCACCATGTGAATCCCAGGGCTGGACCTTAGGAGGTCAGACTGGGCAGCAAGCGCTTCCATCCACTGAGCCATTTCAGTGGCCCCACTCTTGCATATGTGAGTTGACTTTCTCAGCAGGCAGCTTTAATCAGTGCTGTTTTCAACCTAAACTCACTGTTCATGTAACCCTGTATGACTCGTGGCTTTAAGCTATATTTATATGCTTCTGGTTTTGAAATAGATGCTTTCAGGCTTGACTTTCTGCAGAGCTCCTGGTTTGCTGACTTTCTCTTTCAGATCTCTTTGGTGCCTCGAATCACAGTCTTCCTCCCAAAACCTCCACTTCCACCATCTCTGATCTCACTTGGGCTTCGCCAATCATGTAAGCAGCACACCGAGAACCCACTGCTTAATCCCAGATATTAATTGTTGTTTGGGTTTTGAGAAAGGGTGGTAAATAGGTCAAACTGGAATCAAACACATAGAGCAGGCAAGGCTAACCTTGGGCTCTTGATCCTTCTTCTACCTTCCAAGTGCTGGAGGACAGGAGGTTATCACCGTTCTTGCCTATAAGTACCACCCAAAGCATCCAGTGCACCATGATCGTACAGTGCCCCCCCCAACACCTGTAACCCCAATATTTGAAGTGGAAGCAGGAGGACCAAGTTCAAGGTCATCATCAGTTACATCGCAGCCTGGATTGCATGAGACTTTATTTAAAGCAGCCAACATAAATACATACATAAAAAATGAGTACCTGTGGGCCACTGCTCTTTATTACCTAGATGTAGATCTAGAACCTTCTCCTGTCAAGATGGCAGTCGTATTAACTCTTCCAACACAGACTTACTACTGCATTCCCGCCCTTGTTTCTTGGTCCTGAGTTCTTCACACCGTAGCACCCATCTCGGCCCTTCAGCCAGGCCTTGCTAAGTAGCTCGAATCTGACATCCTCGACAATGCCTTTACTGGCTGTTGATGTCAAGCCATGTTCTTTCTGGTTTCATTGTACCTGTTGGTGAATACTTGTGGGAGGGGCTTACTACAGGTTTAGACAAGAGGATGAAAACCTTGTTTACCTGCTCAGTTGGTATGAAGACACTCTCTGTGGCAGAGATCATTCCTTATTCTTGACATTTTTCTTTTAGATTATGTTTTGCCTGTATGTCTGTATGTGTGCCACATGTATTTTTGGTGCCTGTGGCAATCAGAAAAGGGCATCAGGTGCCCTGGAATTGTAGTTATAGACAACTGTGAGTTGCCATGTGACTGCTGAGGACTAAACTCAAGCCCTCCACAAAAGCAATAAGTGCTGTTAACCAATGAGTCAACTTTCCAATACCTTTATTATTATTATTGTTATTATTATTATTATTATGTACCATGACTAGCCCTAGGCTGACTATATGACTAAGTCATTTTTTATTGATCTCTTGAGAACGATCACACAGTAGTCAAGAACAAAATGTTGAGCTTATTTTTATTTTTAAAGATAAGATGTGTTCATAAATACACACACACACACACACACACAAATGGAACATGGTTTTATAACCACTGGAAATAAACAGCAAATAACTATGGAAATTACCTCTGCTGATGTAGAGAAGTCAATAAAAACTTAGTGGATGAATTCTGACCCCGTTTCTGCATCCTTTGATAATGAAAGAAGTGCTTCAGGGCAGGTCACAGTGTGTGGGATCTGTCCTTAGCTCTGGGGATCAGGGACCCCAACATGGCCCCAGGGTGTGTGTGTGTGTGTGTGTGTGTGTGTGTGTGCCCCCAGGTATGTCACTCTGGTCATCCTTAGGATACCCAACCCCTAGAGTTAGAACCACTTCCTGTTTTAAAAGTGAGATGACCTAAAGTAGTTCGTGTATCTGGGCTAGGTTGCCCAAGAATTATGTGGAGACAGGCTTTCAGGAGTGTCCTGAAAGTGTGGGAGAGTGTTAGGAGCCATCAGGCCCAGAGTCCTGAGGGCCTGGCCTTTGTGGCTGTAGCCTCACACTTATTCTCTGAGCTTAGTGTTTAGGCAAGGCTGGGGAGTATATTCTATCTTCATTGGAAATTAACAAAAATGTTTTTTAGACTTCTGGCTTACTTTAAATGAATGAATGTTTTGTATGCATGTATACATATATGTGTACCCCATGTGTGTCTTGTGCCCATGGAGGTCAAGATGAGAAAGTCTGAACCCCTGGAACTGGAGTTAGGGATGGTTGTGAGCCGTCATGTAGGTGCTGGGACTCGAACTCTGGTTCTTTGCACGAGTAACAAGTGTTTTACACTGCTGAGCCATCTCTCTTATCTCCATTACCTACATTTTTCTGGTTAATAATTTTGTATTTCTATTTCACCCAGGTTTTGTTGCTGTCGTTTATTTGGTTTTGGTTTTGAGTCCCAAGCTGGCCTCAAACTTCCAGAGATTAGTCCCAGAGGAACTCACTAGCCAGACGGCCTAGCCGGAGCAGCTCCGGGTTCAGTGAAAGACTCTGTCTCAAAAAAGTAAAATAGAAAGAAATAGAGGAAGCTATTGGTTGTTGATGCTTGGTGTACCCACAAGTGAGCTACCAATACACATACCACGAGCATGTAACACACCCATACACACAGAAACACACATGCAACAAATAAAAACAAAACTTATATTTGAATATTTCAGAATGCTAGAATATCAGTTGGAAGGAAGTTTATACAATTTGGTCTTTTTCTTTCCTTTTTTTTCCTTTTTTTTTATTGTTTTGTTTTGTTTTGACAAGATTTCTCTGTGTAGCCTGGTTGTTCTAGAACTCACTTTATAGACCAGGCTGGTCTTGAACTCAGAGATTCACTTGTCTGCATGTCCTGAGTGCTCAGGTTAAGGCCATGCACCACCACACTGGGCTCAATTTAATTTTTTTCCTAGTAAACTTTTTATCTCACTGTTGCTTCTAGCCTTGACCACAAGACATTCATCTCCAAGCTGCTGCCACATCCCTGTACTAGAATACCCTGGCTGCCGTAACAAAGGACTTCAAACCTGGGGCTGTGGAGTACAGACATTGTCCCTCAGGTATGGCAACCAGACATTCAAGACATAGCTGAGCTTGGTCCCTGTAGTCTCAGTACTCAGAAGGCTGAGGCAGGAGGCTGAGGAATTCAGAACAAGTTTAGGTTATATGTATAAAATATAACCTGTATAAACACATATACAACCCCATACGTATAAACATGCATGCCCGCGCGCGTGCGTGTGTGTGTGTGTGTGTGTGTGTGTGTGTGTGTGTGTGTGTAAAAATAAAAACAGTACAAATGCAGAAAGGAGTACTATTAAGGAAAAGGGAAGTGATCTGAGGGAAGGAAGAAGGGGTAAGTAAGATAATGATCGGATGAATATGGAGGAATACGACCATAGGTCGCAGTGCGCATGTGTGAAAATGTCTTGCCACGATAGCTCACCAGGCCACTGTCCTAAAGCTTCATTAGTGCAGCTAACAAAGGGTGTGACTCTTGGGGCTTCAGCACGTTCTAGTTAACAGTCCCACCCGCAGTAGAACACAAACAAACACACAAACTGGAATTGATGGGTTATTGAAAATTTTTTTGAAGGACACCTGAAGTTGAGGGTGTAGGGCGGATGTGGGTGGGGCTAAGGGGAGGAGCTGGATGAGAACATGATTAAAATACACTGTGTGAAATTCTCAAGCAATTAAGAAAAGTAGAAAAGAAGAAAATACCATACTGAAAATCCTTTGTTTTGTTTAGCCGATCTACAGTAATAAAAAAATAAAACAAATTTTCAGCGTGTTGTGCAAACGCTATACTCTTGACGTCTCTTCAAAGTTTGACTGCCGAGCAGTGTTAATCACAAGTATGCACAGTTTACTAGAGAAAATGTGCACACCACACAAAGGTTTCTTTGTTCTGCTCCTTCGGAGTCTGCACTTGGTCCTGCTCATCACTTATCTCTGCCTAAGGCATGGCGAATTGTCAGCATCCATCCAAAATGACTCAACTAATAACAACAGCATGCTGGGAACTGCGTGATGACTCAGAGGAGAAGGTGGGGGTCAGTCAGGAGTAGGCTAGCGTGCTGTAGTTGCCATTGGTCATTTCAGAGAGCAGAGTGTACTCCAGGCTCACAGGGAAAGTCATCTAGCTTTCTTGTGTTTGATCTCTACAAAGAAGTGCTACATTAAACGAAAGCAAAGACAACTGTCTTGAATCAGTGGCATGGATTGCTGGTTTCGACCAAATGAGCAAGTTCTGTTGGCATTCAATTCTTGTATAAGACATTCAGCATAAGAGAAATCAAAGCCAGTGTCAACCGTCTTGGTGAGCAAGGCATTCCCAACTCCTGTTTTGACGTCTGCTCCATCATGCTACATTATCAGGAAGTGGTACGGAGCCTTTCTGTTTCCTTTTCTTTTGTTTTGTTAAGTTAATAGCTGCCAGATCCTACCAATCTGCACATTTAATAATCCAACCTGTCACTATTCTTAAATTCTCCCCATTTATTTGTGCCCTAGGTATAATTACAGATTCAGTAGCTGGGGTACAGTAGAACACATAGGAACTATGCACTACTACTCTGGGCTGCCTTTTTCTCGATTCCAAAGTGGAGGCTAGTTCAGCTCTAGAAGAAACCTCTGGGCTCCCCTTGTCTGCCTTCTTAGGATTTCAACTCAGTAGGACTGTGGACAGCTTCTATGACCTCTTCCTTCTCTGGGGTCCCTGACTTGGGACAGTTTGAGCAGGAAGAGCTCAATACCTGTTGTTTCTCTCTCCACCGCTCTCCTTTCTCTCTCTGCCTGGCTCCATTTATCTTCCTTCTTTCTTCTTTGTCACATCTGCATCTCTATCTTTAACACCATCTTCACAGACCTTTTTCTCTGGAACCATCTCTTGAAGGATGTAATGAAGGACAGTCCTCTACCTGTCCTGAGAGTGACCCTTAGGACTTGCACAGAGTCTGGGCTTCTTCTTCACGGGTAGAAGAATGGCCTTCTTTGTCTCTGAGGTGTTCTTAGCACTCATTTACCTCTTGGTTACTTCACAAACAATAGCTTCCTGTGAGAACATCTTTACCGTTGGAAGCTCAGCCACACTCTGGCCTGTTCTATAATCTGGTCAGGAACTTTCAGTCTAGAGATGCTCCTCATAGACCTGTTGAAATGTCTTGATAATCAATCCACGTGTTTTTATTAATGCTATCCAAAATTACACTGATTTTTATTATATGAAACCAACATTTGAAGTCAACCATGATTATGTGGGTGTCTGTTTGTGTGTCTCGTGTTTTTAATCAACCTCATTAAGTTAATCTGTTTTATATGTAGTAATAGGTTTTTAAGCACAAAGTACAAGCTGTTTAAAGAATGTGCTTATAACCCATATGTTGTCTAAAGAGATCAAAAACTCTAAGAAAACCACATGCTGTGATAACATCTCAGATAATGCTTTACTATGGGTCTGGGGGAAGTTGAGTCACACAAACAGGAGATTATAGTGCTGGGGGTGGGAGGTTTGTAGGCATTTCTATTTTGTTGGCTCCTAAACAAGGGAAGCACTTTTAGGAGAGAGTAATGCTAGAAAGGCAAAAAGTCAAAAGAAAAGAGGCCACACCTTTAACAAATTGCTCAGACATCTTCAAAGCTGGCTTTTCTTTGACTTCCACTAAACCACTTTGAGTCACTTTATTAGGAACTAGTCTAGTTTTCACTCATCCTTTTAGGCAACCTAAAGTAAGCTTGCTCATTAGGATGCTGAACAGAGCATGCCCAGAAGGGTTAGCATCTACCACTTTTTCGAACATGTATCCTATGACCTTGAACTGTGTGTGCCCAGAAGCATACTTTTCCACCATCTTTCTTTTATAGCCATGTGATGCTCAATTGTAAGCCTTGAAATTTGCTGACGTCTTTCTGTTCTGAATACATGATCTCTATGTGATCTTGAGTTGAGCTTGCCCCGAAGTGTCCCTACCCCTAGATGGACTTTCTCTATAACTATATATTCAGCATCCCTACACAAAATCCCAAGGTTCCCTCTTGATGGGAAAAGCTGTGCTTGCGAGTTATCTCAATCTTCCCTTTGCCAAATGCAGTTTGTACGTCTTCCTCGACGCTTTTATCTCTTGGTTTGGACTTTGCCTTCACAAGATTAAGAACCCACACTGGGCAGTGGTAGCACCCACCTTTAATCCCAACACTCAAGAGGCAGAGGCAGACAGATCTGAGTTCAAGGCCAGCGAGCTCTACAGAGCAAGTACCAGCGCAGCCAGTGCTACCCAGAGAAATCCCGTTTCAAAAAAACAACAAAAAAGGGGGGGGGGGAGAAGGAGGAGAAAGAGGAAGGTGAGGAGGAGGAGGAGGAGGAGAAATCATTGCATTTGGTTACAAATGGTTAATAATAAAGCCATAACTAGCCAGGCGGTGGTGGCGCACTCCTTTAATCCCAGCACTTGGGAGGCCGAGGCAGGAGGATTTCTGAGTTCGAGGACAGCCTGGTCTACAGAGTGAGTTCCAGGACAGCCAGGGCTACACAGAGAAACCCTGTCTCGAAAAACCAAAAAAAAAAAAAATAAATAAATAAAAATAAAAAAATAAAATAAAGCCATAACTAAAAGATTCCTATTCACTTTTCAAAGGCAGCTGATATGGTAGTCATTGACCTTATGCTTAAAATATTCCAAATCCCTGTGTGTGTTTCCCAAAGAAAGGTCTGAAAACCACACCACACCTTAGAAGTACTTCTTTTAAAAAGATCAAATCTCAACGGTGCTTCTGGTGTAGCCTGGGGGTAGAGTTCTTGCATCTTGGGCATAGATAGATAGGCTCCTTCACCATGTGTTCAAGCCACCAGCCATTCTTCCCTGAACCTGGTATCTTCTTACTGCTATTGTTGTAGGTACTAGCACCACTTTTAGTGCTGACCATGGGGATGAGACCATGGTCCATAGGCAATCACCACATCCTCAAAGAAAACGATTCCCCTTCTCTCAGCAGATACCAACTGCCAGTAACTCTGGCCTAGGCGATGGGCTTAGTATCACAATTTCAAAGTTCCTAAATTACTTTAAGTTAGAGCCAAAGTTGAGATGAATTTCTGGCAACAGTTCAATTGTTGTTGCTGCTTTTGAAAAAGGGTCTCCCTTGTGCAGTACATGGCTGGTCTGGAGCTCAGGGCCATGCTGGGAATCATATAGGTAAGTGTCACTATAGCAAGTTTACAACATTCAGCTACATCATCGCAAGTACCATAGCCAGCAAAGGCCAAAACTATTTGGCTAAAATTGAATAGTCTATGAAAGTATTATTTCTCGTCACTATTATTAATTATTGTTATTGGTAGTAGTGTTCGTACCGGGTATAGAACCCAACACAATAGATGTGTTAGGTAGGCACTGTACCACTGAACTAAAACCCCCAGCCTTAGACATTACTTTGGAATTGAGAGATTCTGGGAATTTGACTTATGTAAGTTAATAACACAACTGGAATTCTAGGATCCAGTGTCCCCAAAAGAAATATTTTCCATCACACATTGGTGAAATAGCAGTAATAGGCCCCAGACTCACATTTTAATGGATCCAAAAGCAAACACAAGTAGAATATATTTTCCCCACTTGTCACAAAATTTCTGACTTCAAAGCTTTATGGAATCTAAGTCTTAAAATCCAATATGTAACAAAATCAGCAGGGTTGCTTATGCCGTTCAGTTCCATCTCAGTGATCTTAGGGACTTCAGTCTGGAGCAAATCTATGCTCCAGATGCAGCCGAGGCTGTGACACTCCGTCTGGCCAGGGTTGTTTATCCCTTTTAATAAGCAAGGTTAATAACGTTCAGGGGAGCAAGGAAGGCAGCGATGACAGGACTGGCTTGGCCTTTGAGGACAGTCTCTATCTCAGTTAATGAGTCCATCAGATTCATCCAGTGAGGAAGTACACAGACCACCCACCCACCCCAAAGCCATCTGAGGGAGGGCAGTAGGATGGCCTTCTGGCCTCGTGACTGCCCCATCCAACTCTCTGTAATGAGCTCTGCATCTAGTCGGCAGATCCTGGTGTCTAGGAGGCAATAAAAAGAGTTCATGAAAATAGGTGACCCCTTGGAAAGTCTGAGCCATAAACATATGCACATTGCTTTGTTAGAAAGAGGGACAAGAAGGCAAAAAGACCAAAAAGAAACTGGATTTCAGAAGGCATTTATTTAAATGGGGTCCTCGGAGTGTCTTCCCCTTGACCTTGCCTCGCAGAAAGGGAGGCCGCAGTCTCCCACGTTGTAGAAGCTTTCAGAGGGGGCCAGGGAGCAGGAATTCAATGTGATCATTGCTAACATCCATTTACAGCCAAATCCCCCCAGGGAAAGTAATTAGATTTAATGGGCATAGAGCTTCAGAGTGAAAGAGCACGGGATTTGATTTACTTAACTTAATTAGACCTATACTTTGGGTTATCTCATTCAAATATGTTTCCATTTCAGCTTTGACTCCTGGCCTTATTTGGCAGACCAAGTTTGCCTACTATGAAGCAAGGAAGAGCTTCTCACTCTTCTTTCACCGTCCTCCACGTAGCCAGGGTCTGCTTGCTGTCCCAGATTCTCCCAACCTGATGTCGCATGGTGGCTTTGCAGAGCATGAGCACCCCATAAAGACTTTTTCTTTTTATTTGTTTGTTTGTTCTTCTTTGACAGGGTTTCTCTGTCCCCCCCCCGCCGCCCCCCCCCCCCCCGCCATGGCTGTTCTGGAACTCACGCGGTAGACCAGGCTAGCCTCAAACTCATAGAGATCACCCTGTAAAGTTGCCCCTGCCTGGGCTCTCTCCACCAGCAGTGCTTAGCCCCCTCTTTCAGAGCCTCTGTTGATGACGCTGTGGGTTATGGGAGATCCAGTGTCCCTCCCAAGGGCAAAGGCCTTTGGGAATCTTGACAGCACATTGGGCGAGAACCAAATGTTTTCAGGACAGAATGGAAAATCAGACCTCCACAGTCGAGCATGGTACTCTTTTTGAATGAAATGAGCCAGCTATCCCAGCTCACGATTAGCCAGCCGAGCATGGTACTCTTTTTAAATGAAATGAGCCAGCTATCCCAGCTCACGATTAGCCAGCCGAGCATGGTACTCTTTTTAAATGAAATGAGCCAGCTATCCCAGCTCACGATTAGCCAGGCCAACCCAGGTAACTCCTATTCACCTCTCACAGGTTGCCTTTGCTTTTGTGTTTCTCCCCACAGAAAGTAGAAAGGTAACATTGCATGAACTGTCAAGGGAGTGTTGGCAGAAGGAAGATGTCTACCACAGGGTGAATGAAGAAGGGCAGCGTCAACCCCCTAGGTCATCCATCCCACTCCTCAGGTCTCTGCAGGGAACCATTAGAACCAGGCAACAATGGATCTGAAGAGGAGATAGTAGAGACAAATTTCTATTTCCACCGAGGGAGGGAAGCAGGCCTCTGTGCCTAAAATTGCTGTCTTTAGAGTTTTTTCCACTCCCCAATCCTTCCACTTCCTTAAGATTTTCAGAAAACTGTTATTAACTACAGATTTATTATTACCTTTCAGTGAAGTGCAGGCTTATTTGGGGCTCTATTTTTCTATCAGTTTAAGCACATACACACATTACAGGAACATATCGCCATGCAGACTCTGTTGGAATGTTCTACTTTCTTCAAGTTTGTCATTGTTCATGATTAAACTTGCACACGTACACGAAGCATCCTGTTACGACTATTTATTCATTCTCAATAGAATAGTCAAGACCACAAAATAGACAGTGATAACTATCTCAGGCATTTATTGGGTAACTGCTTCATTGAAGGCACTGTGCCCAGGTACTGTGGTCTGTACAAAAATGTCTGAGGCTTGCTCATGTTCCCAAGGGCTCCTAGTCTAACAAGGGAGAAAAAGCCACAGATACAGACAACTAACTCAAAGCAGAAAGTGACAATTGGAGAATATGAAGAAAAATCTGTGGGGTTTGCAGAGACCATAAGATCTTGTCTGATTTGAGAGATCAGAGTGGGCTCTGTGTGGTGTAGGCACTTTCTGCCCTGGGTTCATGAGGGAAGGGATTGTGAGTGAGTGAATGGGTAGGTGGTGGGAATAGTGGGAGCAAGCCGAAGTCCCAGGAGAGGGATGAGCGCTTTGTGGACCCTTCAGGTTGCTTTGGCGTAGAAGACATGGCTGGGAGCTGGGAGAAGAAGTAAAACAACCTAGTCTATGATCCTGGGGGTCCTTTGATGGGAAGCTAATGAATTTGAATTTTTCCACTTGCATTAGGCTCTAAAGACTGTTCTACACAAGTAACGATCTCTGTCGAGGGTTGCTTACACAACAGAAATGTATCTCCTCAGATCTAGGCATTGGCTGGGGGTCAGACAGCTGCTGAAGCTCTCAAGAAGAATCCTCCACGGCCTCCTGGCTTCTGGTGGCTCCAGAGGTCCTCGGTACCCACGGCCTTTCATTTTAATCACATATACTTCTATATGTGCATAACTGTGGCCTCTTCCTTTCTTGTAAGGATACCAGGCATGTAGGATTAGGGCTTGTCGTTATCTAATAAGAGCATCTTAATTATACCACTAAGGACCCTATTTTCAAGTAAGTTCTGAGTGGCCATGAACTTGGGGGTACACTATTCAATTCACCATTCAACTTAAGCAGGATCCCGGGTATATGCTGGCATCAACTTAAGAACTCTCTCTCTCTCTCTCTCTCTATCTCTATCTCTCTTTTTCTTTCTTTCTTTTCCATTGTCCTAGTTTAGACCTCCAGGTTCAGTGAACATTGAACCAAGTCTAGATTAGAGAATACCCTAATAGCCTTGGTGTGCCCTGGGTCAGATCTGGCACATCTCATGAACTCTGGACACCTGGCTGTCTGGAGTCACATGTTTCAAGTTTCATGTCCTCAGGCTCTATGTGGGTGTTAGAGCCCTGCCCTCCGCCCTAATTGAGGCAATAAATGAATGAATGAATGAATGAATAAATAAATAAATAAATAAATAAAATCTATTACTAATAACTGTATGGCCCTAGCACCCTGTCTAGCTCTTCAAGCCGCGTTCTCCCCACTCTCCTGCATCCAGCCGCCAGCTGCTGCTTAGGGCACACGAGTAGGAGGTTTGTGTAGGATTCAAAGCTCTGTCTTCCCACTCTACCGCACCTGCTTCTCATGGCTTACTTTCGGAACAATATGTCTGTCAGACTAAGAGCTGGGAAGGAAGACTTTTAGTCGGTCTTTCTCAAAATGTGCTCTTTGTTTCATAGGCAACTAAATATGATGGAAGAAGAAAGACCATTTGAAAGACACCATTGAGGTACCGACGCATGAATATTTTTATGAATTTATTGAGCATTTCGTGTATGACATACTCTACTCGGCACCATATCTCTTTATCATTCATCCTAAGCTTCCCTTGTAGGAAAACCATAGCATATTTATCTACGAAATAAAGCACAGTCCTTTCGGATTACCACTTTCCATTTGCAAGGATTAAACAAAATAATGTACTGTATCTAGAAACTTTAATACATTTCACACAGTAGTCAGCACTTATTAACTAGTATTCAGTAGTTATTGTCACTCTGAAATGCATATACTCTAAGCATCTGGTACTAGGAGTTTTTAGTGGAACATGATACATTTGGTTTAATTTTCAACTTTTTTAGTGTGTGTGTGTGTGTGTGTGTGTGTGTGTGTGTGTGTGTACAATGCACCATGTGCATGTGTAGAGGTCAGAGACATCTTTTGAGAGTTAGTTTTCTTCTACCATGTTGCTCATTGGGATAAGACTCAGGTCTTTAGACTCAGCAACAAACACCCTTACTTGCTGAGATACCCCACTGGCCCTTTAATATTTATTTTATTTTATTTTTTGAAACAAGTTCAGAAAGTTGCCTTGCTTCAAACACAAAGCAATTCTTTTGCTCCAGTTCCCCCAGTGCCGAGACTACAGGCGTGCACCACCACGTCTAGCAGTTTGAATGCTTTCTAACATCCAAGAATTGCCCTATCTTTCTGGATAAGATTAGAGATTTAGTTTCTTCAAAGATATGACAATCATTGCAACACATTCCAGAGTGCAAGCTGTGGTTGTTAGGGACTACATAGATAAGGGTAAAAAGTGGGCTGGTGACAATTGTCATTTTCTTTTCTATTTTTGCCATTTAGAGAGAAAAAGCAGTTTGGCAGATGTTTGGGCCTATGTCTGAAGTATTAGAGCAACATTCTAAAAAGGAATTCATCAGAGGATGATACTAACCCTGATTGGTTGACTCTTAGATGGATCTATTGTCTCAAGACTATGCTTTGTTCCCAGAAACACGGATACAAATTCTTGTTGTAACACAACCATTGTGGCACCTTGCAGATGGAGGCAGGAAGATCACAGATGACAAGTTCCAAGTCAGTGTGGGCTACATAGTAAGTCTGAGGCCACCCCACTCTGTTCCATCCCTTAGAGATGACAGCAAAAAGTCCCTTGTTCCATCATGACCACAAGGGAGAGATCTCAGTATGATGGTTAATTTTCCGACCCCCCAACATCCCAGGAGAAAGCACCTTCAAAAGGAAATTTTGTTTAAAACCTGGCACTTTGGGGACCTAGCTTTAGAAACATGAAAAAGTCTATGGAGAAAGGTAAGGATCTCTGATCGTAGGGTTTTATTTGTAGGATTAATGCTACATGAGTATGGACTATACAAGGCTGAAGGTAGAAAAAAAAATCTGACACTAAATATACCATACATAAACAAGTTGGGGAAAAAGCTAATCTTACCCAGGTGAGCACTCACCCAGGTTGTTTTGCACAATAGCAAAGTCATAGGACCTTCTCATTTCCACCATTTAGGAGAAGAAAATGTATGTCAGAATTCGGGTGCATTTAAATCTTTCCTCGCCTCAGGTTTTCACCTTTAAGGAGACTTTATGGAGACTTGCTGACTCACAGTGTCTAGAGTAGCTTTTCCTCTTTTTTTCTTCCTAGAAGAATCTGGAAAAGTGCTACCAAGAGAATAGACACACTAATGACATAAGTCATTTATGTGTGTACATACAACATCATATTCTTTTATATTGACCGACACAAATCTGTATAATATCATCTCTAAAAAATAACTATATTATAAAAACAAAAACAAAAAACCAAGGGATTTCTGTTGTTTGTTTGATACTGGACCAAAGTTCAGCCATGAGTCTCAGCTTTTGTCCTGGAGGCTGAGTCCTAGCTCGGGCAGCTTAGGTCCCTGTTCTCAGCACTTGGGTTTTATACCTTCATGCTGGAGCCACAATGCCTTAGGCATTCCCTCTCCCAGTTACATGGATTTGTTGAAGACAGGGACTGTCTAACCATTCATGGCTCCGATGAGTGATCCAAGTGCCACATCAAAGAAGCAGATTCACGACTTTGTGTGTCTGGGGTGAGGGGGCAGGGCTTTACTTTGGTCCTTTCCAGGGCAATGACAGTGAGCTTTCCTTCTCAGACACAGGAAACACGAGTCTCCTCTCTGAGAGATTAAACACAATTGGTCTAATTGAGTCTAACCTGGGATGTATAGTAGGAGGCCAGCCTTGGCTATATAGTGAGACTTACACACACACACACACACACTCATACACTTAAATTTTCTTTTTTTAAAGCAGGCCATGTTATGACACATGTACACGCTGCCAGCACTGGGGGAAGGCAAAGGTGGGAGAATCCTTGCCAATTTCAGACCAGGCTGATCTGTGTAACAAGTTCCAGGGCAGCCAGGATCACATAAAAACCACCTCTTTCTCACCCATAGCACCCAAACAACACTGACGAATCTGCTTCCTTGTTTAGAACCTTCAATGTGTCCAAGGGTAACTTAGTATGAAGGCCAAAGGCTTCACCTGCCAGGGAGACCCCAAGTGAGGTGGCTCTTGGCCTTTCTCTGCCTGTGGAGCTCTCTCTCTATCTAGTGAGCTCCATCTCTATTCACACAAGCTCTTCTTTAGCTCCCTAAAACAGACCAGCTCCTGGCTGCCTCGGGGCCTTTACCCTGCTGTTGCTCCTGTCTGAATCACTATAGCCTGGTGCCAGCCCTTCGGCTGTAGTTGGCTGCAGATATCTTTTGTTTGGCTTAGAGATGAATGATTTAGTTTGAATTGAGTGCCTAAAGGTCGGTAGTCTCCCTCCAGTTGGCCTTGAGCTGTCAAATCTCTTATAGTCTTGCAGGTTAGATGAACACGCTTGTGTCACTGACCTGATCCCTTGAAAGAATTGGGATTACAATCCCTAGACTAATCAATTCCTACTAATGAACGGGTGGTCTGCACAGATGCCACTTCCTCCAGGAAACCCTTCTTCCATCCCCCCAACTCTCAAATCCTCCCGCTCTGTGGTCTCCCTTCATGTACAACTAACTGCAATTGCATAACTCACTGCATCACGAGTGGCTGGGAGCTGCATCCCCAGTCAGAAGGAACAATGCAAAAGGGCAGCAACTATTGTTTGCTGGCCTCTGTGATCTGGTGCTCTGCACACAGAAGGCGCTCAATGGTTGCACTGGTGGATGATAAAGGGACAGCATTCTAACACTTAACTCTGTAAATCATTCTGCGAAAGTTCTAAATGAGGATTATGGACAATGCTTTTCTAGGTTTGGTAGAGTCTAGCCTTCTCTTCCAGAAGACACAAGGTGATGCCGTGAAGTTTACAAAGTCACTGCTTTTGTACGTGATGAATGGAGTCCCATAGGGCAGAGGAATGGGGAAGGACAGGGTCCCGAGCTCGTCACGTGTGTCCAACCCAGTGCATCTCTGCCCCAAGCCCTCCTTGAAGCAGGGTCTTACTTTCTACCCTAGGTTGCTCTAGAATTCACTATGCCAACCAATCTTCTCTCAAATTCATAGCAATCCTCCTGTCTCAGTGACCAAGCATTGGCATTGTAGGAAAAAACTACTACACCCTGAATCTTCTCTCTTTCATAATCGGCTTTTGTACAAAATTATGTGAACAAAGCTTCCTCACGCTGAAGCCTGCCTGCCTTATTGATTACAGTATTGCTAGTCCCTGGTTTTGCACTTAGCTCTGCGTGTGTAATCAATAAGTGTTTGTTGGAGAATGCCTATGCATTGTAGCCTACTTGTAAGTGGACATATTTTCAAAGATGAGCCTCTCTGCAGCCCAGGATGGCCTCCAACTTGCTGTGTAGCATAGGCTGCCCTGAGTTTCTGATCCCCCTTTCCTACCTCCCTAGTACTAGGATTACAGGCGTGAGCCACCCAGCTTGGCTCCCATTTAGTTTTTATAGTTAGGTTAGGAAAAAAATATAAATTAGGCATATTCGTCTGATGTACTAAAATACTTCATTGTATCTTGCCTGCTTTTTATAGTGTGTTATGCGTATTCTTACCCTCTGAAAGATTATGCAGTTGTTTGGTTATTATTTTTTCCTTAGCTATACTACTTTCTGTTCATTGACAAATCTACTTTAGAAAAGAAACAAGGCAATAAGAATATAATGAAATAGAGCTACATTGATTTGCTTAATTTTCTATCTTATGTATTATTTATTCAACCACAAACTATATTTTTAAAATCTCTTATGTTTCCTAAATATCAGGCACTATGTTACCTTTATTGTATTGAATTTATTAATGATTTATCATATACATAGCATTATGGATGGGATTAGGAATTGTACATTAAGTACAGGAACAGCATGCTTTAATTTTGGAGTAATTTTGAAAAACTTATGGTTACTTAAACCTTTTTAAGTTGCCATATTAACATAAAAATCAAAATATTAAAGAGTTGCAAAGGATCTAATTTCCACCATTTGTGACTGGGGAGCAAAGGAGTGTCTATGGTGGTAAAATGGAACATTTTCCCTAACAACCCCACCTAATGAACACTTATTAATATCTATATTTGATTAAAATGTAATGAAATTGTACTCTTAAAAAAAAAAAAAACAAACAGAGTTGACAGAGAGATGCGGCCATCCTGCCTCTGTTTGCAGGTAGTTGAGTCATTTAAGGAACTCATTCTGCCTCAGAGTGTGGGTTCCCATCCAGTGGTTTCCTGGAGAAGTTGGATGCCTTATAGAGGAAGACTGGCTGGGGAACTCCAAATGCTAAACCTGAGAATCTCAGGGAAAAAAACCCCAAACATACGATTACCCAATTAAGCAGGCTGTAGTTTGGGGTGCACCTGGGACTGGCCAGTCAGCTGACTCACCTTAGGACAGAATTTGAGAGAGCAGCCCCTGCTGGTCTCTTGAAGCCCCTCCAACAAGGGACATAAAGTGTTCCCAGGAGCAAGAGAGTGGCTGTTGTACATTGTTAGAAAGATACACTGAAAGAGAAGGACCAGGTAAGGATTACATCATGTAATAGGGTTGCAAGCAGTTTACATCAGATCTAAGAAACAGGAACTGATTCTTAATTACAAATAGAAACCTTAATTTGCAAGGACTTAACATAGGACAAACAGGAACTTAGTGGTAACTGTCTTAGAAGCAAACAGAACCCTTACCCTGCAAGGTATATCGTTCCTGTTTTGTCTCACTAGTGCCTATCTGTTACAACCTTTTATTCTCCAGGAGAAACAACAGGCCCAGGGAGGCCAGCACCTGCTGAGACCAGCTTCAAGGTACAAAGTGAGACCAGCTTCAAGGTACAAAGTTCCAACTCCTTCCGGGAACTCCAGATGTGGTGTGTGTAGCCTTTTCAACCCCAGTTCTTGGGAAGCAGAGGCAGGTGGACATCTGTGAGTTCAAGGCTAGCAAGTTCTATGCACCGGCCCTGCATAGAAAGACCCTGTCTCAAAAAGGGAGGGGGAGGAGGAGGAAGAGGAGAAGGAGGAAGAGGAACAAAGAGCAAATAACAACAGCAGTACTAATAAATGCCATATTTTATGTATTTTATAATACATGCCCCAAATTCAGTAACTTCTTTTCACTTATCTTTTGTACTTTGCCCACTTTATTTTCTCCACACCATTTACACTGCATTTGATCTAAAATTTTAGATTAATTTTGTACTTTTTTTTTTATTAAGGACAAAGTTGTCATCTCTTGTTTTGATTTGTACAACTAACTTCACCAAGAAAATGGAAATAAATTCAATTTTATTTTATAAGAATGAGACCTGGAAGGCTTCGTTTTCATCGCTCAGCATCGGTAATAGAGTTTGATGAATGATGTAATCTCTAATAATTTTAGGTGGCTCTTTGAGGGATCTGATCCCAGCTTAACAAGGGAGCCAGAAGCTCTTACACCCCGTTATAACAGCGGAATAATTTAATTCTGTGCAGCGTAATTGTTCGCAACAATACAATAGCTTTTCGGTGTGGCTGAACCTCAGTTTGTAAAGTACAGTTTAGAAGCAAGCCCGACAGGATTACCTCAGAGAGGGTGTGTGAGGCTCTGGGGAGAGGGCTTCTGTGGAGAGGTGAACAGAGAAACAGGGAGGGGCAAAGGAGAGAAAGAGAAACTTCCAACATGTTTTAGTAACTGTTCCTACTTCTGAAACAATTTTCCAACATTAGGAATGAAGAAATTAACAAAAGGGAGTAATTATACAACCAGGTAAACTCCCCAGTTTCATGCAATCTTTGTAAAGGACTGGCTCTGCCACAGAAGATCAGCAAGCGTTAAATGCTAGTTTTTCTGTCTATTTTTGTGTGCCCAAAGGACAACTGGACATACCATTTAGTACACATGTCCGCTGGGAATTAAACATCATACACGAATACGCAATGTGGAATCCAGCCTCTGCTGATGAATGTTACTTACTTACCTGAAGAAGACCCCAAATAAAACCTAACCTAATATAAAATTAAATACATAGGGTAATTCACACAGCAACCTTTTACCATGAAATGGTCTTCCAACTGTCAAAAGTAATTTTTGAAAATCATTTTGCACAAAATACTGGACAAGAGACCAACATCAAATAACCTAAATGGGGTGGGGGCTTAAAATGGATTTTTACATGTATTTTTATTTTTACATTTATTTATTTATTTGTGTGTGTGTTTGCATGCGCGCATGTGTGGCATGGATGTAGAGGCTAGAGGAGACTTTGAGGAGTTAGTTCTTTTTCTCTGCTATATGAGTTCTGGGGTCAAACTCAAGCTGACCGGCTTAGTGGTGAGTGCCTTTACCCTCTGAGTCATGGTCCCAGCCAGGCCCAAGGACACTCATTCTTTTTTCTTTTTCTTTTTACACAGTTTGTGTAAAGATTTATTGGGTTTTTAAAAAATTAAATAAACTCCTGCTTGTGTCTCCTCGGCAGCTTCTTCAAAACCCAAGTGTGCGTTCCCTGGCACACTCCTAATCCCATCTCTCTGTAAATCAACGCAGATTCTCCATGCTCACACCAAATTTTAGGCTTAGGTGTATCTTTTCATTATCAATATCTGATGAAAACATTCAGCTAAACCTAAAAACAAAGGATTTTCTGCTTTAGTTTTCCATACCCAAAACCCATATGAAAATGGAGAGCTTTAACACTCCAGCATTTTGAGCAAAGTCACCCGTCCTACAAAGGCTGACGCCCATAAGTCCTTACAGACAGAAAGCGAGATGTGTAGGATGCATTCTTCTTGGTGTGGAGAAGTCTCCCTGAGTTTGAGGTGAGAAAGTACAAGTGTTGGGAAAGCCACATGAATTAGAGTTTTGGTTTGTTTTCATGTAAAATCCAATGAAATCATGCTTATGCGCTATTTCTAAACCATATTAGTTTTGTGCTCTGAGATTCACTGGAGCCTGAGATGGTTCAGTGGTTAGAGACACCTGCCAACGAAGATGAACGACCTGAATTCAGGATCCAGAGTCCATGTCATGGAAGATGAGAACCAGAGAGAACTGGTTCCTGGAAGGTGTTCTCTGACCCCAAGCGCACACACACACACACACACACACACACACACACACACACACACACACACACAGATGCATACACAGACACAAATTCACACAAAATGATAATAAAATATAATAAAATAAATATGATAAAAAAATTCTGTAATGAAACTGTATGTCTGTCTCCTAGTACAGGGCCATTGTGCTGAAATATATCATTACCCTTTGCCTAAAGCTATCTCACCAAAGCTGGTTATTAAATTTCTGTGAGGGTTGTAGCCCAGTTGCCCAACAATCTTTATTAAAAAGTAAATTACATGATAATAAACTTTAAATTACGTTCAAGGAAAGTAATATATTCTCAAACTTCACAACATTTTACTATCTGTATACCTGAAATCATTCATGTCTGTTGCCTTGATATTGAGACTGCTAAATAAAGTCTAGAAAGCCCAGTTAGAGTTTCAGATAGTTAATAATATTTTAATATAATTATGTTCAGACTATTGTGTGAAAAAAAATTTTCCTAGAATTTGTTATTTATGTAAAGTCTTATGTAGCTGCATTTTTTGTTTGCGAAATCAAGAAGTTTCTATATGGAGGAAGTACTACATAATGGCATATTGCCACACATGTCTCCCTAATGTTCTGCATGGTGAATTACACTGGTCATTTGATAGCAGCAATAGCTGGTGTGTCTGTCCCAAAGATATGAGCACATGCTACACACTAGCCCCCTTACCTTCTATCAGTTATTAGGTGTTTTTCTGAGCATTATTACACACACACACACACACACACACACACACACACACACACAATCTAGATGCTTAGGATGGAAGACTTCTTTGGCTATCTGGTTACTACAATAAATTGACTTATCCATATGTTCCTATTATGTTCTTATATGTTAACTACACTACTATCATATTATTTGCAAAAAATTCAAATGGTGTCTTTGATGCTGTAGATTTTGCTTGTTTTGAAGATAGTTTTTCTTTTTCTATCTATCTATCATCTACTTATCTATCTATCTATCTATCTATCTATCTATCTATCTATCTATCTATCTATCATCTATCAACCTACCTACCTACCTACCACCTACCTATCTACCTGTATCTATCTATATGTATCTACCTTATTTTGAGGCAGGGTCTTATCATGTAGCTCTGGCTGGCCTGGAACTCATGAACTGGCCTGGAACTCATGGTTTTCCTGCCTCTGTCCCTCAAGTGGTGGGATTACAGATGTGCCTGCTAGCCCCCATGTCATAGAAGCTCCCACGTTTTACAAAGTATTCTGTTCCACTGATGGTTGTGATATTTGAAACATTCCCTGTATAGAGATCCCGATAGGTCTCCAAATCTACCAACATCATTGGCATATGTATGAGCATATGCACTTGTATATAATATGTGTATCACTGGCTGAGGTTAGTTAGTGTGGAGGACTATAGAGAAAGGATTAAATGTCGAGTAAGAAGTAATACAGGGAAGACACATATGAACAGCTATGGCTCCTTTGTGAACGCCAACTCCCCTGGCTCACAGCGGCTACTGTAACCACATGTTTTAGAGGATGCAGGAAGCTTAACACAGATGCTTACAGGCCAATTATTTCAGATGTTTTTACTCTTTCCCTGCTTCAAATTAAGTGTGTGAAATGAGAGAGGAGATCAATTAATCATGGTTGTGGCTAGGCCCTGGGAAATCGAGGCCAGTGACCTCGGAGGGCTGACAAATGAATCCGATTCCAGGGAAGACGGGCAATGCTGGGTTTCTGGTTGCTTTGCTTTAATCATTTATGTGTGCCCTGTTATTCATAGAGCAAGATGCGGTACTAGAAGCATCACATTCAACTTCATCAATATTACACAAGAAATGTAGCTGTTCCCAGACCAGCGCTCAGCAAAGCACTGAATCACAAGAGCACGTAGAAAATGGGAAAGTCAAGACAACCAGCCCTGACCTATGCCCCAGGCCCAGAAGAGATGCTGGGGACACTGATGTTGACATTTTCACCTAGATCTCATCCAAGATAAAGTTACAGTTCCCTCTGCTTCTTGCCTCTGCCTCACCTCCCACTTGTGTTTCAGAAACTCTCCTGACTATATCTCTAAAAGTGTATGACTTTAAAAATATAGGTGGTTGCTTTCTTTATATAGATTTAAACTACCTCCACTTGCTTCCACATACATCTTCTTTCTAGTTAGACTGCCACTGTCCAAGTCACTCTGACTCCGAGGAATGCTAGAAGTTAGTGTAAATGTTATGGACATTCCTGTGGGAATGCCACTCTTCAATAGATATTCACATCTCTCTTATCCATACAAGCATTTGGCTCCTAGTTTGTTCTGATACCGCCCTAACTAATTATGATGATCTAAAGAGAAAGAACATTTTCTATGCTTCAGACATGCTGGGATTACAAGTGTGAGCTACAACCCTCAGCCTATACTTATTTATCTATTTTAAGGATGTATTCAATTTTGTGTATACATGTGAGTGTCTGCATGTGTGTATGTGTACCATGTTTATGCTTAGGGCCCCAGAAAGCCAGAAGAGTGTATTGGACACTCTGGAAGTGGAATCACAGACTACTGCAAGCCACTCTAAGGATGCTGGGGACTGAACCCAGATCCTCCTCTGCAAGAGCAGCACAAGCTCTTAACTGCTGAAGCATCTCTCCTGCCTTGGTTCATACTTTTCTATTGTGGATTATTATTCTCCATTTAAACCATCATGGCTCATCTACTGACATTTGTCCTTGTCCTTCACAACTGTTCTTCTTCCTAGAGTGTCTGCATCATGTCAGGCACACAGATTCTCAGTAGATCGTAATGTCTCATGAGTAAGTGCATACATGCACATAAACACATATCTCGCAGAGGTAACTTATCTTCAAAACACAGAGCATGTCAGACTGACCTTGGATGGGCAGAGGGAGTAGAGTGTGTCAGGGGACCATCTGTTTGTTCCACCTGTCTCGCCGCCTCTGAGGCGGCTTGTTCAGCAATGTGTGCCTCTTTACCACAGTTTTCTATCAGCAACATGAGAAGTTCAAACTGAAGGACACTTCAGGTCCTTTCCAGCCCCAGCCCCTAAACTCTACCACATATAATAATGACTCTAAAACAAAATATAGCAGGCTCTTCAGCCTTGTCTTTGCAAAGGAATACACCAGACTGTCATTCACAGAATTTTTACCGTGATAGGATGGTATTGACAATGCCGTGCAATACCGTGAGAGATGTCCCGTGGTGTTAGCTTGGTTAGTCACAGTGGCAGAGTGTTTTTCTAGTTCCTGAGCAAATAGACAAACTGACAGACAAAATCTTTATTAACTCTTATGATCTGAATGAGCCGATGGATTGGATCCTGGGGAAGACAACAGTATCAAGTGTCTGGTTGCTGCCCTTTAATTATTCATGCAGACCTATAGGCTGCACTGTGTGTGTGTGTGTGTGTGTGTGTGTGAATGCATGTCTGAGTGTGAGTATGTGTGTGTCAGTGGATATGAATATGTGTGAGTGTATGTGTGTGAGTATATGTGTGTGAGTGTATGTGAGTGTATGAGTGTATGTGTATATGAGTGTGAGTGTATGTGAGTGAGTGTGCATGTGTGTATGTATGTGAGTGTGCATGTGTGTATGTATGTGAGGGTGCATGTGTGTATGTGTGTGTATGTGTGTGTGTGTATGTATGTGAGTGTGCATGTGTGTATGTGTGTGTATGTGAGTGTGCATGTGTGTGTATGTATGTGAGTGTGCATGTGTGTGTATGTATGTGAGTGTGCATGTGTGTATGTGTGTGTATGTGAGTGTGCATGTGTGTATGTATGTGAGTGTGCATGTGTGTGTATGTATGTGAGTGTGCATGTGTGTATGTGTGTGTATGTGAGTGTGCATGTGTGTGTATGTATGTGAGTGTGCATGTGTGTGTATGTATGTGAGTGTGCATGTGTGTATGTGTGTGTGTTTAACAGATCCTTAAATAAGACATAGGTGAGTGGGATAACCAAAGGTTTTCTGCTCCGTTTTTGTTTTGTTTCTCTAAAGCCCAGTTAACTGTCATTAGAATGTTATTTGAAAATTATTACACAGGCTCAGAAATGGCAGGTCAGGCTCTTTAATCTATGTCAGTAGTCTGGGTCACTGCACACAGAAGAGGAAATAGACTGTACTGATGAATTCTGCTTGCCCATGGTTTCGTGTTCTGATGTTTATCTTCTCCCAGCTGAGGGTGTTTTGCTAGTGGATTTGATTTTGATTTCCTTTTTTTCCTTTATGTTTTTACCTTTGGGGTGATTTTTCAATAAATGAAGTTTTTAATTATGTACTGAATACATAAGAAACCAAATGTCTATGGATTTTTGAATAGCAGGTAAATATTTCCAAGCATTCCTCTTGAAAAACAGCCCTGCTGTTAACAGATGCAAACATGAAATAATCCGTGAGGGTGATGTACAGATTAATCGTTGCTTAAAAAGTATCTGGAAATATCTACTTTCAGTTCAGCATTTAGAATCAGTGTATTAACTCATTTTATAAGCTGGCGTTTTTCAACTCTCTTTGACAATGTCTGTTCTCATAGTAACCCATGTTCTGTGGCTCTGAACAAAATTTTACAGAAATTATTTTTCTTGCAGTGAATAAAAAGCTCATTTTATTTTAAAAAGTATTAGCTGTTACTGGGTATGGTGGTAACGCTATATGCTTGAGACTGAGAGGCAGGAAGCTCATGAGGACCAGCCTGTGCTATAGTAAATTCCAGGTCAGCATGGGTAACAGGATGAGGTCTTATCTCACATAACAGAAATGAAGTCTGCCATTGACTAAACTGATTTAGGACCCACTCATAAGCGGTGACCTATGGTTTGAAAAGTTATAGGTTTGAAGCCAACAAAATCTACCAAACATACTACATGTGTCTGTTCACACTCCTGTGTGGTTGTTTGGCTTCGAAGAAGACGTGATAATGGAGCAACTCTACCAGTTTCCTTTTTAAAATTAGTAGTAGTACTGATCACTCTCACAACATCACTGAAGGCTGAGGCCAGGCGTCACGGCTGTCTCCAAGGATACCATCTCCCTCTTTAACCAGGGCCTTTCTCAAGACCCTGTGTTACTGATGAGGGTGAATGAAGCTGATCTTATCTGAGGGAAGGGAGCCCCCTCTTCATGTGGGTTCCCCAGAGTGGGCTCTGGGGACTGCAACAAAGCAGGAAGCAGCATTAGTAGGCAGGTACAGTTGCCCCGGCTCTAGCTTGTTGCTTTCAGATAGTGAACTAGGAGGAAACCATGTCATCCCTCAGCCCCATGGCTGTCTGTCAGCTGAGGATCCCACTAAAGGCTCAGTGACAGACTTGTTATCCATTGTTGGTCATTGCTTTCCTGGGGGGTGGCCTCAGCTATGTCAGAGACGACAGGCAACGCTCAGCTGTAGCCAATGTTCTCTCTTCTTCCTGAGCACATATGTAGCGAGACCATCTTTCCTGGCAGGTAGTATAATCATGTGACTGAAGCTATGCATGTGTCTGAGATGATGTGTGTTCCTTCCATGCTTGGCCCACAACCTCCTCCTACCACCATGGGCCTACATGTCCTGTGACTAAACAGAGAGAACCCTGGCAGCTTTGAGGAGGGAGAATCTCTCACCACCCATATTGTGATGTGGTTTGAGAATGGAATTCCCTCTATCTCTCCTGGCTCCCTCCATCTCTTCCTCCCTCCCTCCCTCCCTTGGTCTTTACCTCCCTCCTTCACTCCCTCATTACCTGCCTCCTCTCTTACCTCCCTCCCTCTATCCCTTCCTTCCTTTCTCCCTACCTCTCTTTCTTTTCCTTTCTCCCTCTCCCCCCCCCCACATGGGTTCTCAATATATATAACTCTAGTGGGCCCACTTAACTCACAGATATTCATCTACCTCTGCATCCTGGGATGAAAGGCATGTGCCACTGTACCGGGGTGGGGTTCGGGTTGGGGGTGAGGGTGGGAGTGGGGGTGGGGTGGTGGGTTAATTTAAAAACATTTTTTGAAAGCTATTCCCTAGCCATCTTTATCGATGTTCTAGTCACAATAGCTAGGAAATGAAAACGGCCTGGTCACCCTTCACTGGATTAATGCATAATGAAAAGGTGGTTATTTTTGCACAGAGGGATTCTATTCAGCTGTAAAGGAAAGTGAAATGACATTTTTAGACAAGTGGATGGAACCAGAAATTATTATACTGAGTGAGCTAACACAGACCCACCAATTCCACATGTTCTCTCTTATTTGTGGATCCTACTTCCAAATCTTTAGATGTAAGTATGTAACCTGCAGAAGCCAGAAAAGCAGAAATGGACCATGAGAGGAGGAAAGAGAGAAAGAGCTCCGGGCGGGAAACACTACACGAGGGTGCTATGATGGAGGAAAGGGAAAAAAGTGTGTGTGGAGGGGTGGGGGGACCTAACGTTGGAGAGGAGGGGAAGGAGAGACAAATAGGACCAAGGACTAGAACTAAAGTCAAGTTAGAACTGACCTGGAAGCACCTCTTATAGAATGACCTCCTATAGTATTTGAAGGCTCCATGCAAGCTGCCCATCTGCTGTCCTTTTCACCCTGTTCCACGCTTGGGAAGATGCTGATGTCAGCGGGGTGGGTCCTAGATGCTGCCCATTCAGCTTAGAGACAGGTGCAGTTACAAGGCAGCCATTTTCAGAAAAGATAGGAGATGCAGACACATGAGCTATGTTTTCTAAGTGTTTCTGCTGTGTGTTAGATACATAGCAGGGACTAGAACAACCAGAATCAGAGAGCTGCCCCCCTCAGCTTAACAGTGAAGCTGAAACCGGATTATACCAGCTCACTATACCAGTGAACTTTATGCTGACTTCCAACTGATTTTGCAAGTCGGAAGTAAAATGTAAGTCAACAATACAGATACTTTTATTCGTTATATTTTAATTACTACATTAATTGATTTATTTTTTTTAAAAAAAATACTTTTATTTATGTGAATGAGCATCTGGCCTGTGTGTATGTCTGATATGCCTGATGCCCATGTTGTTCAGAGAGTTCATTAGACCTCCTGGAACCAGAACACTATCATGTGAAATCAAACCTGGGTCCTCTGGAACAGCAGCCAGTGCTCTTAACTGCTGAGCCATCTCTCCAGCCCCTTCTTGAAAGCAAATGAGAATAATTCACGTTTGACTCCCTCCCCTTCCCCAGCCAGCTGCATCTGGCCCATAGATTTGTTTGGTTTGGCTCTAAGAGTGTTTGAACAGCAACCACCAAAATTTGGGTTCGTTGATATGAGCAGTTGCATATAAAAATCTGGTTTTCTGACATCCAAGAGATCTGGTGGCCTAGGAAAGTAGTCTCATAAGGGAGGATGCCTGGCTACTGCCCTGTTTAGATAGGTCAGGGGCTGGTCAGGGCACTGTCCTCAACTGACCATCTTCAATCATGTGATGGTACTGACCCATCTGTACTCTCATGTTTACACTTGGTACATGTGGATGAGGTTCATTCAGTGGCATACAAGTATTTCTGCTGTCGTTACTTCAAAGAAAATAGGTTTGATATATATTACCATGTTATTCGAATACTTGCATGTCACCGTGTCGTCTTCCGCATACCTTCCTCCCAGTGCACTGGAGGCACTAGGCAAACATTAAATCTCCTATGAACTCTTCCGAACTGGGTCCCTACAGTATGGAGGAAGCACACAGCCAGAAGAGATATGCCCCAAAGGTCACCTAGCCAAATCAAGAATCTTTGTGGTCCTCTGATGGAGACTGAGCAAGTCAGTCAAGGGAAGATGGAAAGAAGAACCAATGGAAGTCCGGAGATTTTCAGGGTACCTGGCTACAGTCTGACAAGAGGCAAGTCTTTTTCAAGAAGACACAGCTTTGGGATGAAGCTTAGTGGATAAGTAACAGCTTATGAGATGAAGGAAGACTCTGAGAAGACAGCAAGGACAGAATGAAGGGAAGCTTGAAAGCATGATTAAAAACAGTCCGGTGGCATTAAGGAAGGATGAACTCATCGGAAACATCTTTTTCTCAACACATGTATCTTGCAATAATAGAACTTTCAGATACATATTCCTTAAAGGCACTGAAAGAGTGACCCAGAGCTGGTGAGATGACCTAGTGGGTAAAATGACTTTGCCACCAAGCTGGACGGCCTGAGTTTGACCTCTGAAACACATATAATGGAGAGTAGTAATTCCAGCAAGTTGTCCTCTGATCTTCACATGGGCACTATATACATACACATACACACACACACAGAAGCCCAAAGTAAATAATCAAATAAAATTTAAAAAAGAGTGGCCCATGGACCACCAACATCAGCATCACTTGGGAGCTTGCAGAGATACAGAATCTGGGTACTGGGGATGTGGTTTAGTTGATGGCATGCCTGGTTATCATCTACAATGAAGCTACATCCCCTAGCAATGCATACACTGGGCCTAGTAACACACATCAGTATTGCTATGGAAGTGGAGACAGGAACATCAGAAGATCAGCGTCATATCTTCACTTACATGGTGAGTTTGAGGACAGCTTGGCATACAGGGGAGCCAGCCTATAAAATAATAAGAAAGAAAGAAATACAGAATCACAGGATCCAGGGATGAAGTTCTGTGAGGTCCTGGGTTCCATTGCAGAGCACAATGAGAGAGAGAGAGAGAGAGAGAGAGAGAGAGAGAGAGAGAGAGAGAGAGAGAGAGAGAGAGAGAGATGGGGGAAGGGGAGGGGGAGGGGAGGGAGAGGGAGAGAGGGGGAGGTAGAGAGGGAGAGAGAGAGAGGAGGGAGGGAGAAGGGAGGGGGAGGGGAGGGAGGGGAAGGGGAGAGGGAGAGAGAGAGGGAGAGAGGCTCCACTCTACTGGCTGAATATTACACACCAGGCACACCAGGGGCCCATATACCCAATGAGCACTGAGCAGCATGGCTTTTGCCAATGATGAGGTTGAGACCAGATAACATAAAAGCAATTTCTTCCTTCCTACTTATTTGCATAAACGAGACCACATTGATATGAGACTAGAAAGTAATGAGAACAATTCTTGACATGTATGATGTTTAGTGTTAATTGTGAACTTGACAAAACCTAGAATTAACCTAGGAAATGGCCAATGGGCATGGTTGTGGGAGTGGTTATCTCAATTGCTTTCCTGTTAGAAGACCCAACTTTATTGTAGGTAGGATCACCCCATGGGGAGGGGCTCTCCATTTTCTGATTTCAGGATTGGTATGATTGGCAACGTTAACCTCCCTCCACACTAGCTCTCCTGTTTTAATGGTTTGTGCCTTGCACTGTGAGCCAGAATAACCTCTTTCTCCCTTAGGTTGCTTTCCTGAGAGTGTTCTATCACAGCAGCAGGAAAGGAAACTGAAACGGGTGAGCCATCATAATTATAGAATTACTGTCATTTTATTTTCTAGACTAAATTATTGTTTTGCTAAATAAACTGAGACTTGGCTCGCCTTTAATTGAAACTTTTAGATCAGAGCTAGGGAAATGGCTCAGCAACTAAGTGTGGTTGCCAAGCAAGTGTGAAGACCCAGAGTTCAAATCCCCAGTATCCATGTAAAGATCCGGGTTTGGCTGCCCATGTGCCTGTGACTCCATTGCTCTCGGGGGAAGGAGGCAGTAAGTCCAGGTTCAGTAGCCGACCCTGTCTCAGGTGTGGAAGGTGGGGAGGGGTACAGTACCACACACTCCTTTGTTTCTGTTGGTGCATGCATCTGCTTGCACGTGTGTTTATATGACAAATATACATCCATGCACGAACTTTTTACTCATAGGAATACTGGCTAAAATAAAGATCAGTTAGACATCGATCTTTCAAAAAATGAAACTCCTTCTTGACCTTTGAACTCACAAACTAATAAAAGTAACAATTATCAAGTTATTACACTCATGAGTGTAGTGAATGTCTACTTTGTAGCAGTAATGTAAGACTTTCTTATTTCTTTGTACAATGGCACAGGAAGGTGACAAATGGATTGTTTGTAAGATAGGTGTAATTATTGAGTGCTTACTGTTTGCTTCTGAGTTATTCGTCTTTCCTTCAAATCCGGCAGCCTGACTCTATAGTTGTATGTCTTGCACTACTTTTTAGGTTAGCACACAGAGTTGAGGTTCACTGTGGCACCATCATACATACGTGTCATTATGCCTTGACCTCAATCATTTTGCTCTCTCTGCCCTCTCTTCTGTTCTGGCCCCTCTTCTAGCTGCCTCTGGTTCTTCTCCCTTCTACAGAGAACCATCACCTTCTCTGCTTCCCCTCCTATAAGAGTTCCTCCTCCCTCTATGCTCCTTTCCCTAGTTTCCTGACCTACTTACTACATATACTGTATATAAAACAAACCTATAATATGTCATAATATTTACCTTATATATAATATGTATGTATATATATATATGCATATAGTTTTAAATTTAGGCTCTTTCTGAGTGTAGCTGATTTTGCTTAATTTAATGGTTTCCAGTTATATCTTCCAGCAAATGTCATGGCTTCATTTTCCTTAATGGCAAGCAGCCTGAGTTTAGACACAAACTGAAGGTCATTCCTACTGTGTTGCTTAAGCAAGGGTCACACATATAGTGTGCATCTGAAATGTGCCCCCATAGGCTCATGGTTTGACTGTTCGTTCCTAGCTGCTCTTTTGGGAAGCCATGAAGCCTTAGGGAGACAGTAGCAGAGGGGTACCAGGACTGGCTTTTACCAGTGATACCTGACCCCTGGTTCCTGCTTCCTTCTGCTTTCTGGTCAGTGATGACAAGAACAGACTGTCACATTCTGAACCCCATGGGTTAAGCCCCTCTTCCATGATGGCCCAACCCCCCTGAAACTATAAGCTAAAATAGATTGTTCTTGGCTTACCGTGTCGTCAGGTGTTTGGATTACAGTGATGAAAAGTTACCTGTCAGTGAATCTTAATTCTTTCCCTTGCAAAGACATGGATTGCGAGATTTTTGTTCCTCTACAAACTAGGTGGTTTTTCTTTGGTCTTGGATCTGCTTTGTCTTCACATGTGTTAGCTAGAACCATTTCTAGAAATGCCAGCTGAATTTGTAACGTGTTTTCTTACATAAGGTCAGGCTGATATGATTTATTTGGAAAATATGAAGGAATATAGTAAAGCCAAGGTCACTTATGACCCTAACAGTGCATATTTCTACTACTCTGAGATATCACTTTCAACATTAATTTGCCTTGATAAAATATAAAGACAAAATAAATATAGATATGGATTCTTTTTCTTTCTTTCTTGTTTGGGACAAGTACCACTGAAGTAGTCCCAGATCTTAGACATATTGTTGACATTAGATTTTTTGCTATGTATTGTAATGCTAAATACTGACACCCTGCCCCGCCCCCCGAAGGCCTGGTTGACCCTAGGCATAAGAGAACTGAACATATAGACCCAAGTGACACTATCTAACCTGGCTCCCAAGTTATCCCTGATTGGTGAATAAAGATGCCTACAGCCTATAGCTGGGCAGAAGATAGGCAGGGTTTTTGGGTTCCCAGGCTTGGGGTCAGAGGTATGTGTGTGGGACCATAAGGAAGGAGAGGGAGAAGACAGAGAGAGGAGAAGATACCATGGGGTAAGAATCTTGAAAACACAGCCCTGAGGGTTGGCCAACTGGAGTTAAGAGTAGCCCAGATGGAACATGTCAAGTCATATTGTGGAGTTATTGGCAGGGAAGTACACATAATAGCTTAGAGGTTAGATGTTTGCCCAACTCCAGTGCATTAAAGGCTCATTATAAATATAATGACCAAAGGCAGAATAGAAATCCCGATTTGAGATTAAATATTTTCCATGACACATAACTTCAAAAATTAGACTAATGTTGTTTATATTATTTTATAGTAGATCTTTTTATATGCAGATAGGTATTTTCCTACAACATAATCTTCATGTTCCCATAAAATCCTATATTAAGATACAATAATATAATGTCAAGGCCCTGCCCCAACTCACACATTGTGCAGTGGGAGTCAGTGGCTTTATTATTCCAGTTTTACATAGAAGTCTAAAGCCCACAGAGGGCTTTATGATTCAATTTTGATATTAACTATTAAAGAGTAGAGCTGGAATTCAAATGTCTGCAACATCGTTGCAGAATAATATACTTTACCCCTGAACTTGTTAACGCCAACAGAACTTTTTTTTTTTTTTTTTTGGTTTTTCGAGACAGGGTTTCTCTGTATAGCCCTGGCTGTCCTGGAACTCACTCTGTAGACCAGGCTGGCCTCGAACTCAGAAATCCGCCTGCCTCTGCCTCCCAAGTGCTAGGATTAAAGGCGTGCGCCACCACCGCCCGGCGCCAACAGAACTTTTAATGACCTGTTTTAAAATAAGTTCTGGGCACCCGTTAGTTCTTCAATAAGTCATCTCAGAGTTTGTATCTTGAAACAATGACATGGCCCCTTTCACCTTCATCCCTCAATTTCTTTCATTTGTTTCCAGCAGTAACTACTTTTGCCATCAATTAAGCTTGGACGTGATCTACCTATCTCAGTGATATATATATATATATATCTGCTTTGTCTTCACATGTGTTAGCTAGAACCATTTCTAGAAATGCCAGCTGAATTTGTAACGTGTTTTCTTACATAAGGTCAGGCTGATATGATTTATTTGGAAAATATGAAGGAATATAGTAAAGCCAAGGTCACTTATGACCCTAACAGTGCATATTTCTACTACTCTGAGATATCACTTTCAACATTAATTTGCCTTGATATATATATATATATATATATATCTTTAAAAGGGAAGTTGGAATTTTTAAAATGTGAGTTGGTGCTTTGCTTCCCAGAGCCATTATTGACATTATTGAAACAGTAAACCCCTAATGAAATCACAGGGCGAACCTGGGAGTAGCAGTAATGCTGCTATTCTGACGGCAGCTTGCTAAAAACAGGAAGAACACCCGTCTCAATTGCACTGAGAACTGAGGCAATTATTGATCTCAGATTGATGGATTTTATCAATCTGCCTGCTATGAGATGGCCCAACAAGCCGGCCACGGCACAGTGGTCACCAGCAGAAAAGATGCCTATGGTTTCCATCAGACAGGCCCTCCACAGACCTTCCTCAAAGATTTTCTGGGATCTCTCTTTCATTGTTGGATTTGTACATGGCAGTACTAATCCCCCGGTTAGAGATCTCGTGTGTTTGTCCCATTTTGCTCTATTGGACTGAAGGGGAAAGCAGAAAGATCATTAAGACTAAAGACCATTGGCTTTAAGTCATCGGCATAAAAACTAACGACTTAGGTCTGAATCTTGCTGTCTGTGCTGTGTGGACGTCTGATGATCCCCCAATTTCTGAAAACAATGTCTTTCCTTCTTTCCTAAGGGAACTACCTTGTTTTTTAAACCAAGATGCCTGTCCACCACCAGGTCACAGGAAGGCATACAATCCAAGAAAGGACAGTAAGATTCCATTTCACAGACTGAAATTTTGAGTCACTTGGATGGGAAGTGGCTGGAGCCTACTATCCTTAGGGTGGTTTTTCTGAAGAAACTGGTTCGTTCATTCCTGATTCTGCTTCTAATTCTTGTATTGACCCAGTTGGGCGTCTTTGGCTACGTGAACTACCTCATGCTTCTCTAATAGTTTTAACTTACGTTATTTAACATCTTCTTCCCCTCATTGTTAATACTCTTAACCAGTGATTTTTTTAAAACATTTTGACTTACAGCCAACCCCTTTTTGCCTAGGACCTTTTTACATGACCCTAAATATAAAATTACAAAAATGGGCGTGCTGGGGGATGGATGGTGCAGTCACTACAGTATTTGCTGTGCAAGCACGAGGATTCGACTTTCATCTCCAGGATGCACATAAATAGATAGTGGCGGGATGCTTATAATCTCAGCACTTGAGATGCAGAGACTGGAAAATCTTTGAAGCTTCCTGTCTTGGTCTAGTTACCAAGTCTCAGGTCAGTGAGAGACTCTGTCTCAAAAAACAAGGTAGGGCCAGGTGTGGTGGCATATGCCTTTAACCTCAGCACTCAGGAGACAGAAACAGAGCGATCTCGGTGAGCTCCAGGTCAGCCATAGATACATAGCCAGAACCTCTCATAAAAACAACAACAACAAAACAACAACAACAACAAAACTAAACAAAACAAAACCAACCAATCAAGCAACAAAATAATGCCAGAAATTCAAGGTTGCTCTACGGCATTCACACACATAGGCACATAAAACAGAAACATGCATCAAAAATGCTTAGAAAACAAATCATAAAAATCTCAAGTCGTGGGTTGGCAAGGCGGTTCAGTGGGTAAGGACACTTTTGGCAACTGTCTCTTGAGAAGCCTAAACCTGTGCCTTAGATATATTCAGGCCTTCTCTCTTTCTTGTCATACTTGTGCTTTTTCTTAATAATCTTTTTCTTAATAAACTCCAAGTTTGCTTCAAATTTTTATTTTAAAACAATTCTTTAGCATATGTAAATTTTTGCCATTCATTAAGACAAAAATCAAGTTTGCACACTAGTAAGATGTCTCTATTTATTTTCATGGAAAGAATTAAATCCAGAATGAATATTTGATACTGTAGGACTCAGAATGTCTTCAACATTTTTCCAAGTTGATTGACATTTTGATTTTTTTTTAATCATCAATGCTAAGAACACCACTTTGCACAACTATGTAGCAAAAGTATTATTGAAGACCATTTGAGAAACTGTCGGAAATTCTGTCCTAATCCCAAGTCAAAATTTAGTTACTGAAATTTTATGGAACTCAAGTCAACCACTGAAACAGTAATTAAAAAAAAATCAAACATTCTTATACAATACAATCCAAAGATATAGTAATTTGATTCTTACATGCTGAGAAAGAACTCTAGGAAAATACTGGAAATCTTGGTTTCTCATAATTAAACCATTATGTTTTCTTAAGAACAGAGAACTTTATGTAAACAGTAAGGTCACCGCAATTCATAACATAAAATCATCTTAATGTGAGCGACGGTATCTCAGGCCGTGTCCATTGGCACTCTGCGGTGTGACGGTATGATGGTGTGATGGTGTGACAGTGCTCGACACAATGTGCATAAGCCATATGTTCAGAACTAAGGCTTGAGGGATGATGTATTAGACAGAACAGGCAGGCACTGCTGAAATGACTTCAAAATTCATTGCGTGATTGATTTTTAAATGAATTCTTGGTTGTGCACGTTCAGATATCTTTCACTATTGCCAAGATGTTCATGACCGAACTTTACAGGCTTTGGTGCAGTGTCCCGGTCCACGATTGAGGGTGCTCAGTTGTAAACAGGCTCAGAGGATTGTATCTCTCTGATAAATATGGACTTCCAGAGTGTAAGGCATCTGTTTCAATCTATTATGGTTCTGTAATATTTCACTTTTAAGTTTTTACATTACTAATATTATTATTGTTATTATTATTATTATTAAGATAGGTATCCACTATGTAGCTTTGGCTGACCCCAGAACTTACTATCTAGAACAGGTTGGTTTAGAACTCAGATCGCTCTGCCTCTGCCTCTGCCTCCTGAGTGTTACCTTTTGCCTGTGGGTAGTGCGTATCTGTGCAGGTATAAGGCTGTTACTGAGTGTCTTATCATATGACTCTCCATCTTATTTTTTGAACACGGAAGCATGAATTGGCTAGACTGACTGGCCATTGAGCTCCTGGCATCCTCCTGTCTCAGAGCCTCAACCCAGCACTAGGGTCACACGTGTGTGCCGCCATGTTGATACAGTCTTCACCTGGGTCCTGAGAATCCAGACTCAGGTTCTCATTCTCACAGCAGGCACTTTGTCAAGTGAGCCATCTTCCCAGCCCCAGGTCTGCTCTTTCAAGTTTAAGGCAAAAATGATGGTGGAACATTTACTTACTCTTCCTAAACCATCAAGACCTGTAAAAGTCTGAAAGTAATACACATTTTTCTCTCAGACTCATGAGAATTAAAGGACAACATGCTAAAAATAATGTCCTGCATAGCCTTTCCTAGGGTAATTAACACAGGCCTATGGGCCATCCTACATATCTGTCAGTATGAGTATCTTAGTCTAAGGTAAGTTTACACATTGAGATATGCCTGTATTCTTTCATATAGCAACTTCTCTGAATTTTCGGCATGTATGGATACTTGCTAGGTGTTTATATTTAGACTAGAACACTTACTTATCTGATAGTTTGAACGTTTTAATGGAACACTGATCAAATCGGTATTGGGTTTTAATAAAACAGCTATGATCTGGCCAAGAATAAGGGAACTAGCATCCGTAGGGATGTCTCAGCAATATTTCAGTCTTTAGGGGAATGGGTCTGAATGGTTCTGAATGCATTTCATTCTGAATAACAGATCAACCTGGTGGCCAGACACATTCAGTGAGTGTCAACCAGTCTCTCTTTATCTGCATTCTAGTAGGGATGCCTATGGAGACACGTTGTAGAACCACGGGTAATTATTCCCGAGACTCCCATGGAGGGCGGCTATTCAGAGAACTAAATCTAGCTCTGAACTAATTCCGAAGTGTCCCGGGCCATTTGCTTTAACTGACTGATGACTCCAAACAGAGACTTTTCTAGTTCCATTCTTGGAGACTTTTGGCATAAAACATCTTTAGCCAAATTTAGTTTTTCCCACTTCAACCAAAGTCTAGTGTTTTTTGTTCGTTGGTTCATTTGTTTTGCTTCTGAAATAGAATGTGAAGAAAGCACACAGCTAACTTGTTTTCCCCAGAGTTTCTCTGTGTAGCCCTGGATGTCCTGGAACTCACTTTGTAGGCCAGGTTGGCCTTGAACTCAGAGATCCACTTGCCTCTGCCTCCTGAGTGCTGAGATTTAAAGCATGCACCACCACCACCTGGCCCCAGAACCTTAAGTGACACCTGGTATCACAAAAGTCCTGGGGTTGACTTTATATTTCTCATTGGCACATATGGGCCAGGCCTGGCCATTTATGAACTGGTCAGTGGAAAGAGGAAGAAAACAGCTTTGGTCAGACTACAGCTCTCATCCAAGGAGCAGACGCAGACCCATCACAAATACCTCACGGCTTAACCCTAAGCAGCCAAAAATAGGAAGGAGACTTGGTGGTGTGTCTGCGAGACTGTGATGCCACAAAGTGAGATTTAGCCTGACGTCATGGCAACAAGTAAATAAAGGCAGCTCTGGGGCAAATTAAATTAATTGCACAAACACCAGGATGAGTCATTCAGATACCAGAAGGAATTTTGATCTTAAAATAACCTCTTTTTGTTTTCACATTAAATTTTCTTTTGACGGAGTAGGGTCAGAATAAAATCGCAGAGGACTTGCTGAGTGTCACCTTAAGGAAAACTAAGGTTCACATGCGATTTCCTATTGCCTGTTGGTAGAAAGCAATTTTATTCTTGAGTCAAATTTCATGTGATCATGAAGTCAACCGCTGACCCCAAAAGCTGATGCCGATTCATTGAGAGGGTGGGGTTGGGGTGGTCTCTCTCAGTCTCTGTATGAGAGGCTAGAGAGGCTCTGTGGTAGCTGCTCTCAGTCTTCCTAATGCTACGACCCTTTAACACGGTTCCTCATGTTGTGGTGACCCCCAGCCATAGAATCATTTCCATTGATACTTCATAACTATAATTTTGCTACTGTTATGAGTCATAATGTTCATATCTGATATGCAGGATATCTGATACGAGACCCCCAAAGGCCCATCGGCTGGAAACACTGCTCAAGAGAATGACCCGACTGGGGCAGAGGTGCAGAATGCCACCTCTACCTTTCTTTGCCTCCTGGAGGCAGAATGACAATGTTAACAAAGAAGATTTGTGCCAACGGTAACTGAATTTGTAACGTGAATACAGGGATAGAATTTTCATACGGGTAGAAAAGGCCCTAGGCAGTCCTTGTATCATTCACCAGAGGCTAGCTTTGGCGGGAGCCCTAAGAAGACTGGTCCTGTGAATATCTCACCCTCTGTCACTCTCTCTATTCTCCCTCTTCTCCATCCCCTCTGGATCTGTTCCTGTTTCCTCCTTTCTTCCAAGACTTCTCTCTACTTGCTTGTGTCGAGTTTACACTCAGGCACTATCATCTTTCCAGATATTTCCTTGGTCAGGCTCATGGGAAGTTTAGGACTTGGGATAAATAAAGCTCCTAGATTAAACAGCATGCATGGCGGTCTTTGCCACCACCACCCTCTGCCCGTACTGTGTCAGCCACAGGCCCTGAGCAGGCTAACCCGGGCCCCTTCCCAGGCCTCCACCAGCTTCTTCTATGTGCTGCTTCAAATATGCTTTCTGTCCCCGCCATTCTCTGCCGCTGGCACCCCATACCTAGCTCTCCATTTCTCACTCATCCTCTCCCATGATCCTTTTCGTCTTCCCCTTTCAGATGCTTTTGCTGGTCCGATTGAGTAACAGCGATTCTATGAGAACAATTCAGTCCTGTGTGTTCACTGTCATGATATATATAGACAATGCCATGAGCTGGTCTAGTAGGCAGTAAGAACAGTGCTGGGCTGTGTGGTGGTGGCGCACACCTTTAGTCTTAGCACTCAGCAGGCAGAGGCAGAGGCAGAGGCAGGAGGATTTCTGAGTTCGAGGCCAGCCTTGTCTACAGAGTGAGTTCCAGGACAGCCAGGGCTACACAGAGCAACCCTATCTCTGAAAAAACCAAAACAAAAGAATACCTCTAGAAGCCAGTTCCAAACCAAGACAAACAAGGTGGTAGTGGCCATGAGCCACATCAGTGAAAACAAAGAAGTGTATTTGTAAAAGGGCATCCTTCACCTCCGTCCCCAAAATGTACATAGCCCTGGCTACAACTCCAACAGGAGAAATTTCCACATGAGTGTCGGAATTTGAACAGACTATTGCAAAGTTATACTTTCTCAGATTTTAAAGAGCTCATGAGTACATTGCTAGAGTCTTGTAAGATCAATCTCCGCTTTCATCTCTCTCACTTTTCTACCCTAGAGCTTCCTGAACCTAGAAACAGCTTAAATTTTTGTTCAGAGGACAGGTTTTCTTTGCTAGGGGAGACTTTGGACGTCGGTTTTAATTGTCAGAATGAGTCCATTGAGAAACTCTGATGAGCCACACCGCTGGGTGTGTCTGTGAGGCTGATTTTAGAGTGGCTTGACAGGGGACAGAAGACCTACCCGACATGGGCGGCACCATCCCCTAAGCTCAGATCCAGGCTGAGGAAAAAATGGAAAAAAGGAGAAAATCATCCTAGGACTTGCAGTCTTTTTTTCTCTGTGGCCACATATGAGCAAAGGGTCTTCCCCACCATGGCAGAAAAATACCTTCAACACATGATCCAAACAAACCCTCTTTCTTGCCTACCACACATTTTGTCATAGCAATAAGAAAAGGTAACCTATTCAAAGACTTCACTCCTCCGGTTCTGACCACTCCAAGTATCGTATTGCTTATACTCTTATGAACTTGTAAAGAAACGGACTCAATCTCATGTGGTTTGGTTTGGTTTTGAGACAGGGTCTTATGTAGCCCAATATGGCGTCAAACTCACTCTGTAGGTGAACGTGAAAAGACTTTGCACTCCTAAGCCTCCCGCTTCTATCTCCCAAGTGCTAAAATTTCAGGCATCTGTTACCAGGCTCTGTTAATTCTTTGATACCATTAATTTCAAATTATGCATTTCTTTTCAGATAGCTAAGAAGTTGTCAGAAGTCACTGGGACTCCAACAGTCCTAAGAACGGCCATATCATGGAAAATCCCAGCCTGGCTGGCTCCTCCTGCATGTGTAGGGAGAGGGGTTCAGTTCCAGAAAGGGAAGTGAAGCGATGAAGTCTATGACCCCTCTTTAAAGAAAAAGCAAAACAGTAGTTGCTGTATTCCAAAACCAACCTAATTTCTTTGCACTCACAGCTAGGGCTGCTGGTTCCTGTTATCTAATTGTCTTGGGTCTTAGAACTCTCTTTCCATGATAAGTACATTTTTTTTTAGAGACCACTAACTTTTAACTCTTCCTGAAAAGTGTCTTTGTGATGAGCAGAAGACTTCATAACTTCTCATCCTTAACCAGATTGAAAATTGCTTTTATAAGTTCTCTGTGTTCCTGTGGGAGTCTGAAATCTTTTCTCTTGTAAATGTTTACCTGTTCTTGCTCCTGTTTCTTCCTGGCAGAACCCCACGGGGGTGGGGGTGTGGGTGGGGGTGTGGGTGCGAGTGTGGGTGTGGGTGGGGGTGTGGGTGTGGGTGTGGGCTCCCAACTGCTCCATTGACCATGCAGAGAAGGGCACCCCTGGCTGAACTGAACAAACCCTTGGGGTACGCCCTCTGGGGCACCTCAGCGGGACTCTGCAAACGCTCAGGCTCAGCTCCTCTCCAAAGTTCATTGTCTGCAGTACCTCGTTGCTTTATCTCTCTTGTAAGGAGCCACACCCACTCCCACACTTCCACACCCACTCTCGGCAAGGAGTCACGACTTACCCTCCACAGAGTATGCTGCAGGCGGCAATTGAGAAGCACCTTACCTTCCTTCCCACCAAACCCACCAATGGCTCATTTGCACCTGCTGCCTGTCTTCCTGCCTCCCTGTTCAACACAGCTCTCCAGCTGTCAAAAGCTGATCACAGAATCCTCTCCCCCACCTCCCGTCCCTTCTTTCTCTCTCCTTCCTTCCTTCCTTTCTTCCTTCCTTCCTCCCTTCCTTCCTTCCTTCCTTCCTCTCTTCCTTCCTTCCTTCCTTCCTTCCTTCCTTCCTTCCTTCCTCCCTTCCTTCTACTCCATCAAAACTTGCTTTGTCCTAGCTTAAAACATCACTTCAGCCCTCCTGTGACCTTGCTGGACTCCCCTATGCCTCTCTTTTGCACCCCCAAGGGGCATCTTGTCCTATCTCAGCCAGTCTATCAAAATGAACGTATTCACTAGGACTGGAGAAAGCTCTGGAAAAAGCTCCAGGTCTGAAGATGTCAGCCTGGTTGGCCAGAGGCCTGAAAAGCTCCATATTTGCTAGTTGATCTCATTCACTCCTCCTCCTCCTCCCAGGGTTAAGGGGTGGGACCATTGCCAATCAAGTTCTGTAAGTAGGTTAGTTAGAATAGAAGAGGCCTGTAGTCTCAGCTACTCCTGAAGCTGAGGTAGGAAGAATGAAACTTCAAGGCCACCCTGAGCAATTTAGTGAGATTCCATCACTCGATTAAAAAGATAAATAAAATAGAAAAGTGGCAGAGAGACAGTTTAGTGGTAAGGCACTTGCCTAGGTTCTAGGTCTATCCCCAGCAGGACTCAATCAATTATTTCACTAATTGGACAGATTTAAAGTTTCATTCTTTTTTAAAAAAAAAAAACGTTTGTTGTAAGTCACTTTAACCAATCAAATTGTGATGATCCTAGAGACCAAAGTCTGGGATAGGGGCAGTTTTAGGGGCTAGCTTAAGGGGTAGAGATACTTCCTTAGGGGTGCCGAAGTTCTGGTGCTGCTGACGTAGCACTGACTGGCCCGAGCACTAGTGAACTTTATACTATATAACAGCTAACCTTATGCTGTAAGAGCATCACCCAACTAAAAAAAAAAAACATGACTAAGGAAGAGACAAACCTTGATAGAGGTCTTCAGCAGAAAACACTTTAAAATACTTCTGTCTGGTTGCTCACGGAGGAGTAGAAGCAGGTAATTGCTTGTGCCACAATGACTGAGGAGGGCCTCTTGGCTTTTGTCTTCTCAAAGGGATGAATTCAGTCAGGGAACATGGAGGGCTCAAGCAGAGGTTTACTTAGCAGCAGAAGTTCTTTAGTGAGGAAGCCAAAGTTTAATAAAGCTAGAGGAAGCAAGCACTCCAGGGAGAGACTGGAGTGGGCTGCCCTGAGGTGGGTGCCGCCTGGTGGGCTCTGCACCTTGGATTTTGAAAGTAGTTTTAATGAAACTTATGAGGTGGATGTCATAGGCCGTGGGGTAAGGTGAGGTATTATCTGTCCTAAATGACTGTGGACTGGATTGCTCTTTTGGGTATTTTCTCCCATGACTTCCACAAAAGGGGAACACTGTCAAAATCACAGTGCAGATGGTATTATGATGACATTAGGTCACTTAAAGATTTACATCCTTAATTTATATCCTTAATTAACCCATGTGGGTGAGTGTTCTGGTGCCTTAGTTTCCAACACAGTGGGGGACAACCTAGACCGGCTTTGTCATTTGTTCTCGGGAGTTCTAACCTTCCTATGAGCTTGGCAATCTCGTCCCCGGTGGCAGGCCTTTTTATTCTTCATGCCTACCTCATGACCTCAGCATTTAACTCTAACACTTGAATATGTATTTTAATTCACACATCTGTCTCCATCATAACAGCTGGAGGGGAGGTTAGCTCTTGTATACATGAACTGTCTCTACATTTTGTTTGGTTTGACAATGAACAACCAGGAGAACTCAGTGACATAAATTTTATTTGTACATGATGTTGTCTTATCATGTTTCTTATCTGTATTGAGGGCCCAAAGAGGATAGCAATTTTTGAAGATATATGAACAATTTCACTTATTACATCCTTAGTAGCCAATTTGGGAGACTTAGGAGACTTGAGCTTGCACACGAGATACTAATCATTTATTATTCTATATAAATCATCTGGAATATGGAAAGAAGAAGAAGAGGAGGAGGAGGAAGGGGAAGGGGAAGAGGAAGAAAAAGAAGAAGAAGAAGAAGAAGAAGAAGAAGAAGAAGAAGAAGAAGAAGAAGAAGAAGAAGAAGAAGAAGAAGAAGACGAAGAAAGGGCTTTAGTTATTCAGCAATTTCCAGTGTATTTGAGCTTCAGTTCTAGGTCTGCTCATTTTGAGCAGAAGAAAGTCACCCGTTGGGGACTAATTTACATTGATAACATGTTGTAACTTAATGGGCCCTCTGCAAAGCTGAGACTGTGAATGGGATCAATAGTGCATATTCTGTACGCAGGCTTTTTAATGCATTTATCCACATCTGAGTATTAGTCTTAATAAGCTTTGTAAGCTTTGACTATCATTGCTTCTTAGAGAGCTAATAAAAATACAGATCTGCACACTGTATTTCCATTAGGCAGGCAAATTCACATTATAAGTCATTATGGAAACTAATTATTTAGGAAAAAGAAAGCCATGTTACTGACTGGGAAAAGTTACCGTCATATTCCTAGAATATAAAATTAGCCCATTTTCCCCCATAGTATTGTCCCGAAAGCAATGTCAGGGTTTATTTTATTTATTTATTTTTTTTTACCAGTTCAAAGCACGTCTTCATGAATGTGAGAGAAAACCTCCAACTTTCTGAGACTGGCCTTTCTCCTTGGGTTTGCCTCCTCCAAATTGGGTGGACTCAGGAGGCTAATCCATGTGTTCTAACAACTGGGTGGCCACTGTTGAAGCGATACTGTCTCCCAAGCAGGGGACCCTCCACATCTTTTCTTCCACCCATTTTTTTTCCAAGTAACATTTCTTAGTTCCCAAATGAGTCACATGGGAACAGCAAGATAAATTTCTCGGTAAATCTAAATCCTCGACTCTTCTGAAGCATAAGCCTCTCTCTGCTGGGAATTAGCGAAGGGAAAAATCCCCTTTGGCTCTAACCATGTGGAAGCACTTGGTGAGTAGAGACATCCTTCTTCCTCTCAGGTTGGCTGGGCCAATGCTCCATTACCCAGGGGACCAGAGATGGAAGAATAGATTTTGTTGGAAGGGAATATTATTTCAGCTCAAAGAGAAGTAGAGACTTTCAATAGCCCCCAATTCTTTCTGGTTTGACACAAATATCTCTGTCGTGTGTTGAGAGAAACCCTAGACTAGAGCAATCATGGGGTGTCTCCCTTATTAAGGGAAATGATGGGCATGGATAGAGGGGAGAAATTTGATTGAAACTCAGACCTCAGATTCTTACTTGACTCTAACTACCACATTGTATTTTCACTATATTTTTGAACATTAAATGTCTCTTAGGTTTTTGCCAAGAATTTTTAAACCATCAAAATCCAATCTACTTGATAGCCAATTAACTCAGAGGTCCATAATTGAGGTTTCTGATCTTTAAGTACACACGGTCTGGAAACTCATATGCCATGTGTCGGCCCAAAGCTAAAACATTATACGTGAATACAGTGTTTCTTAAAGACCTCGAGCCACAGTGACTTTTCCTTGCAGGTAATGAGCCCTCTCTTGGGTTTATTCTGCACTTGAATGGATAATAATTCATCTGCTGTGGTCTGATTCCATTTCAAGAGGACGTTGGACAAGGGTCAGGGAAAATTGGTCTTTGTTTAAAGTGGCCCTATTTCCAATCTGCTGGGAGTTAGTACTTCCCTTCTTTGCTCATCGGTGGATGAGCAGAGAGGGACGGAAGTAAAATTTAGTAATGGAATCGACTCGGGATTTAAGAATCTTCAGAAAACAAAGAGAATATACAACCCTTGAGACAGTAGATCTACGCCAGAAGCTGTGGGCGTGTTTTTTAACTAGAATGACTTAATGTGTAGCCAGGGGACACTGCATGTCAGTAAGGATCCTACTGAGTCATGGCCACATTGGAGGTATATGTATTTCTATGACTAAGCTCAATCCAAATGTTTCCACAAGAAATAAACTTCATCTAATAAGGACTCAAAGCTCCAAAGCAATAACCACCCAAATGCTTTTACTAAAACATATTTTTTTTTCTCCCCAGTTTTACTGTACTGACTGGAGGGTTAAAATTACTGCATTTAAATGAAACTCATAGTACAGTATCTTGCTTGTGATAAGAGTCTGTGGATTGATAGTCACCGATTAAAGGCATAGATTATTGATGCCCAACTGGAGATGTCATTTCTACTTGAAGGTATCCATCAGATCAAGTAGATGGATTCTACTTGAAGAATCCATCAGATTCATTGTATGTCACATTGACCTTTGTTTTTTGTTTTTTGATTTGTTTTGCTTTTTAAGACAGGGTCTCATGTAGCCCAAGCAGGTCTGGTGATGCTATTTAGCTAGCGATGAACTTCATCTCCTGGACTAACCGCCTGCATCCTCTGCCCCCAAGTGCTGGCATGTGCCACCAGACCTGACCTCAATAGATAATAGATAGATAAATGATGATAGATAGATAGATAGATAGATAGATAGATAGATAGATAGATAGATAGATGATAAATAGATGATAGGTAGAGATAGATGATAGATAATAGATAGATAGATGATAGAAACATAGATACATATAGGCAGATGATGAATTCATTGACTTATTGGTTAATTGATTTTTTTTAAAGGGAGGGATATTGGGTTTATTTTCTCTTACAGTTTGAGGGTATGCACCATCAGAAGACATGATGGTGTAAGCACTGGTCCCCTTGGGTCCTCGACCAGGAAGCAGAGAGAGGAATGAGCACTCCACAGTGGCTTTTAAAGGGAGCTTTAAAGCTAAATATGGAAGTATTCCAAGGTAAACATGAAGTTAGAACAAAAACAGCCACAGAGAAAAATTGTTTTATCGGAAATATTTCCTGTGGAGAATCACTGTAGATTTGTTTAGAATTTGATTGCCAGAAACATTCATACATTGTCAGGGCGCAGGCTACCTGCCTACCAGTCTCTAATGGGGCACATGGGAGCTGTTTTCTTCTACTTCTAGGTGAGGCTCTGAGGAAGATGTATCCCAGGAGTCTTGTTGAAAGGATGGTCTATGGCAGGAGGATGGCATTGGAGAAGCCATAGATTCTTAGGTGCTTGAATACTGAGGAGATTCATAGTTACCCAGCAAGAGACTGAATCCATCAAACTGAATATATACAGCATAATAGAAACTGCATTATAGGCTTTGAAATAAGAATTCTTATAGTTAGGCCAGGCTGGTGCTGCATATCTTTAATCCTAGCACTTGAGAGTCAGGGGCAGGCAGATCTCTGAGTTCGAGCCCAGTCTGGTCTACAGAGAGAGAGTTCCAGGAGAGTCAGAGCTGCACAGTGAGACCCTGTCTCAAAACAAAACAAAACAAACAAACCCCCCCAAAAAAGCAAAAAAAACTCTAAACTCTCCAATACTGGAGATTGCTGTTAAGTGTAGCTTCTTACTTATGATGAAAGTTGATAACCCTATTCTATAGAGGAGCAAGATAATATATATGTGACTATTTTTAGTAGTCTTCTGTAAATGACAACCACTGGCATCATTGGATAGACATATGTCCAACCTGGGGGATGTTTACCAAATTACTCCCATGACTTTATAGAGTCATACATTGTTTATTGTGTATCTACAGTGAGCCAGAAATATGCTTGCTCTCACATATGGGGCACTAGCTGGACACAATTATGCACCTGTTTTATGGCCTTTATATCCCAGGAGAGAAGAGAAACATTAAACCAAAATCCTTCGGCAGAATATTCCAAGAATGGGAAAAGCCTTTGGAGAGGCAGCAATTGGAGCCCTACCTGTTTCCGTGAGTCTGTCCTTGCTGTTTCTCTCCTTATGGGCTGTAGGGAAATGCTGCAGAGACGGATGACTGCCCGCTTTCACAGGACAATTAATTTTAATTTTACGGCATGAAGGAAACCTAAGTCAGAAGTGATGGCAATGCCTATCTTCCCAACACTCCAGGATCAGAGGCAGGAGGATTGCCTTATGTTTGAAGACTACCTGAGCTACATAGCAAGAGTTCCAAGCCAGTCTGGGCTACAAATCAAGATGTTGCCTCAAAAACAAAGCACCCTTCTCCCACCAAAAGAAAGAAAGAAAGAAAGAAAGAAAGAAAGAAAGAAAGAAAGAAAGAAAGAAAGAAAGAAAGAAAGAAAGAAAGAAAGAAAGAAAAAACAACTTAACGTAAGCCATTCGATATTTCAATCAGTGTTATTTGGATAATAGAATATTCACTCAGTAGAATAAGCAGAAAGGAATTTGCCAGGGTGTACAGGTAATTTCTAGGTTGTTAAGAAAGCTGAGGGAAACGTCTGGGCTCAGTTGTCAGGAATGAAACCAAAATCCACTGCAGAACCAGGTCTCGGAGAGTGGTGGCCACTGCTGTGTGGGACAGAAAGCCGCAGCAGGAAGAAGTTGCAGCCTCTGTGCCGAGTGCAGACTCCCAGGTCTTTGCTCCTGCCTGCAACCGTCCATCCTTTCTGTTAATGAACGGTACTCAGTTCTGAGTTAAGTCTTTCAAGAGGATATGGAGCGTGGGACCAAGTCACATACAGAATTTCATTGTGCACAGGACTAGCCACAACACATCTGGAGGGGTCTGGGAGTAATCAGAAAAGCCTGTCACAAGTGTGGCCAAGAAGGTCCAGGGTCATCTGTTAAACTCATTCTCCTGAAAGAACAGATTCTCAGTGTTGGAAAGAGGACACAGTGGATGCCACCTTGCCATGGAAGCATATGCAATGCTTCTATTTAGATGCCGGCACACCCAGAGAGGTGGCAGGTGGGTATGGTCACTAGTCTATAACTCCAACACCCTGAAGACAGAGACTAAGAATCCCCAGATCAAGCTAGTTAGTGGCAAGCTCTGCATTTAAGAGAGACCCTGACTCAAGGAACGTGCTAGAGGGCTGCTGGAGAAAACTGACATTAGCCTCAGATCTCTGTGAATTCATGTGCACCAAGGAATACTCTCACAAATACGTACCCTCCCACAAGTGTGTACATATGCCTGAATTATATACATACACCGCTTCCCGAGGAAGCAGATTCTGCTGACACCTCAAGTTGCCCCCTGATTCCACTGCAGTAGAGCTGCCCTTTTAGCTGATTATTAGTACAGCACTTCAGTGGAACCTCAGGAGATATAACGCTCTCGTTCCTACCCTCTGGCTTTCTTTCTAACACGGGGGAATAGAAGGCTCACTGAGCAAGTGTTATCAGTTTTCCTGATATGCTGTGGAAGTTCATTACTGATTTTGCCATTTGCCAGTCAATGTGACTTGCAGGTGTCACTGATGACATGCTACAGAAATGGAATGTGACATCTGTGGCAGATCCACACGTCAATCCTCTGATTAGCTGATCAAAAACCAAGATGACTCAGAGGGGGGGAAATGTTTTAAATGGGAGAAAAGTCAAGAAGTCAATTATTTCTTATACATTTTAAAACAAAAGACCCCCCCTTCTCTCTCATATAAAAACATGGAGCAGAACAATTCTAGACCTCTGCCTCTAGCTTCTTAGGCCCCTCATAGGCGGTCCGTATTTCTCCCATTGTGGGTTGTAGACCTAGGGGTCCTGACAAGCCCGTGGAAGTCACCCATGGGCTTAGCCTCTTGTAAGATGATATAGAATATCATTTCCAGACGGTGAAGATTCAAAGCTGGGCAGTGCCCATGGTGGTGATGAGCTGTAGATTCACATGGGGTCATCAGAGCAGTGTGCTCTAAACGACTCTCCCAAATACTACTGCACTGAAAAGTTGTAATTTTTAGGACATACCATAAAAACTCATTTTGAGGAAAAAATTAATAATGCAGGTGGATTCTCTGCATCATTCATTGCTGGTTCATTGACTAGGCTGCCTTTCATAAACTATAATCTTTTTTGTCATAATGACACGTAGAGAGAGGAAATTATTGGTTTCCAGGAGTGACAGGTCTCTTCAGCCTTGCTTCTAGAGAGGTGAGGAGTTGGGACCAAATATACGAAAGATGGAGGTTAATTTTTAGGAATATGGTTTTGTCTTCTTTACTTGCATGGGAAGTAAAAACCTCTTCCATGAGGGACTAGAATGTGGTGGGTTCTGCTTCAGTCTTCCCAGTGGTTCTCAGTAACCCTGGAAACCACATGCTTTGGAAACATTATGGGATGGGTACCTATGCCTCTACAGGGCTACTCCTTGAGGAGATAGACTGGGGTAGCCTCTGCCATTTGACATCCTGATATTTAACTACTATGTCCATAAGAAGGCTGTGACTTATCTAAGACCCTCTTACTGCAGAATGAAGTGTCTTTCTGGTTTAGAGCTAGCATCTGGTCACAGTTGGGAACAGGGCTCTTTCAAGGTCTGTTCTACGATGTAGTGGTCATTCAGGGGTACCTTGGAGCTTCCTCTCTATATCCTGTCTCCTGAGGTAGCTCTGCTGTGAATCCCTTGACTCTGCCACATCTCCAGCCTGGGGCTTTTACTTCTTCATTGCCACAGACTTTCTAATCACAGCTGATGTTGTCATGGGCCTCTGTTCTTCAGTGACCTTCAGTTCTCCCTGATCTTAGTGGGGATATAATCTTCCTGAAGCTTCTGAGCTCAGTCATCCAAAAAGCCCAAGGCAGACCTATACCAAGAGACAGGCCCACTTTTAGTGACAAACCAAGAAGAAAGCAAACGTAGCCTCTCATATCTCATTAGACTGCCCTGCTGTGCACCAAAGGTGAAGAGTTGCAGATTCACAGACATAAGTTGAATGAAGAAGCCGATGGGACAGATCTAATTTGACCACTACTAATTTGAGCACAATAGTCTTCAAAAGCTCCAATCAAGCACTCACAAACTGAGTCACTTAAAAGGCATCTCTAGTCCCCATCCTCAGTAGCTGAGTTCCAGACGTGATGACTGGACTGGCAGGTATTCCAGTCATCCAGACTGACCAGGGAGCCTGTCCTCATAAGGATCCTCCATCTCATTATCTCACTGATGCACCTGCTGCCTCAGCCCCTCTGGCATTCATCCTTTGTGATATTGGCATGCTCTTCTGCTTGTGTCTGATCTCATCACACCCCATGGGGAACAGAATTCTTCTCTTAGCTGCAAACAAGTCCAGTTTCCTGGAAAAAACCCAGTTCCCCCTGAGTTCTTCATTGCCTTTTAGACTGCGTGATGGATGTTTCTCTAGATGCTCAAAAGTTTCCTCATCCTTGCAGATAGGGACCATTCAGGTCCAGAGACCCAAAACTTCAGCCTGCAGCACAGCCCCTGGAAGGTCTGTGTAAGGGAAATGCTGTGTCCCCCTGCCCCAAGTTTCTGGCCTTCAGTGCTGCCAGACCAGGGGTGTGAAAGATTTCCATGTCTTCTCTTGCTTCTGATCTTGCGTGGATCTATAGACTTGATGTTAGGCAAGCCTATTACCACTGAGTTCTAACCCAAGGCTAAATATTTCTAATGTAGACAGCCTACTTACTAACTACTCGTATTCATTTTCTTTCAGAGGCTCAGCAATGCACACCTCCACCAGGAGACAAAGCTGGTTCACGGTCTCAGGGCCTCTGAATCTCCCAAATTCTGTCTCAGTGTATGAGGTAATAGCTGGCCCAATAAAAGTTGTTTTTAGGCAATGGTTATTAGAATTCATATGTGCATTCCATACCCAAAACAATTTGTAAACACAGATGCAGAGTTATATTTTTGTAGGATCATTCTTCCTCCAAATAAAAACCAAGTGTTCCTAAAACTCAGAACTGGGAAGACTCACCATGGTTACTGTGGCTGAAGCATCTTCAGTACTGGCTGAACCTCCCTCCTGGATGCAGGCAGGAATGGTACACAGGTATCACTAGGGCCTGGAAGAAGAGTCCACAATCCTGGAACCTGGAGGAGGCTAAAGCAGAGGCAAAGTGTGGGCAGATTTTAAAGAAATGACTGGTGGTGGCAACGATTCTAGGAGTGGGAAGAAAAATCATCCCAAGCAGGGAAAAGCTCTGTGTGTGTGTGTGTGTCTATGTGTGTGTGTATCTGCATGTGTCTGTGTGTATATGTGTGCCTGTGTGTGTGTCTGCCTGTTTGTATGTCTGTGTGTATGTGTCTATGCCTATGTGTGTGTGTGTGTGTCTGTGCATGTGTCTGTCTGTTTATATGTATGTCTGTGTGTATGTCTCTATGCCTATGTGTGTGTGTGTGTGTGTGTCTGTGTGTGTATGTGCATGTGTCTGTCTGTTTATATGTATGTCTGTGTGTATGTGTCTATGCTTATGTGTGTGTATGTGTTTGTCTCTGTGTGTATATATCTGTGTGTCTCTGTGTGTGTGCCTGTGTGTGTCTGTGTGTGTCTCTCTCTGTGTGCATGTACGTGTGTCTATGTGTGTGTGTATGTGCATGTATCTGTGTGTGTGTGTGCCTGTGTGTTTGTCGGTGTGTGTCTACCTGTGTGTATGTGTCTATGCCTATATGTGTGTCTGCCTCTTTGTGTGTGTCTATGTGTGTCTGTGTGTCTCTCTGTGTCTGTGTGTCTCTCTGTGTCTGTGTGTGTGTGCCTGTGTGTACGTATGTCTGTGTGTATGTGTTTATTTTATGCCTGTGTGTGTCTATTTCTGTGTGTGTCTATGTGTGTGTGTGTACGTATGTCTCTCTGTGTGTATCTGTGTGTGTGCCTGTGTGTGTCTCTCTGTGTGCATGTGCCTGTGTCTGTCTGTGTGTATGTGCATGTGTCTGTGTGTATGCGTGTGACTATATGTGTGGGTGCCTGTGTGTGTGTGTGTGTGTGTGTCTGTGTGTGGGTGCCTGTGTGTGTGCCTATGTATGTATATGTGTGTGGGTGGGTGGATGCCTGTGTCTGTGTGTGTATGTGGGTGCCTGGCTATGTCTGTGTGTATGTCTATATGTGTGGGTGCCTGTGTATGTGTGTGGTGGGGTAGGGGTGAAATCAAGGACTCTCTCTTCTCCCCCTCCCGTGTGTTCCTCCATGGGAACAACCCTCAGGAAGCCACTTGACAACTATGCCTTCATTTCCTTTACTTTCCTAGAGCACAGCTCAGGCAGCTCTGTGGAGGAGCCCAGACAAGGTGTCCAGTGTAGTACAGGCCTGTCTGCTGCCCCTATGAAGTTATCATCTTCCTGCAGGCCCCAAGACTTTAGCCAGTCTCTGCCCTGTTGACGAATTGGCTGGACAGCAATCAGTAGTGGGTCTACCACATAAGATATGAGAGTGTGATCTCCCTGAGGGACTTGGACGCCAGCTCTGTGGCTTCCGTAGGGTGAGGCCTATGAGGTCCTGAGTTTGCTTGAAGAAGTTTTGTCTCATATGCTTGGCGTTTGCTAGAATAGCCATAAAGGAATCTACATTCCCCAGAGTCTCTAAGAAATAGCACATAGTCTTAGCATGAAGTGCACCTTGTTTCTTTCTTGTAGATTACTCTCCCGTCTTTACTGGTCAGTCTGGGCATGCCATTAGCAACAGCCAATTGTTATTTGCCAGTTCCTTTATGTGTCCCGCTCATTCATAGGCAGGCCTTGCCATTCACGGTGTAAATAATAAGACATAGGAAACATGACACAAATCATATCCCAAGATGTCGAATGTTGCTTGTTAATTTCACATTCTTAGATGAAAGATGTTATCTATTTGTTTCTGAAATGTAAGAGACAGAGAATTGAGGGGGAAAGACCTTATAAGTCAACATTTTTTTTTCTGAGCTAGTTTTGTTGATTTTGGTGCAACACTGAACATTTGCTTGCTAAACTTCATGCATGTACTTTCAAAAAAGGCGAAGCGCTTTCGCAGAAGTTCTGTCATGTGCTATCGAGCAGGATGCCTTCCATCTGCCTGTGACTTTGGTGCTGCAGTTAAAATTCAGCAAGCGGAGGAAAATTAGAAAACATAGACTTACTAAACCCTCTCAGTGGGGGAAGGGGAAGGAGAGGAGAACCTTGTGCAGAGGGTGTGTGGGTGGAGAGGGCTTCGGATCACAAACTTGGAGGAGGTTCAGGGCGCTGGGGAAGCTCTTAGCTATTTGAGGGTAACTTACCTAGAATGCACTCGCATACCTTAATTGCTTCATTTTCTTTAGAAATGTGGACCAAAATGTCCCAGCCTTTAGAGGGGTTTTTTTGGGGGTGGGGTGGGGGAAGGGATAATTTGAATTTACAGCTTTTTCTGGCTTCCTGTCTTGATTTTTTCTTTTCTTCCTCCTCTTCTCCCTCTTTCTCCTCCTCCTTCATCTTGGAGACAGGGTCTCACGTAGCCCAGGCTGTCCTCTAACTTAATATGTAGCTGAGGATGGTGTTGAACTTCTAATCCTGATTTTACCTCTTGAGCAGTGGGGTTACCAGTGTCACCGTACCCCAGTTTATGCTTCTCTGGGGATCAAGCCCAGGGTTTCATGTGAGCTGGGCAAGCCCTACACTAACTGAGCATATTTTTATCTCCCGTCTCATTTCTCAATGACATATGAAAAACAAAACCTTTGTGCATTGAGTCAGTTGCATTAAAATAACAAAGTGTTTTTTTTTAAAAAAAAAACCTCTAAAATAAATCTCATTTTTAAGAGTAAAAAAAATAAAATGTAAGGATGGAAACCTATCACTCAGTAAGACATTCACTGGATGAAACTGTCTTTAGTGTTAAAATGCAAGATTTGCCTCCCAGGACCAAGGACTAGTGGTTAAATATCCCAAACACTACTCTCCCCAGGCTGACTTTTCTCAGAGATTCTTCTTTAAATTCAAACTCTGTTCTCTCCTTCTTTGTAAAGAACACAGATATTGTTTACAGATTTGCTTTTAATTTATTTCCAAGATTCAAAGTGAAAATTATTATTATTTTTTTTTTAAAAAACAAACCTGTTTCTAATTTGCTGAAGCTTTTTTTGGGGAGGGGGAGATCTCCTTTTCATCAGCCTTTGCACAAGGCATTTTATTAATAATTTATCACAGTGTTCCACAGCAGAGATAACGCAGACGCCCACATGATCATTTTGTGTTCATAATGTGGGCTCCGTCGTGCCTTTAATCTCCCTGCACCTGCTGGCACCTGCTCCCTCCCCTCTTTCTAAGGTCTCTGTTTTCTGTTCTGGAGCCTACACAGCTTTGAGCTTCACGTGGCATGCTGCCTGGATAGGCTGTTGATAGCAAAGAAGATGGCACAGCCCTCCATGACCTCATTTCCACCCATCCTTCAATTCCAACTTTTCTTTTCACAAAATCTCGCATGCGATTTTAGAGATGGGGATGAGGAGAGCATTCCTGAGCCTCAACTGAGTTAGGAACCTCGGGGCTCACATTGGCTCAGCCACAGGTTGAGCTCTAGATAAGGCCATGTTCTAGAGCCTAATCCCATGGGATTCAATGGTGGCAGCATGGGGGGAGGGGAGGAAGTTGGGAGGAAGAAGCAGATGATCTTTTACCAGGCAGATGCTACTATAAGATGTCCTCCAAGCCAGCCATTTTGTCCTCAAAGCCCAGAGAATATGCTGCATATAGGATGTAGGAAGACTTCGATGTGCACACCCTGCCTCCCCCCTGCCCCCCCGTGTCCATGACAACTGATGAGGGAGGCTATCTACTTTTTTTTTATTGAATATATTCTTCATTTACATTTCAAATGTTATACTCTTTCCTGGTTTCCCCCCTCCCCGAAAACCCCTAACCCATTCTCCCATCCCCTGCTTCTAAGAATATGCCCCTCCACCCAATCCCCTCCCACCTACCCCCCTCGATTTCCCCCACACTGGGGCATCTATCGAGCCTTCATAGGACCAAGGACCTCTCCTCCCACTGATGCCCGACAAGGCATTCCTCTGTCACACTTTTGACTGGAACCATGTGTACACCTTGGTTGATGGCTTAGTCCCTGGGAGCCCTGGGGTATCTGGTTGGCTGACATCTTCGTTCTTCCCATGGGACTGCAAACCCCTTCAGCTCCTCCAGTCTGCCCTCCAACTCCTCCATTGGGGACCTCGCTCTCAGTCCAATGGTTGACTGCTAGCATTTGAGGCTATCTACTTTTGTCGGTACTGTTTGCTGTGCAGGAAGGCCCCAACCTCAGCTTCCTGCTCTGCCTCTTTGATGAGGCCTCTTCTTGAGTGAGCTTCTCATGTTTTTGAGAAGTCGATTCTCTTAGAAATGACCTATATTTCCTCATTAAGGAAAGCTGGAGAACTAGGAATTGTTTTCATCTTGAAAACTCAGATTGTGAAAGAAATGTAGGACGCAGTTGTTAAGGGAGGGATCTGGAGATGGCATCCAAACCTTCCTAAGATAATTAGCTGCCATTAGGAAGGAACATAAAAGTGAGTTTAAAAGGTTCTTTATTGCCTACTTTTCTCTCCTCTTCATCTTTTATTTCCGCTCTGTACAGTAAAAAGTTTCCACAGTAGTCAATCTTTGGGCACACCAAAGACCATAGCAATTGACTTCTCTTAAGGCCTGTGAACCTTAAGGCCATGTGGACCCCGTGAAAAGGGGAAGAGTGGAAAAGTTAGGGATTCGTGATGCTCGGGGAATTTTCTGAAGACAGGAGAGAACAGAAACCACAGACACAGAAGCAGAAACAAATGAAGAAAATGCTTACTGGCCCTAAGGTATGAGCTTTCCCTGGGCATCAGCCGTGTTTTCTTCTCAGTATAAACAGTTGGAAAATATATGTGATTTTTTTTTTCACATGGTCTTCCTTTAACTCTTGCTTGATATCAGCTACATAACACTTTGTCTCTGGAATTATTAGGTAAAAGGTAGGATTGGAGATAGAATAAGGACTGGGATGGTAGCATTTGGACATTAGGTATATTGAAGACCATAGGGGTAGAGGGGCACATCTGGAATCCACTATCATACTGTGTAAGCCGTCTGAGGCTGCTCATGGATGTGTAGTTGTATAGGATGGGGAAGTGGTCTAACTTGGGCGATAAAGGCAGCTGAAATCACAGACCAGACATCCCTTTGTAGCACAGAGATTTTAACAGTGTTTTTCACAGACGCTGCCCTCATTGGAGTGAGTCAGACTCTGTTCCTGCCTGCTATTTCCTGCCTGCCCTGGAGCAACTCACCTCTGCCTCCTTTGCCTCATGGGTAGCATGGGAGTGAAGACATCTCAAATCGCAGTATGCAGTTGTGAGGTTTAACCAGGATGCGTGTTTATAGGACTTAGTCAATGTCTGGTGAATGGTGTTAGTTTGTACATCCCCAAGTTATTTCATGTATACTCCACCCCCCAAGACCTTCTCAAAGACTGACTACTGAGCTTACACCTTAGCATAGGGGGTTCAGAAAAATATCCAAGTACAGGATCTGCCCCTCACCAGGGTCATCCTCGCTCTCTGCAGGGTCTCTGTTTGTTTTGGTGTCACCAAGGCGAAGTCCTGAGTCAGATTGGATGGAATTCCTTAACTGGAACTTAGCTTCGACTGATTGGGTAGCGTTCTGACTTAGAAAACACATTGTTCGTGTTTCTGCTGTTTGTTTCCAAGGGACTCCCAGGAAGGGACGGAGGCTCATAAATATGACTAGTTGTGTGCTTGTGAATCATGCAGCCAAACCGGGAAGGAAGCTCTGAAGTCAAGCAAGCCTCCTGAGGTCTCAGCCATCCCAGTTGCCCCTGGCATGTAGGAAATTTCTTCCTGTTGACTCACAGCTCCGAGGAACTTTATGGGCTGGGATGCTGTTTGACTGAGGTGCCTCCCACTGTCCCAGAGCTTGCCATTGATCCGGTTTCCAGCTTGGTTTACCAGCCTCTAACTAATGAGTGTAAATATTGACTTCTGCCTGTGTGGTATTGTGAGTCCTCGGCCATGTAAAATGATACCCTTGAAAAGCATGCAGTAAACATTGTCATGTTCCAGTCCCTGAGCAAGGCGAGTGTGCAGGGAAAGGTAAGAGTGGACAAACAGCCCAGATTAAGAGCACCTGCCCCCTGAATCAGCTGCTCCACTAAGAGATTTGTTTTTAAAGGCAGAAGACCGAGTCTAAGTGCCTTAAGCATCTATGGATCCGTCCATGCATCCAGGGAAATGGTTGTGTGACCTGCTTTCGGCGCATCCCTGATTGTGCTGTGTGTGGCAGTGGCCGCTGTTTGCCACTGATAGATCGGCTATCCCCCTACCTCCTGTGCTTCGATGTCCTCACCCGAATGAGGGTTCTGATGGCTACTTGGAAAGGTTGTCAAGACCAAATAACATGCTTAAAGAACTTTGGCGGGTGCTTGGCACAGGAGCGCAGCCTGCATGCACTGAGTGGATGGCGCTCACCACTTGAGGATAACGGGGATAACCTGAGGATAACATGCAGACATGAACTTGATAGCACAGATTTGGAGGCAAGTTTTCTGACTAACTTCCCAATCTTTTCAGAAGGAGGTGAAGCTGCTTTGTTTTAATCTTCTCAATCTTCTAGAGACTAGGGTTTGGGTTTCTGTTGTCTTTTTCACCCGCCCCCTCTACCTCCCCCCGACCCCCTCTCCCCCTCCCCTGCCGCGCCCCCAGAATCCGGAAACTCACACAGCCTCCCATACTGTAGGAAAACTTTATTGGAGGAACAGGTTTCTCAAGAGTTTTCTTCTCTGAAACGTTTTTGAAATTAAAAGTAATATTTGTTTCCCCAACAGAAACAGTGTTGCGCTCAGAGAGTCCCTCCCCAGGCTGAGCCCGCTAGATTGAGGTTGTGGTTAGTAGCCACTGTCAGAGGCCCAATCCGTGTGCTGTTCCACTCCTCCCTCGCTGGAGGCACTACTCCAGGCTCAGGCGCCCACCCATTTCTTATGCTCAGAGACCTGCACTTCCCTTCTCTTTGACTGTGTCTGGCTTAGGATACCTGGTGCCTGGACACTCCCCCACCCCGTAGCTCCTCCTCTGTCCCGGCCAAGCTTGCTTTGGCTCCCTCAGTCCTCCCACCTCCCACAGCACACTCAGGTGCCCGCACAGCTTTCTCTGCCTCTGTTTCCCCTCCTTCTGCAGGAGACTCCGCGCAGCTTTCTCTTCTTGCATTGTATACGTTTGTTACACTGACAGGAGCAACTGGGGAGTAGCCCAGCGTCTCCACCAGCCTGCAGTTAGAGACAGACGGTTGATTTACCTGGATGCATAATTTTGTTCTCACTATGTGGGGCAGTTCTCGCCGCTGTCTACTCTTATTTACCTACATATTGGATTTGTCTTAACACACCACTGCCTAGAGTAACTAAGTATAAACGATAACAACATAGTAACAATAGTGGATGTTTCATCTGTGTTGATTTTGACTCTTTGAGTCATTCTTTCACTGTGCAGCTCAGACTGCACTCAAACTCAAGATCTCCCTGCCTCCAAATGCTGGGAGTTGTAGGCATGTGCTCCCACCCCCAGCTAGTAATTAATGAACATTGCAAGTTGCTAGATACAATTTTTGAAATCCATTCTCTCTCCTTCCCCTTTCCCTTCCCTTTCCCCTCACCTACATCGTGGACTGAATTTCTTCAGAAAACCGAGAGCAGGAAACACCTGAGGAGTGATTAATGAGGTATAGAGTAGTTAGCAACTCACCCCAGCTCACAGCCAGTAATAGACTGACGTCTAAATCTCAGTGGGGCCACATTGCTAAGTGTGAGCACGGCCAAATGAATACATAGAGACACTGCCTAAGTTCTTCAGGACAAACAAACAAAAAAACTCTTTTTTATGGAAGAAGGAGGAACATTGACTATGGAGAGAGAGAGCATTGCTTCCTGATAGAGGGATGCAGCTCCCAAATGTAGCACCAGGTTCTTGTTCCCAATTAAGAAGCATCAATGAGGCGGGCCTGCATCCCGTGGCTATGATGGACCTGTGAAGGGCTCTGTGCCAGTCTCCGGCCAGGGTCGGTAGGTAGAATACTGCCCCTGGAGTAGTCGGTCTAGAGATGCCTACTCCAGTCTTGTTAACTTGCTGCTTCTGGTCCGGCTGATCAGGGATGCCATCAGCCCTGGGCCAGCAAGGCCTCCGGTTAATTTCTTCCTTTTGTTCTGTGTTCTGCTCTGCGTACAATCTGCTTCTCTCTGTTTTTCATGTTAGGCTTACAGAGCAGTTTCTTGAGAGAGCCAGAAGGTTAAGTAGTCTAATCATGGTATTCCAAATAGGTCACCCCTCCCGTCGTGCCTGTCTGGGCTCCCTGTTTCATCCCTTATTTGTCACACTGGACTGTCTTTCCCATGAGACTTGGGGCTCCTTGGGGGCAGTGTAGTGTAGCCTTTTTCCTGCATGTCTCATGCCAAGGGAACATCAGGGTTTGACACTCACTACAGGCTTGTGTTGACAAATGAATGGATTAGTGACCAGGTCCTGGAAAACCTGCCCCAATCCTCACAGACTTTCCCTCCCCTCCCTTCCTCCTCTGCTCATCTGAAGCATAACACAAAGGCTGAAGCTACTCCATCTTTAAGAAACAGCATGATCGGCTCACTTACAGTTATGTGATAAAAAGTGATGGTCTTTTTAGTTGAACAGGCGTGGATTCAGATCCTTCCTAACTGTGGTTTAATGCCTCTTCTCCTGCTCTTCTCATTCTAGGCTCGTTAGGGGCTTCAGCGTTGTTCCAGGTTGAATCACTGGTATCCAAAATCACCAGGATAAGAAATGTTTCATATTTATTTGCAAACGCACATGAAATATCTTGGCAATGAGACATACCTCTAGACATGGAATTCACCTGTGTTTTGCGTATACCTTCTACACATAGCCTGAAGGCACCTGTGGTTTTTAGATTGCAGTCTGTCACGTGAAGTCAGGTGTGGAATCATACCAGTGCTCAGAAACTTCTAGTTTCTGTTCCATTTAGATTAAGAAGGTTCAACCTGTACCCGGGTTCCGCTCACATGATGCTCTGTACCGCCAGGCTAACACACTGCAACCGCTGTCGTGACGTGGCTGTCACTGGGGTCTCCTGATGAGTTCCCCCTGGGCTTCAAGCCTATATCATTTCCTAACAATTTCCTTTAATCCCTGGTAGGACAAACTGACAGATGTGTGAAGGAAGATTTATAAGAAGAGATTCCTAAGCTCTGTAGAGTCAGACACAGCTCTCTTTAGTACAGTTGCATGGACAGCTCAGTTTGTCTCCCTGGAGACAGCAAATAGCGTGGATCTGAGAATGGGGGAGGGGGAAGGAGTGGGACTTTGCCTTTGAATTACTTATATCACCTGTCATTTAAGTGTGGGTGTGTCTAGGATGCATTTATCTGTTGACAACTAGTTTTTTTTGCATTTGTTCTGTTGTGATGTTGCAATTTCAAGTCCTGGTGGGCACAGGTCATTAGCCCTCAGAGTACCTCACATGGTGCTTGGTCAGTGCAGAAGAAGAGGTGATTGATAGATATCTTGTAGTGATGATACTCCCGGGTCTTTTACATGCTTTCAAGCTATACTACCTACAAATTGAAGACTCCAGAAAAGACCAAAGCAATGTAATATAAACATTGTAATATATATATATTCTCCTATATCATAACAATGGAGGATCCAAGGATTCAGCCAGGGTCCAGGGAAAATCAAAGCAGTGGCTAGATTAAAAATAATGTAACTTTGTTTTTTATTAAAAGGATGGAACTGTTAGAGCTGGAGAGATGGCTCAGTGGTTAGGAGCACGTACTTCTTTTGTGGAGGACCCAAGTTCAGTCCCCAGGACTAATGTCAGATAGCTCACAGCCATCTGATCTTCAGATCCTGGAGATCCAACATCGTGTTGTGTATGCATCATATGACCCATGCTCAAGACATACATATATATGTAATTAAAATGATAACAATAAAATCTTAAAAAACAAAATTGTTAGAACATTATATTATTAATGTATTTTTAAGATCTGATTTTATTTAACAGTGGCTAGTAAATCTGTCCTATAATGTCAATAAAAGGGTGATTCTTTTTCTCAGAAATATCTTTTTTTTTCCTGCCATAACTTTCCACTTCATCATTTTGCTTCTTATTGTTATTATTGGTCGAAGAAAAACCAGGTCTTCACCTATGATTTTGAACTCATTTCTCAATTATGCTTGGAATTCAATACAGTTCCATCCCAAGGCAATTCAGTCTCCAAGTGCTATAAACACTACACAGAAGCACAAGCAGCCATTGCTAAACATTTCATCATAACCTCGATTTTTTTTTTACCGGATGCATAAACTCCTTCCACTTCAATGGCGAAAGTTCTCAGAAACTGAGGCTTCACATTCCATTCCAGCAGGAGTGAGACAGAATGTTTGCCTTTGTAGGAAAAAAACATCCAACAATATTAGTCATATCTCTGACCAGATGGACAGAATGTTCCATGGTCTGTAAATTAGAGCATGACACTTATGGGCTACCACCTACGTGATGAGGCGAGTCACCTGATGAAGCAGTTACCGAGTTTCTGCACCAAACTCAGGAAAGCAAGATGGAATAGGGTCGCCATTTTCTGGTGGAGCTACCAGCTCTGGTCTCAAGGATGAAGGAGGAGGAGGCTGAGAAAAGGTGATAAGTTTACTGCCAGGACCACAGGGATGATGCTAGTAGGTGGGTGGGTGGCGGTGAGAAACAGGCTGGCTTGCAAGCTCAGTTCCTGCATGAACAGTTCTTCCTCTGTATGACATTGTGGAGGGTTGACATTTAATGCCCCCCAGGGAAATAGTCTCAGAAGACAAGTTTCATAATAGGGAATGGCCATTTTTATTAAACCACACAGTAGAATTTAAAGGGGGGGGGGGAGGAAAGATGTCGATAATTGCTATAGATAATAGATGTTTATTTATTTGGAGAGTCCACCAAGTGAGTGTATTTGTGAATAGCTCCATATATGAAGGGATTCCTAAGGAGCAGAAAGGACACAGTGCTAGACGGGTGGGCAGGCAGCGGACGTGTGCTGAAAGACACTGTTTATTAGGCACTGTGTGCTCAGTGTGAATGCAGACAGCTCCCGATTCATGCTGTGTGGGTCTCTAACAAGCCTCTTTGTAAACCAGAGTCCATTTATTCACATCATTTGTCTTCTTGTTTAACAAGGCCTGGTGCGTGAAAGACAACATTCTGTCCTATTCTAATTCCAAGTTGTGTCCAATTCAGTGCCGAAGACCAGTCAATTCTAGGTCTGGGGTCCTATGATGAGATGTGTATAAAATAATTGGACACTTTGGTAAGAACTTCATGGTAATAAATACATAAATATATAAAAGACTGGAAAGACAATGAGTAGGGCTCAGTGTCCATAAACAAAGATAGTCTTGTTTGCCATTGGACTAATGTGATCTTGAATCGGGGTAAAAAATGTACCCATGGTTAGTATTTTAATTAATTAATTGTGTGTGTGTGTGTGTGTGTGTGTGTGTGTGTGTGTGTGTACAGGAAGGCACATGTGGGCAGAGGTCAGACAACAATTTGTGGGAGTCTGTTCTCTTTTTCTACCATGTTGGTTCCAGGGAGAATTAAATTGAGGAACTCAGATTGTGAGGTTTGGTGGCAAAGCTCCTTTTCCCTGCTGAACCATCTTGCTATCCCAAATGGTTAGGATAATCTTTAAAAAATGAGAGTTCTCATACACCTTAAGAATTCTTCACATTACTCATTCACCGTTGCTCGGATAGTGACGTATAATGGGGCTTTATGTGGTTCCTTACTCTGTCTTAGCTACAATAATCCTTCTTCTTACTCCTACAATTAGCTGCCTATGTTTCAGAGCTTGTCAAGTTTTTCTTTTATGGTTTTAGAAATCTTGGCATCATCAGTAAAAAAAGTAAACGACTAAATTACCCTTGAATTATTAGCCATCCACAGACCGCCAGTGTCAAAGTTAATGAATATCATTAAATTTACTTTTCTTTAAAACTATACTATTCTACATAAAAATTACTTTCCTCTGAATGTCTGGCTTTTAAGGTGACATTATTAATTCACCATATACTCAGTGGTTAGTACATACTCATGTTTCTCTATATATTGGATTGTATTGAATCAATTTGGTCCTTGCATCAAGGGAGTTGGTAATCTGATGCAGAAACTAGATGGTATTATATTACTCTATGAAAATACCTTCTGGATCACCAGAATAATCTCAGGTGATGCTGTGAGAAGGCATAAATAAGAAGAAAAGAAAATAGGCAAAGTGATATGAGGAGAGAGATCCAATGGTGTGCTCACCGTGAGTGATTTCATCAGCAGGCAAAGTCACCCTGCCCTAGTCTCCTCTCCAGTAGTTAATTGATGAATATTCCCTTCTACCCCCCGCCCCCCCGTGCCCCACCCCGTCACCCTCGCTCTTACTCAAGCTGTTTACTACTTCTGTTATTCTCTATGGGTCATAAAAATGATAAGCAAAGGCAAAAAACCAGGGTGGTGGTGGCGGAATAGAAAAAAACAATCTGTTTGTTCAGTTTTCCTTTGTTTGGTCCCTCGGGGCAAACATCATCTGGTGGAAGGAATATAGAATGAAGTCAGAGAACTTGGCGATGAATCTCTTCTTTTCTAAGGACTTTCTTTGACTTAAGGTGACTCATCATTTTCCTGTCTCCAAATACGGCAAAAATGATTGTCCTGGCAGATGCTGTTGTGTTAAGTGAGGATCAGGAGGCACCTGCTGGATATTCACATCATGTCAGGAAGCAAGGCTCCCTGCAGTCTGTCCAGTAGCAGCCCAAGCACAAAGCCAGTCTGTCCTCTGAGACGCTGGCAAAGGCGGTATATTGTAGGAAGCAGTGAGGTTCTAAAGATGAAACGATTCTTTTGAAGACGCACAGTAGCTCAGAGTAAAAATTAATTATTTAGCTGTAAGGATTTTGTGCTTTGGTGAAAAAGGATTTAAGGAAAATAATCTATGTGTTGAAAACGTGTTGACTCCCTGGAATTTGGGAGCATCAATGACTCTCCTCCTCTCGCTCCTCACCACGGCTCATGGGCTCTCCTTGCTGAGTCCTCTCTTCTATCTCCATGGCTCAGTCCGGCAGCATCTCATTTGGCCTCATGGTAGAAACCGTGTCTGCCTCACCCTGAAAGCACTCCCTCATCCGCAAGACATTTATTAAGGACCTAATGGGCCAGGTGTTGTGGTATATACGAATAAGAGGCCCTCAAGGTGTTCACATCAGAAGACAGGTAGATAGCATATGCTTGTTAAACCACACTGTGATTCAAGTTACAGGGGTACATGGGAAATTACAGGTATGTGGAGGAAGGGTACCTAGTCTAACCAAACAATTGGCGTGCCTAGATTGGCCCATAATCTTCCTGTTGTGATAGATGATTGATATATAAAGGCTGAATAGGGGTTGACTTAAGTCAGTCCAGAGGTTGGAATGAAATAGAAAAATCAATCTGTTGTTGCTGGTGGTTGGGAGGCTGGGTGTGTTAGTGACTTCTCACTCCTGTGACAAAATGCATGACAAGAGACAATGGAAGGAAAGAAGGAAGGAAGGATGGGATGGAGGGAGGGAGGAAGGAGGGACAGGAAGGAGGGAAGGAGAGAGGATGGAAGGGAAGAAGGAAGGATGGAAGGACAGACAGAAGAACAGAAAGGAAGTGAGTTTATTTTGCCTTATAGTTCAAGGGCATACATTTATCATGGGAAGAGGGACATAGAAGCAGGAGTGGGAAGTTGGATGGTCACACAGTATCTGCAATCAGGAAGCAAAGTGTGATGAACTCTTATTTGCAGCTCACTTTCTCTTTTTATTCAACCTGGGGCCCCACCCCATGGATGACACCATTCACATCTAGGACGATTCTTCCTACCCCAATTAACCTAAATTCCACCCCAGAGGTTTGTTTCCATGGTGATTTTGGATGAGATGGCAATCATGAGATGCCAGGTCAGGGTGGTCTTACATCCCACGCTGTGTCCAGACAACAGATATGGAGTGCAAACCACGGGTGGGGGTGGGGATTTAAAATTTACTAGCGGCCTCATCCAAAGAGCCAAAGAGCGAAACAAGGCACTCACCTGTAATTCTAGCTTCAAGAGGCTGATGCAGGAGGATTTCAAGTTTGCACTTGAGACTAGACTACATAGTGACTCTATTTCAAAAAGACCAGAAGAAGAAGAGGAGGAGGAGGAGGAGGAGGAGGAAGAGGAGGAAGATAACAGAGTAAAGGGGAAGAAGTAACACTAATATTTCACTTCAGTTATATTAATATATCAAAAATAACTTCATTTTCACATATATTTAGTATAAAATCATGATGATGTGTTCCTTCCTCTTTCTGTACTGTTTCTGAAATACAGTATACTTGATTCTTAGAATATCCCTCAGTTGAGACTAGCCATATTCCAAGTGCCTGATGGCCTGCCCAAGAATGCTAATTCTAGGAGCTGCTCGGTGGAACACTCAGGAGATCTGCCTAGCCTGAAAGCCTCCTGCAGAGTAAAACAAAACAAAACGAAAAACAAAACAACAAAACCACCTTGATGTATCGGCTTTCCAAAACAGAACCCAGGGGGGCTGCACTTCCCGTATTGTAAACCCATGTCCTTGCAGGTTCACACCGTCTCCCACCATACATGACTCAGTCCCTGTGGGTCAGACTGACCATTCTGATTGGAGAAAGAGTGGAAGCAGAGTGTGAGGCAGCAAGTGTCCAAGCAGGGCCCAGGAGTCTCGATGTTCTCAGGAGTAAGTCAGTCTTCAGTTCATAAGAGAAAGTGATTCAGAGATTCCACTTGGACTACCCCCAAGCTACAGATCAGAAGATTTTTCTCAGTGATCTAACTTTTTGATAAATATTTAATTCCTCATTAATTTAATAGTCTGCAACATTTAATTGAAAAGTTGTATGTGGGACATACTTGATAAAAATCTGGCTAAAAAACTTGACCATTTCCAGTTTTTTGACATTTAGGAGGGGTCTGAGAGGATTCCCATTTCTCCTATTTTTATGTGTCTTCCTTTCTACTGCTGTATTTTCTATTTCTATCCTAAGCTCAGTTTTTGTTTATTCTAAAAGAAAACGTAATTATAAATCAAAGGAAATTTCTTTAAGTGAAAATGTTTATTTTTTGATAAAAATATAAACAACTAAGAGTTAAATTTTATCTACACCTTAAGATGTTTTTGCCTTTAGCTATGTAAAATAACCTATCAAAATTAAAGGCAAACTGCAAATTTTATTAAAAGCAATTATGTCCAAACTTAATCTATAAAGTTAAGAATACTATGTAGCTATGGAAAATACTGCTGTATATCACGATTTTCTCTAGACCCACAAAGTCTTCTCCTAGTATACAGACCAGAGGCAAAGTAAGACCCATATATGCCATATTTAGACCATATACCTAAATAGGTTCATCTTTCCATAACAACATCTTCTGTATCTTAGGATGAAGCCTATTATAGATAGCAATCACTTGGAACAATAATTTCATTCTGTTCGGCATGAGCATGGTTTTCTAAACAATACAATATCATTGTTTGCATAGCATTCATATAGCAGTACATAACTGATTTAGAGATGACTTAAAGTACCACAGAGGATACGCACACCTGAAGAGAGTCATGGGTCCACTTTCCCATAGCGCTGAGGGATAATTGTACATAAACACCATGAGCTGATGCCAGGCATGGCGGTGAACACCTTTAATCCCAGAACTCGGGAGGGAGGCAGAGGCATGTGGATCTCTGTGAGTTCCAGTCAGCCTGGTCTACAAAGAGAGTTCCGGGACAGTCAGGGCAGTTATACAAAGAAACCCTGTCTAGAAATAACAAAAACTCTAGAAGCTGGATGTGGTGGTGCATACCTTTAATTTCAGCACCTTGGAGGCAAGGCAGGCAGATAGACCTCTTGTGGGTTCAAGGTTGGCCTGGTTTACATATATGAGTTCCAGGTCAGCCAGCAGTATACTGTGAGAGTCTGTCTCACAACAAAAACAAAACAAACAAGTAAACAAAAGTTATAAGGTAACAAATCTTATTATCTTTTCATATTGAGGAATATACTTTCTGATGGTACTGGGGATCGAACTCAGGACCCTGTGAGTGCTTGGTGAACACTTACTGTCTGAATTACATCCCAGCTAGGATGCTGGAGCACAGCTTCTTGACGATCTAGAGGGTCAAATTCACATTTACAACTTAGAGGGTTCTCATGTCTGAAAATTACAGTTTGCATGGGTCCAGCCCCACCTTTCACCGTCTTCTCGGGCCGCCTGTAACTCAGTCCCATCATTTGGAATCTCATGTATTTGCGTGTAAACATTGTTAGTCAACGTGGCCAAGCTCCACCCAACACATGGCTGTTCTGGGCCACATGGGCTAAAGCATGTGCGTGGTGGTGGCTCTATTTAAGAGAAAGGATTGAGGGGAGAGACCGTCATAGGATTGAGGACTATTTGGATGTAGTCATCAGGGATGAGGGGTGGGGTTATGACCCTCTGTACTCTGAAGCACGTGAGTAAAGAGGAAGTCAAGTAAGGACCAGAATAGAACTTGCTTTAGCAGGAGACCAGCTGCTACTGGGGAGAATGGCTAGAATTCACAGTGAGGCAGGAATGGCGTCCGCTGGAAGCCAATATTGTATTGTGAAGAAAGGGAAATCCTTTCATTTCCAGGCTGTTACAGCCAAGAAGTACACACAAGACTTCTGAACGTTCTGGAGGCTGGAAGAGCAAGATCAAAGTATTAGTTGGCTTGATTTCTCCCGAGATCCCTCTCCTTGGCATTTGGATGGTTTTTCTCCCCCCAGAACAGTGTTAATAAACCCGTGGGTCACAATTCTGAATGACCCTCTCCCAGGGATTGCCTAAGACCATAGGAAACATCAGATGTTTACATTTTAATTCATAACAGTAGCAAAATTACAGTTGTGAAGCAGTAACAAAAATATTTTATGGTGGGGGGTCACTATAACATGAGGAACTGTATTAAAGGGTCGCAGCATTAGGGAGGCTGAGAACCACTGCCTTAGAGTTTCACACTGTCTTCTTTCTATGTGACATCCCTAGACACTATAACAGATTCCATTTTGGATAAGGGTCTCCCCTAATAAACTCACTTTAATTTTATTACATTACCCCTCTAATTACCTTTACCCTGGAAATTTAAAATTTTCCAGATAATCATATACTAAGGTATTGAGGGTTAAAACTGCAGTGTGCAAATTTTGTGGGGCTACCACACAGGCCATAGCACCAAGCTTATTTACTTATCTGCTTTCAGATAACACTGATATTACTCTGCAGTGTGAAGACACAATATTACTCCCGTGTACATAATGACAGGACTATGGCCTTTAACCATTACCAGCCATTCAGAGATCTGCTTTTGCTCAGGGGACCTAACAGAAGAGATACAGAGATGCGTTTTCTTGTGGCTTGAGTGATGTCAGTTACAAGTAGATTATGTTCGGTGTCGTGGTTGACTGTTCAACCACTGAATGCCAGACCCTGAATGACATGAAAGTCTGGGTACCCTTCTGAAAATGTTTGTGTGTGTATGTGTTTGTGATTCATAGGCCCCACTATAGCGTGTCAACAGTGGAGAGAAGATGAAAGTGCAGGAATTATTGCAGGAACGACAAGTGTTCTGTTACAGATGTGAGGCGGGCAGAGAGAGGCAGGGAGAAACTGACATCCTGGGAGACTCGGGACCTCCAGAGCCACTCAGTTCACCGACTTATCTCTAATATGCTTGCATATCACTCAACACTGAATGACAGGCACCAAGGCAAACTGTAGTCAAGAATGACACACCAGGGAAGTTCAATAATAAAAATAATTACACCGTGGAAACCTAGTGTGTAAGGTAGTCAAAAGTAGAACTAATACTTCTATCAGTACATAAAAGGGATGTTAATGGCTGTAATTCCTATGTGGATGACTGTTCACTGTAAATGTGTGTAATGCCACTACAAATGGTTCAAGTCATAAATTGTATAAATATATACATGTTTCATATTTTAGATTTGCCTGTATGTACAATATCAATATATTGTACACATAATAAATAAATCATTTGAGGAGGTTTTGGAGGAAGTCTACAGATTGTTTTTCTTCAGTTATGGTTAATTTAGTCCAAAGAGACAAGACAACAGACATATAGATGTGAATTTATATTCTAGCTACTTATTATGAAGCCCAGACATATTCCAGAATATAACAGTTTTCAGCTAACTGAATATTCAATAGCCTTTAAAATAAGGTTTTGGGGTTATCATCTCACCCTTGATGTAAAAGTCACACCACACACATATTCAGAGACAGGTCCTCTGGGCCGTTCCTTCTTACTGGATGCACAGAAAGTGCCCTACTCATAAGATGGGAAAAAAAATCTTGGGTTCCTACAAGATTTCCTAAGAGGAAAATTACACCTAACAGTTCAAATGAAGCAAAACCCCATTTCCTTTTTCTCAAGTTTGCAAGGTTTTTATTTTCCCCCTTAAAGCATCATATCTAATTTTTCAGTTTTCTTCTTTTAAAATAAACTATTCTGGAGAACTTTTAAACTTACAGAGAAGAAAGAAGTCCCCATGAATCACAGGCCTGATTCTTTCTTATTTTTGTTATGGCATAGATCACAATGATAATATGAGTCTCTCCTGTATCTAGATGCACAGATCTCAGTGATAACACAGTCTCTCCTGTATCTAGATGCACAGATCTCAGGGATAACACAGTCTCTCCTGTATTCAAATGCACACAGATACCTTTGTCCATTTTCTATCCAGGATCTTACTCAGGGTGCAGTTATAGAAATAATTTAGTCCTGACCCAGAGTTTCTACCCTGCCTTTTTCCATTTAGTTCCTGGAAACACTCTCTCTTTCTCTCTCTCTTTCTCTCTCTCTCTCTCACACACACACACACACACACACACACACACACACACACACACACACACACACCTTTTTTATTTACAACAAGCCTTAAACAGCACAATAGGCGGGCAGATATCTACCCTCTTTGCTATTAGAATCTATTTCCTATGGGTAAGTTACTGTGTTTTATCTGGGCTGCTCTTGGCTCTAACTGGGCAGCCTTCAGGCCATGTTCTCTTGACTCCTAACCCATGACAGCTTTGTCTTCCTCCTCCTGCACCTTCTCCTCCCTTGTGGTTCTCTGCGGACCCCAAGCCTACCTAAACCCCACCTATGTCTCTTCTGCCCAACTATTGGCTCTTGGCATTTTTATTTACCAATCAGAAATAACTTGGGAGCAGGGTTCCTCAGAGTCTTTCTCCTCTCTGGGGCCCAATATTAGCATCAGAATACAACCAACTATAGGGTGCCTCTTTGCTTTTGGTTCTCTTGTCTCCTGTAGCTGCTTTAGACCTGCATCTTTTCTCAGTCTTTTCTTGCATCTTTTGGATGTTTTTGTTGGTTGTTGTCAATTTTGACACTTAAAAATAAGTCCCTAAGTGGGGAAGGTGGTTTCTTGAGTCTTTTGTTGTGATTATTCTAGGTTATGAGTTTCAAGAGACCAGAGGGCAGGATAAAGAGTTGTCACCACAGCAAGTTCCTGTCATTAGGATAACTTGGCTCCTTACCCTCCTGGAAGAGGTAGTTCCTGTCATTAGGATAACTTGGATCCTTACCCTCCTGGAAGAGGTAGTTTGCCTCTATGCACTTGTTTGCATATTAAGCCAAACATGTCTGGTGCCTCCATCAGTTTGCCTGGTTTTTTACTGTAAAGTTATACCCTTCTCCCCAACCCCTTGATACTGTACTATTTGGAAGGAAGTCAAAATGTGCCATTCATTCCAAAAGGAGTTTCTCTATAGCTCCTTGAGCAGGGTGTAGAACTTTACGGCACATATTTGCAAAGTTGTGTGTGTGTGTGTGTGTGTGTGTGTGTGTGTGAGTACACACATGTATGCACACATAATTTTGTAAACCTTAATGTACACTGATTGGTTTTGAGTTTTGTTTGTTTGTTTGTTTGTTTTTTGATCACTAAAAGAATTTGAACAGCTCAGAATGGAACCTAGGCTATGAAATGCTCTAAATGCATTACAAATTTTATGAAACATGGTAGGGGAAAAGAAATAACCTAATAACCCTGGTATGCATGCAAAATACAATGTTAAAGGGACAAGGAAGTACTGTGCCCTTGTTGATATAATTAGATCCCTTAGCTGTGTGATTAAATATAGGTCATTATACAAGCATATCAGAACTAAGTAATTAAATAGATGGTGGATATTTAGAGCCAGGTTTTTCACTACTGGAGTAGAAGATTATAGACCACAAACAGGCACCAATATGTTGATATTAGTGATACAAGATTAGAGTCAGAGACATCATTACATGTTTGGCTTAAAACAGACATAAGCAAACGCATGCAACAATATTAGTATTTAAGTGCATGTACTTGTAAGATGTATTTCCTTGATTTCTAATATCATCATCCAGTAAGTGGAACTGAAACTATTAAGAGAAATGGTCAATTTTAGAACTGAGGCAGGAAACAGACAGGATGATTGTGTAGCATTTTACAGGGTGTAGAGGTAATAAACAGCCAACTGCCCAACCAAAGAACAATGCTCTTACCCGATGTGAAGATGCCAAGGGGACCCAGGAGGGAACTGAAAATGCTTTTGATAGCGTTAGACTGAGACAACCCAAGAAAGAAAGCGAATAATACTGTGTGGGATTATGAGCAAAAGTTAATGTCCACATGCTCACACTGACTGACGTAACCGATGTGTGCCCAGGGTGACATGGGACAGGAAGGTGTGACCCTTCACACAGAGAATCCCACACAGGCTCTGGAAACCTATTTTTGTGCATATCACTCTCATCTCAGCATCACAGAAAATTACACAAAATAATTGTCGAGGGTCGCAAGGTTAATGGTCATCCTTTGATTGGAGTGAGCACGCTGAGAGTCATACAAAGTCATTAGCAGAGGCAGATTTTCACTCCCTTTACCTCATCGTTTCCTTGGCGATGAACGTTGTCTAGCAACTGCTAATTTCCCTTCCTAGAGGACAGCTTTGTCAAGCCTCCTCAGGTATGTGTGTCTTTACCAGGCTAGGGGCAGGGAATTAACCTCTCACACACACCTTCAAGAAGAAGAAATGGAGACAGTTGGTTTTTTATTTGTAACTAAAACAAGGCCTCAATGTTTCCCTGTCCGTGAGCAGCACCTCAAAGCTGATTGCTCAGGGTGGGGCTGCAGTGACTCAGCAGAAACCTTCTTTAGACACACCCCCCAAAACACATTCAGAGAGGGGTGGCCTTATGACTAAATGTGGACCTTTACAGTAACTTCCACAGTGCTCAGAAACCAGCGCGCATAGTAGCTTGATTTAAGAAGCAACCCAGGCTTGACCACAACAGTCCATGAAAACTGAGTTCAGTCTTTTGCTTAGGAAAGTTCCAAGAGCATGAAAATGTTTTAAAGGCAGCAATGAGTTGTCCCACCTAGCCATCCTTCTTTTGGTGCTCTGGGACAGTGTGTCTGCATCCTGCTCTGCCTGCCTAAGTAGCTCTGGGTAGCAGCCCTCCCCAGAGCATTTCCCAGGGCAAGCATCCAACCAATACCTCTTTTCAGGAGGCGCCATATATCCTCAAATAACAATCTTGCCTTTGAAATAGTTTTTATCCTTCTGTTGTGTGACATTTGTTAGTTGTAAACATGAGCCTGAAATTCTAGGCAATTCCCTAGAAACCTACATTATGCTTCTGTTATAAATAATGGATACAAAGTAAATCCGCCCTCACCACCCAAGCCACACAGTGCAGAAACAATTATCACACAATACCTACAGGATCGAATATATATGACAGATGGCAACTAGATTAAATATTCCTTTTTCACATCTTTCTCTTTCTTTTTAATCAAATGCTATATAATAACGGGTCTGGAAAAGTGTCAACGTGACAACATTTGCAATTAGTTTAATGAAATTAAAGACCCCAAAATGTTAACATTTAACACTTTAATGTCTATTGCTAACTAGCATTGTATGTTGATTTCAAATTAAAAAACTAACAGAACTAGTGCAAATAAATGCAAGATTTTAAGTACTTTTGGGAGTTTAGATAGATTTCAGCACACTGGAATGGAAGCATGTCCCTTTCCAGGGTCATATAAACACCCAAAGGACAGGGTCACTGTGAGATCATGAGTTTCATTTAGCTACTTAAGGTCCTTAAGGTCACTGCACGCTGTAATTTTGAGTGTCTGTCCTTGCTGTGAAGTCCACATCCCTGTACCATTTGTGAGACACCTTCTGCAGTTGGGATGGAGGAAGTTTTCTTAGCACTTTTCCATCTCCCTCAAGGTATACTGTCCACCCATACAGTTTTGTTTACATCAGTAGAAAGATACACATGAGTCACCTTACCCTTTTTTTTTCTATGAATGAGGTGACTTCTGAACCCACAGTCCAACTGGCCTTTACTGATGAGTGTGCCAGGCACTGAGTCCCCTCTACATTCTACACTGCTGTGGGTGATGTGAACATACTGGGAATCTTCAGCCTTGTGGGTCATTCTCTGTATGTATGTAATGGTTTAAACCATTTCCTGTAATGGTTTCAACTATATGAGGTATTATATTCACTTATAATTTGAATGAATAATGCAAGGAAGGATTGAAAAGGAGAGATGAGGAAAAAGAGTACTAGAGAACACGCACATGCACACGCTTTTGCACACACACTTGCCCTTGCGAACACACTTGCCCACTCGCATGCACACACATGAGCACGCACCCATGCATTTTGTTACAAAGAAGCATATGAATAAAAAATACCATAGACAACAATGATTCCCTTTCAAAATGAGCTTTGGAATTGCTTTGAAATGATTATAATATGAACTATAATCAAAGAGGTACAATATTAGCAGGAAATGTGGGTTCTTCCCATATTGATGAGGCTATTGCTGGGCTCTCTTGGAAGGCACTGGGATGGAGAAGAAGCTAGCCTTCTGCCTTTGGCCTCATTCAGATACTGTCTAACAAGTCAGAAAATGAAAGTATCCACTGTTTCTGTGCATGCTACAAGAATAGGAGAAGTTACCTTTCCCAGAGTAACTGGCTCAAAGAGGGAGGGGGAGTTGGAAAAAGAGAGATTACATAGTCAATCAATTTCCCATTTGTTTCTCTTAAAAACAAAGATACAAACAAACAAACAAAAAACTACTTTAGACTTATAGTTCTAGAAAGAAAATCAGGCCCCCTGTCTTGCCCCACTTCTGACACCGGTGTGGTGAGATGTTGTTAATTGTTACTTCTGTGTTGTTATTTTCCCAAGAGTAGAAACGTGTTATCCATCTCCTGATTTGTACTTTAGGATTTGCTCTAGTAGAAAGGCCATTCTAAAATGTAACAGCACAAGATGCTGTTACATTTTAGAATGGATTGTTTGCATGAGTCTATAGAGAGTCGATATAAGGACATGGTTATTACATCCTAAAACACCCAGGGAATGAATCTTGTGTAGATTCTCCATAACTGCAACCAAGAGTTGGCCAAGAGAGGACATGGCGGGCAGTGGATAGTGAGAGTCAGGCTAGCAAGTGAACAGAACTTAGGAAGTCTCCTGTGGACCAGGCTACCCCCAAAAGTCTTAGATAAAAAATTGTTGAAAACAGTTTTTAAAAAAGAAAAGAAGAAAACTAACATGTTTTCAAAACGAACATTTTGGGTGATGGCTCATAATGTTCAGAGAATCACCTTAAATTGCTCCCAAGTAAAAGGTCATGTATACTTAGGCATATGGTACTAATATTTAAGTATAGTCATGGGCCACATAATGATGTTTTAGTCAATGACAGGCCACATGCATGGCAGCAGGCCCATAAGATTATATAGTAGAGTCATAGCTGCCTTACCTTGTGAGAGTATACTTACATGATGAAATCTCCCAGTGACACATTCTCTAACACACATGGTGACAAACTCACCTAATGATGCCTTTCTCAGAATGTATCTTCGTCATTAAGTAACGCATGACTACACACAAAATTATGGGCCTTTAGAAGATTTTCAAATAGTATTTTGGTTCTACACTGGAGCAACGTCATTGTGGCAAGTTACTGTGGTAACGAAGACCAAAGGAGAGTCAATGATTCAAGCCTGAGCTGACAGCCATTTCCAATCATACGAAGGTCTCAAAGAAAATAAACTCCAATTCTGGACACCAGGTCTGTCATTGCCTTTAGGGGACTTTGGAAGGGTAGTACCTCAAGCTTAGCTACTGCTAGAAGTGAGAGGCCACCAGACTGGAGAAAGAGAACACCATTCAAAAGTTTAAAATTAGTTCTAAAGCTCTTCATATACAGTGCTCAGCATCTAATCAAAACCAGAAATCATACAGAAAGTCCCAAGCCCCAAATAAATGACATTCTCTTAGGACAAGACTCCATGAAACTGGATAATGCACTAGCCAAACATTTATTTTGAAATGTTATACTTTTATTTCTTAAAGAATTAATAGAGACGATTGAAATTTTTGAAAAAGAACTGCAGAATCAAGAGTAAACTTTAAGATTGAAAATTTTAATACCTCAAATTACTAATTGCTTGGTGAGTATAGAGTTTTCAAGTTTTGAGTGTGGAGAAGCTTAAATGATGCAACATTTAATTTCAGAGAGAAATACAGTGGTTACCTTTCTTAGTTTTCATGGAGTATTGATTCCATGCCTTTCCAAGATTATCAAGATCTGAAGATGTTCAATTCTTTCTTATAAAATGGTGGAGTGATTGGTGTAACACATACACATAATTTCACATGTCGTTGTTGTTGTTACTGCCATTGTTTTGAGGCAGGGTCTTGGTAGATAGCCCAGGCTGGCTTACCGTCTTCCTGTCTCAGCCTTCAAAGAGCTGGAATCATAGACAGACACGTCTCATACTGTGTAGCTTTCTTGCATATACTTTAAATCATCATTCTGTTACTTTCAATGCTTGACACAGTATAAAGCTTTGTAAAAAGTTGCTAAATTTTTAAAGAGGATAATGATAAGAAAAAATGTCGTTATAAGTACAATAAAGATAGATTTTCCATTTACAATTAGTTAAACCCACAAATACAGAATCCATGGATATAGATCAATTATATTTGGCTTTTCAGCCAAATGAATACATAATATATGAATGCCATTATATTATTTGTACAAAACAATGTATATATTTCAAAGTTGGTGCAAAAACTTTATTCATGTGCCTCTCACTACAAGATTGTTCTAAATTATAATTAATAATATGTACATAATTCGTATTATTTTCATCTTGTATCAATGTACTTGTCTTCCCTGGACTGAAAACATGTCATTTCTTTTATCTCAGACCAAGTGCTGCAGAGAAAACATTTTTTTTAATTTAATTTAATTTAATTTTTTTAATTTACATTCCAAATCATTTCCCCTTTCCTGTTTCCTCCCTCCCCGAAAGTCCCATAAGCCCCCTTCCCTCCCTCTTTTCTCCATTCAACCCCCTCTCGTTTCTCTGTCCTGGCGTTCCCCTACATCCAGTCTTTCCAGGACCAGTGGTCTCTCCTTCCATCTTCTTAGAAATATATTGATATGCGAATTGTGTCTAGGGTATTCCGAGATTCTGGGTTAATATCCCCTTATCAGTGATTGCATACCATGTGTGTTCTTTTGTGATTGGGTTACCTCACTAAGGATGATATTTTCATGTTCTGACCATTTGCTTAGGAATTTCGTGAATTCATTGTTTTTAATTGCAGAGTAGTATTCCATTGTGTAAATATACCACATCTTCTGAATCCATTCCTCCGTTGAGGGACATCTGGGTTCTTTCCAGCTTCTGGCTATTATAAATAAGGCTGCTATGAACATAGTGGAGCATGTGTCCTTATTGCATGCAGGTAAAGCCTCTGGGTATATGCCCAGGAGTGGTATAGCAGGATCCTCCGGGAGTGTCATGCCCAGTTTTCGGAGGAACCGCCAGACTGCTTTCCAGAGTGGTTGTACCAGCTTGCAATTCCACCAGCAGTGGAGGAGTGTTCCTCTTTCTCCACATCCTCGCCAACAACTGCTGTCTCCTGTGTTTTTGATCTTAGCCATCCTGACTGGTGTGAAATGGAATCTCAGGGTTGTTTTGATTTGCATTTCCCTAATGACTAAGGATGATGAACATCTCTTTAGGTACTTCTCAGCCATTAGATATCCTTCAGGTGAGAACTCTTTGTTTAGCTCTGTACCCCATTTTTTAATAGGGTTACTTGCCTCTCTGGAGTTTAACTTCTTGAGTTCTTTGTATATATTGGATATTAGCCCTCTGTCGGATGTAAGGTTGGTAAAGATCATTTCCCAGTTAGTTGGTTGCCGCTTTGTCTTTTTGACAGTGTCTTTTGCCTTGCAAAAACTTTGTAATTTAATGAGGTCCCATTTGTCTATTCTTGATCTTAGAGCATAAGCTATTGGAGTTCTGTTCAGGAAATTCTCCCCTGTGCCCATATGTTCAAGGTTCTTCCCTAGTTTCCCTTCTATTAGTTTCAGTGTGTCTGGTTTTATGTGGAGATCCTTGATCCACTTGGAATTGAGCTTAGTGCAAGGAGATAAGAATGGGTCAATTTGCATTCTTCTGCATGTTGACCTCCAGCTGAGCCAGCACCATTTGTTGAAAAGGCTATCTTTTTTCCACTGGATGGTTTTGGCTCCTTTGTCAAAGATCAAGTGACCATAGGAGTGTGGATTCATTTCTGGGTCTTCAATTCTGTTCCATTGATCTACATGCCTGTCACTGTACCAATACCATGTGGTTTTTAACACTATTGCTCTGTAGTACAGCTTGAGGTCCGGGATACTGATTCCCCCAGAGGTTCTTTTACTCTTGAGAATACTTTTAGCTATTCTGGGTTTTCTGTTATTCCAGATGAATTTTTGAATTGCTCTTTCTAACTCTATGAAGAATTGAGTTGGGATTTTGATGGGGATTGCATTGAATCTGTATATTACTTTTGGTAAGATGCTCATTTTTACTATATTAATCCTGCCAATCCATGAGCATGGCAGATTTTTCCATCTTCTGAGGTCTTCTTCAATTTCTTTCTTCAGAGACTTGAAGTTCTTGTCATACAGATCTTTCACTTGTTTGGTTAGAGTCACGCCAAGATACTTTATATGGTTTGTGGCTATCGTGAAGGGTATCATTTCTCTTACTTCTTTCTCAACCTGCTTATCCTTTGAGTATAGGAAGGCTTCTGACTTGCTTGAGTTGATTTTATATCCGGCCACTTTGCTGAAGTCGTTTATCAGCTGTAGGAGTTCTCTGGTGGAGTTCTTTGGGTCGCTTAATTATACTATCATATCGTCTGCAAATAGTGATAGTTTGACTTCTTCCTTTCCAATTTGTATCCCTTTGACCTCTTTTTGTTGTCTAATTGCTCTAGCTAGAACTTCAAGTACTATATTGAAAAGATATGGAGAGAGAGGGCAGCCTTGTCTAGTCCCTGATTTTAGTGGGATTGCTTCAAGTTTCTCTCCATTTAGATTGATGCTGGCTACCGGTTTGCTGTAAATTGCTTTTACTATGTTTAGATATGGGCCTTGAATTCCTGATCTTTCCAAGACCTTTAGCATGAAAGGATGCTGAATTTTGTCAAATGCTTTCTCAGCATCTAATGAGATGACCATGTGGTTTTTTTCTTTGAGATTGTTTATATAGTGGATTACATTGATGGATTTCCTTATATTGAACCATCCCTGCATCCCTGGGATGAAGCCTACTTGATTGTAGTGAATGATTGTTTTGATGTGTTCTTGGATTCGGTTGGCAAGAATTTTATTGAATATTTTTGCATCGATATTCACAAGACAGATTGGCCTGAGATTCTCTTTCTTTGTCGGATCTTTGTGTGCTTTTGGTATTAGTGTAATTGTGGCTTCATAGAACGAGTTGGGTAGTGTTCCTTCTGTTTCTATTTTGTGGAATAGTTTGAGGAGTATTGGTGTTAGGTCTTCTTTGAAGGTCTGGTAGAATTCTGCACTAAAACCATCTGGACCTGTGCTTTTTTTGGTTGGAAGACTTCCAATGACAACTTCTATTTCTTCAGGGGTTATAGGACGGTTTAGATGGTCTATTTGATCCTGATTTAATTTTGGTATTTGGTATCTGTCAAGGAAATTGTCCATTTCCTCAAGATTTTCTAGTTGTGTTGAATACAGGTTTTTGTAGTAGGATCGGATGATTTTTTGAATTTCCTCAGTTTCTGTTGTTATCTCTCCCTTTTCGTTTCTGATTTTATTAATTTGGATACTATCTCTGTGCCCTCTGGTTAGTCTGGCTAAGGGCTTATCTATCTTGTTGATTTTCTCAAAGAACCAACTCCTCATTTTGTTGATTCTTTGTATGGTTTTATTTGTTTCTACTTGATTGATTTCAGCCCTGAGTTTGATGATTTCCTGCCTTCTACTCCTCTTTGGTGTATTTGCTTCTTTTTGTTCCAGGGCTTTCAGGTGTGCCATTAAGCTGTTAGTGTATGCTGTCTCCCGTTTCTTTTTGGCGGCACTCAGGACTATGAATTTTCCTCTTAGCACTGCTTTCATTGTGTCCCATAAATTAGGGTATGTTGTGCCTTCATTTTCATTAACTTTCAAAAAGTCTTTGATTTCTTTCTTTATTTCCACCTTGACCAAGTTATCATTGAGTAGAGCATTGTTCAGCCTCCATGTGTACGTGGGTTTTCTTTTGTTTTTGTTGCCATTGAAGACCACCCTTATTCCATAGTGATCTGATAGGAGGCATGGGATTAGTTCTATCTTCTTATATCTGTTGAGGTCTGATTTGTGACCAATTATATGGTCAGTTTTGGAGAAGGTACCATGAGGTGCTGAGAAGAAGGTGTATTCTTTAGCTCTAGGATGAAATGTTCTATATATATCTGTTAGTTCCATTTGGTCCAAGGCTTCAATTAGATTCACTGTGTCCCTGTTTAGTTTCTGCTTTCCTGAACGGTCCATTTCAGAGAGCGGGGTGTTGAAGTCTCCCACTATTATTGTGTGCGGTGCGATGTGTGCTTTGAGTTTTAGTAAAGTTTCTTTTACGAATGAGGGTGCCTTTGCATTTGGAGCATAGATATTCAGAATTGAGAGTTCTTGATGGTGGATTTTTCCCTTGATCAGTATGGAGTGTCCTTCTGTGTCTTTTTTGATGACTTTAGGTTGAAAATCAATTTTATCTGATATTAGGATGGCTACTCCACCTCATTTCTTGGGGCCATTTGCTTGTAAAATTGTTTTCCAGCCTTTTACTCTGAGGTAGTGTTTGTCTTTGACACTGAGGTGCGTTTCCTGCATGCAGCAAAATGCTGGGTCCTGTTTACGTATCCAGTCTGCTAGTCTATGTCTTTTAATTGGGGAATTGAGACCATTGATATTAAGAGAGATTAAGGCATAGTGATTATTGCCATCTGCCATTCTTGACGCTATCTTTATGTTTGAGTGGTTATCTACTTTTGGGTTTGATTCAAGAAGGATATTATCTCATTTTTTCCAGGGTGTTGTTTCCCTGTATTGGAGGTTTCCACCTATTATCCATTGTAGGGCTGGATTTGTGGAAAGATATTGTGAAAATTTGGTTTTATCATGGAATATCTTGGTGTCTCCATCTATGGTGATTGAGAGTTTTGCTGGGTATAGTAGTCTAGGCTGGCATTTGTGCTCTCTTAGTGTCTGCATGAGATCTGCCCAGGATCTTCTGGCTTTCATAGTCTCTGGTGAGAAGTCTGATGTGATTCGGATAGGTCTTCCTTTGTATATTACTTGGCCCTTTTCTCTTACTGCTTTTAGTATTATTTCTTTGTTTAGAACATTTGGTGTTTTGATTATTATGTGACGGGAGGTATTTCTGTTCTGGTCCAGTCTGTTTGAAGTTCTGTAGGCTTCTTGTACGTTCATCGGCATCTCTCTCTTTAGGTTAGGGAAGTTTTCCTCCATAATTTTGTTGAAGATGTTTACTGGCCCTTTAAGTTGCAAATCTTCACTCTCATCTATACCTATAATCCTTAGGTTTGGTCTTCTCATTGTGTCCTGGATTTCCTGGATGTTTTGGGTTACACGTTTTTTGCATTTTGCATTTTCTTTGACTGTTGAGTCGATGCTTTCTATGGAATCTTCAGCACCTGAGATTCTTTCTTCCATCTCTTGTATTCTATTGTTGATGTTTGCATCTATGACTCTTGATTTCTTCCCAAGGTTTTCTATCTCCAAAGTTGTCTCCCTTTGTGATTTCTTAGTTGTTTCTACTTCCTTATTTAGTTCCTGGATGGATTTGCTGAGATCCTTCACTTGTTTGTTTGTATTTTCCTGTATTTCTTTAAGGTATTTTTGCATTACCTCTTTCAGGATTTCTGCCTGTTGACCCACGTTCTCCTGCATTTCTCTGAGCGATTTTTTTGTTTCCTCCTCATGGGAATCCATCTGTTGATCCATCATCTCCTGCATTTCTTTAAGAAGTTCTCGTGTTTCCTTTGTAAGGGTATCTAACCATTGATTCATTTCTTTAAGCAATTTTTGTGTTGCCTCCTTATGGGCATCCATCTGTTGACCCATATTCTTCTGCATTTCTTTATGCAATTTTTGTGATTCCTTTGTGAGTGCATCTACCCGTTGATTCATCTCGTTAAGCGATTTTTGTGTTGTCTCCTTGTGCACCTCCATCTTTTGATCCTTGTTCTCCTGCATTTTTCTAAGCGATTTTTGTGTTTCCTTTGTAAGGGCTTCTAACCGTTGATTCATGGTCTCCTGTAATTCTTTATTAGATTTATTTGTGTCCTTCTTGTGATCCTCTAATAGCGTCATGAGAAGTGATTTTAAATCTAGATCTTGTCTTTCGGGTGTGGTGGGGTATCCAGGACTTGCTGCTGTTGGAGAGTTGGGTTTGGATGGTCCCATATTACTTTGATTTCTGTTAGTAACATTCCTACGTTTGCCTTTTGCCATCTGGATACCTCTGATGTTAGTTGGTCCTGCTGTCACTGGCTGTTGGTTAGACCTCCTGTGAGCCTGCAAAGCTATTTCTGCCCCCCCCCCCGGTTTACCAGGATTCCCCTGGCACAGATTTCTGGGGCCTGCCCTGCTCCTGAGTGACTTTGGAGCCCTGATGTGCCTTGCCCCAAGTGATGTTATATTGGGGAGTCCTTGCACATCCAAAGGCTCAGCTTAGTGGATTCCTGGAGCAGAGGTCGCCAAAGGGAGGCTGGTAGGCTCCTGCCCTGTGCAGGGGTGTGTGATCTCTCCTAGAGTGGGGGGAGGGGCGTCCCTCTGTCAGGCAGAAGTCCCACAGCAGAGCTAGCATGCTGGTTACTGCAGATCTGCCCAGCTCTTGGGAGCCACGTACACACAATCCGCCTGAGACCCAAGCGATATTATGCCTGTCTGTCTCAGAGCCTGGCAGTCCCAACTTCCCGGCCACTGGAGCAAAGATGGCGGAGTGCACTCTGCACTCTCTCCGTGGCGCTGGTGACCCTGCAGAGACGATGGCCTGCAGATCTGGCACCCAGAAGACCACAGCGCTGTCCCGTTCTTGGGCGCAGGCGGAAGCCCCAACAGGCCGTGTCCCAAGTGATGTTATACTGGGGAGAGCCTGTGTACCTGTCTCTTCAGTGCAGTCTACTGGAACAGAGGTCAAGGAAGGCAAGCTGGTAGGCTCCCGCCCAGTGCGGGGTCCCTCTCAGAGAAAACATTTTTGCTTAACTTTTACACTGTTTCTGATAGACGTTGGCATTTATGGATCTCAGGCATTTATTTGTTGAGTTTATTGTAATTAGCTGTAGTTAACATGCTGTATGATAGATTTCTGGACCTTGTTCCTATTCCCCCGCCCCCCAGGGGAGAAATTGAAGCAGTTTATTTTACAACCTTGCAAAATTGGGTGTCAGCATAGAAAAAAGCCAAAATGGCTGATTTGGCATAAAACACCGTGTGTGTGTGTGTGTGTGTGTGTGTGTGTGTGTGTGTGTGTGTGTGTGTTCGTATACATATATATTGACTTTTTAAAGTCATCAAAATAATTTAAAATAGTTAAATACTTCTTAAATATACATGATATCTTCTGAAACTAAAAGTAATATGCACTTGACCAATTTTAAAAATCTATTTGGAACATTAAACATGATAGAACTAGAAAAAAAAATCTCTTATGAAGTCCTCTATAAAAGGAAATTGTGAAAAGTTCCTGATTAGACAGGAACCGTTCCATCTCCAAGGGAGAATATACAGTGTAACTGTGGCTTCACAGAATGAATTGGGTAGTGTTCCTTCTGTTTCTATTTTGTGGAATAGTTTGAATAGTATTGGTATTAGGTCTTCTTTGAAGGTCTGATAGAATTCTGCACTAAACCCATCTGGTCCTGGGCTTTTTTTGGTTGGGAGACTTTTAATGACTGCTTCTATTTCATTAGGGATTATGGGACTATTTAGGTCATTTATCTGATCCTGACTTAAGTTTGGTAACTCTTATCTGTCTAGAAAATTGTCCATTTCATCCAGATTTTCCAATTTTGTTGAATATAGGCTTTTGTAGTAGGATCTGATGATTTTTTGAATTTGCTGTTTCTGTTGCTATATTGCCCTTTCCATTTCTGATTTTATTAATTTGGGTACTGTCTTTGTGCCCTCTGGTTAGTTTGGCTAAGGGTCTATCTATCTTGTTGATTTTCTCAAAGAACTAGCTCCTGGTTTTGTTAATTCTTTGTATAGTTCTTTTTGTTTCTGCTTGGAGAATTTCATCCCTGAGTTTGATTACTTCCTGTCTTCTACCCCTCTGGGGTATATTTGCTTCCTTTTGTTCTAGAGCTTTCAGGTGTGTCATTAAGCTGCTAGTGTATGCTCTCTCCAGTTTCTTTTTGGAGGCACTCAGAGCTATGAGTTTTCCTTTTACTCTGAGGTAGTGTTTGTCTTTGTCACTGAGGTGCATTTCCTATATGCAGCAAAATGCTGGGTCCTGTTTATATATCCAATCTGTTAGCCTATGACTTCTTCTTGGGGAATTGAGTCCATTGATATTAAGGAAAACTGATTGTTGCTTCCTGTTATTTTTGTTGTTAGAGGTGGAATTATGTTTGTGTGGCTATCTTCTTTTGGATTTGTTGAAAGAATACTTTCTAGCATTTTCTTGGGTGTAGTTTCCCTGCTTGTGTTCTAGTTCCCTGGATTTATGGAGATATATTATGCAAATCTGGTTTTGTCATGGGATATCTTGGTTTCTCCATTTATGATAATTGAGAGTTTTGCTGGGTGTAGTATCCTGGGCTGGCATTTGTGTTCTCTTAGGGTCTGTATGAGATCTGCCCAGGATCTTCTAGCTTTCATAGTCTCTGGTCAGAAGTCTGGTATAATACTGATAGATCTGCCTTTATATGTTACTTGACCTTTTTCCCTTATTGCTTTTAATATTCTTTTTTTTTTTTTGTTCATTTGATGGTTATTTTTGTTGTTGTGGTTTGTTTGTTTGTTTTGCATTTGGTGTTTTGACTGTTATGTGACAGGAGGAATTTCTTTTCAGGTCCAGTCTATTTGGAGTTCTGTAGGCTTCTTGGACATCTCTTTCTTTAGGTTAGGGAAGTTTTCTTCTATAATTTTGTTGAAGATATTTACTGACCCTGTAAGTTGGGAATCTTCACTCTCTTTTATACTTATTTCCCTTAAGTTTGGTCTTCTCATTGTGTCCTGGATTTCCTGGATGTTTTAGGTTAGGAGGTTTTTGCATTTTTCATTTTCTTTAACTGTTGTGTCAATGTTTTCTGTGACATATGATATTCTTCTATCTCTTATATTCTGTTGGAGACATCTATGACTCCTGATCTTTTTCCTAGGTTTTCTGTCTCCAGGATTGTCTCCTTTTCTAATTTCCTTATTGTTTCTATTTCCATTTTTAGATCCTGGATGGTTTTGTTCAATTTCTTCTCCTATTTGGTTCTGTAATTCTTTAAGGAATTTTTGTGTTTCCTCTTTAAGGGCTCTTAGCTGTTTACCTGTGTTCTTCTGTATTTCTTTAAGGGTATTATTAATGTCCTTCTTGAAGTCCTCTATCATCATCATGAGAAGTGCTTTTAAGTCAGAGTCTTGCTTTTCCAAGTGTGTTGGGGTATCCAGGGCTCACTGTGGTGGAGAAGTGGTTTCTGATGATGCCAAGTGGCCTTGGTTTATGTTGCTTATGCTCTTGCGCTTGCCTTTCGCCATCTGGTTATCTCTGGTGTTGGTTGCTCTTGCTGTCTCTGACTGTGGCTTGTCTCTCCTGCAAGCCTGTGTGTCAACACTCCTGGGAGACCAGTTATCTCCAGGAGGAATTTGGGTATGAAGAGCTGTGGCATATGGTCAGCTCTGGGGTGTAGACAGAAACTGGAAGGATCTTTCCCTGGCTCTTCCTTGGTTCCTGTGTCCTGATGGCTCTGAGTGGGTCCCTCTTGGGTCAGGAATCTGAGCAGAAGTGGTGGTCTCACCTGTGCTCTCAACTCTGTCAGCACTCCTGGGAGACCAGCTCTCTCCCGGTGGGATTTGGGTATGGTTACAGGGTCAGCTCTGCGGTGCAGATAGAAACTGGAAGCAACCTTGTTCCTCTTATTTAACTAATTTTGTACCCTTTGAAAATGTTAACTTTTTACATCTATCTATCTATCTATCTATCTATCTATCTATCTATCTATAGGGTGTATGAGTGTTTGGGTATATGGGTATGTGCTCTGTGTGTATGGTGTGTATGTATGTTTGTATATGTGTTTGTGTATGTATGTATGTATGTGTGCATGAGTGTATTTGTGTATATTTGTATGTATATGTGTATATATGTGTGTGTATATGGGTATATGGGTATGTATGTGTGATGTCTATGTGTGTGTGTATGGGTACATGAGTATGTGCTGTGTGTGGTTGGTATGTATGTGTGTGTATATGTGAGTATGTGTGTATGTCTATGTGCATGTGTACATATGTGCTTGTGTACATACACTCATGCTATAGGCCTCATATGGAGGTCAGAGGGCAACTTAGTTCTCTCCTACCATGTCAGTTCCTGGGATCCAATTCATGTCATTCATTGGCTTGATGGTTGGTGTTTATACCTCATGAACCATCTCTTTGTCCATACAACTTTGTAACTTTTGTCTACATTTCCTCATTCATCACTTGCCTTTAAGTATCTCACCTCTGTTACCAACTTACACTTGTGTGAGATAAACATCTTTGGTTCTTTATATGAGTAGGTACATGTGATTGTCTTTCTGTGCCTTGTTCATTTTATTTATGATAGTGAACCACCAGAGTCATCTACATAGTCATCAATATCATGTTCTTTTAGTGACCAAATATATTCACACATTGATCATATTTTCTTTAAGTATTTATCCATATATGAGGAATTACATTGATTTCCTATTTTGACTGCTATAAACCATACAGCAATAACTTGTTGTTAAGATATCTCTTTGAGATAATGATTTTATTTCCTTTATATACTTCATGGTTGGTTGGTGTGTCAGGCTCTTTTGAAAAGTGACTGAGGTTGTACCATCTTATCCTGATCTTAGCCTGACTCCATGACTCGATTTGTGTCTCCTTGGGTCCTTTGTTAACCTCCTAATCCCCTAAACAGTAATATCCACTGTGGCGACACACTTGAGATGTTCCATGACTATGACCATGACCATAGACCAGCATGATGTCATTGTGGGTTTTGTAGAGTTTGCATTTATATTCTGTGAACTTTGAGGGTACAGAGTTGCTCTAGGTCACTCTTATTTGGCCTTGTGTGCATGGTGGTCTGTAACTTTCTCACTTGAACTGTAACAATTTGAACAGGAAGAGACGGCTGGATGGAATCAAGGTTTAGTCCCTTTCAGGTATGAAACCATAGTAATTATTGTTTTCTGTGGATGGGAGGATATTCATTTACAACAATAGAGATACACAGAGACACTGGAACAGAGAGAAACAGGAAGCAAGCAAAGCAAAAGGACTCTAGGAATAAAGGGCAAATTAGAACCTGTAACAGAGAAAGTTACAGACTGACAAAGATGTTCTGCTCATTGTGCAGGACCCTTGCTCAAAAACTGAGACCAACCTTCAAGCAACTTGCTGTCCAGATCAGCTTAGGTGAAGGTATGTGGACTCACTAGTGTTTGGTTCCGTCTGAGTGTTCTGTGTAGCTGAAACCATTCTGCAATGATCTTTTGCTTCTAAACCTCTTGGCTTTGTTTTACTAACTACAGTTTAAACAGAAATTTTCTTTGGATTTACATTTACCCTTTTGACTTATTACCCTGAACAGCAGGGGTTGTTCATAAAAGGAGAGCCATCAACCCCATCATGTCACAGCGCCTCTGATTGCAGGCAGCACTTACTGAACACAATGGTAGAGGGTGGATTACATTTGGTCTTCAGGAGAGTTAGTAGGCGGGGATGGTGCTTACAAAGGAGTCTGGCCAAGAAAATAGGTTTGTTAGTAAAAGGAATTTTTATTAGGCTGAGAAGCCAAGTGAGGATGTGAATTTCAGAAAGACACAGCAAGTTTATTTTAAAATTGCTTTTTTATTTATTTTTTTTAGCAAATGTACAAAATCATGCATTTCTGTATGACACTTCCCATCTAGCACACGTATCATTGCAAACAAAACATTTGTCAGAAATGAAGTATGAAACCTGAATTTTTTCTATGTTAGAATCCACATTTATTGAAACCTATACCCCTTACCTAGTTACGCCAGAGATCAGCTTGCTTAAAATGTAATAGTGTTATTTCTTCAAATCGGACATGGTGATGTCTAACATTTACCTCCCTTACATTTTTATCACATTATATTACATTTATTACATTATTCATCACATTATATGGGAAAATAACACTGCTGTATAATTTAAAATAATTTTTAATGGAGAAAAGTCATGTTTCCCTATTTCTTCTTGGCATGCATGAAATGTCTAACAGAGCACAGACTTTGCTATCTGTACAGTGGCTCTTGCTCAGGTAAACACTATCTGCTCTGAGAGCCTGTGGGAAGGTCTGCCTTTAAAACAGTTTCTCAAAATAGTGAATCTTTTAAAACAGAGAACCTTTGCTTCAAAAAATAAAAATCAGTCAGTGGCTTGTCTGAGATGAAAAGCAGTTATGTCTACACTAGTTATGTCTACACTTGTGCAGGATACTGCTCGTCCGGTCTCATCGTCCCCCCTGAGAAATGTAGGAAAAAAAAAAGGAAAACACATGCACGGGGGGGGGGGGGAGACAGAGAGAAACAGAGAGACAGAAAGAGAGAGAGGAGAAAGAGAGAGAACAGCAAAAGGTCTGTATCTGCTGTCAGAGCCTAGCTCAGGAGACTCACTCAATACTGTTGCCCAAATCAGCAAATAGACCCAGTGCTTTTGGTTATATATTGGCTACATCCATGCATATCCTTGCTCACTTTGGGATTAATCAGTTGATTTTTTTGTTTGTTTGTTTGCTTGTTTTCAGTTTATAAATGTTCCATCAGAAACTTTATCTGTAACCTTTCCTCCTTCTTCCTATTAGCTTTCCTAGGACACCTGCAACCTATGCCTCTTACCCAGTTACACCAGGGATCAGCTTGCTCAAAATGCAAGTGTTATTTCTTCAAAACAGACACGGTGTCTTACAGCCTAGAAGGCATCATGGCTACTGCCCTGATTTTGAGGCTTCAGTTCCTTGGGGGTCAGAAGATAGATAGCTGGGTGTAGCAATGGGGAAATCTGGCTTCCTCCAGTTCATGAGAGCAGGTTGGAGTCTAGCATGGCAGTCAGTCACATCATGGGGAGGCTGAGGCAGGGCCCTATTTCAAAAAGAAAAAAAAAGTCAAATAAAGCAAAGCAAAACAAAATAGACAACAGTATCAGTCGCTGGAAATGGGTCACAGCAGGAATACCCACTCCATGGAAGGCAACTGTTACGAAGCAGAATGCTTTTTATTTAGTGAGCAGGAAGAGGGCATCTCCCAGCGTACCACTGGCCAGACAGGACAGGGACAGAGAAGGTACAGAGAGGTTGAGAATGAATCCTTGAGCTACTAACGTTCTGATGTACATGGGGAGTGAACCACAGGAGCTTCCTCTCCCCCAGTTCTTCTTTCTAGCAGGTCGAAGCAGGTCAGGGAGCAGATATCACAAGCAGCGCGTGTGGGCATCAAAGCACCCAGATTCTGCTCACAGTGTCTTCTCTGCACACCATGGTGACTGGGCAGCTCATCTAACTGCTCAGTCTCCGTTTCTTATCTGTGGTAGAAGAGCACGGAGCTGGGGAGTAACTGAGACCTTTATCACTCAGAATGTGGTTCAGGCACCGCCAACATGGGACTCTCCTGGGAGCTCGTTAAAGAAGCGCGGTCTTGGGCCAGCCTGAGATCTACTGAGACAGGATCTGAATTATAACACGGTCCCTAGCTGTGTGCACAGTTGGAGAAGCATTAGACTAGCTTAGTGGTTACCAAATCTGAAAAAGTATGACATTTGGGAAGATTTAAAAATAGGAATTCCTGCCCCCCTCCCCTTTTTGTCATGATTCACTGGGCCAGGATTTCCTATCTATCGATAGATCTATCTATCTATCTATCTATCTATCTATCTATCTATCTATCTATCTATCATCTATTATCTGTCCATCTATCTACATTTATTATCTTATGTGTATTAGTATTTTGCTCTCGTGTATATCTACATACCATGTATGAGCCTAGTGCCACAGAAACTGGAAGAGAACATGGGATTTCCTCTTCTGGACTGGAGTTACAGATGGTTACAAGCTGTCATGTGGGTTCTAGGAACTGAGTCCAGTCCTATGGAAGAGAAACCAGTGCCCTTAACAGAGGAGCCACCAAGTTAGCATTCTTTAGAACAAGCTATCCTATCTGGCCTGGTGTGGTATGACTGGAATCCCAGCACTTGTGAGCTATTGCTGGATAAATGTGAGTTCAAGGCCAGTCTGGGTTACACAGAGACCCTACTCAGAATGGAAAAGATATATTTATTCTTTCCCAATTACCCTACTGGCAGTTGCTAAAGTTGGCAGAAAAGCAGTTCTCGAGGGTTTGGGGGATGATGGATTTTTAGTCATCTTTATTTCATAGCACACAGAAGGTTCTCTGAAAGCTTAGATTTTTGGAGTGGGTACAACAATTTTGCAAATATGAAAAAAGAGTACTAGGGGAGATTGATTATGCCATAGGATTGGGAAAGAAGCTAAAGGAAAAGAAATGACATTGTAAACATGTATGTCCCTTGAAAGCTCAGCTGGACCTAAATCTGTGGCCATGCATGGTGTGAGGGACCAAGAGAGTGATGTTTAACGTGCCAACTATGGCTGCGAATCAAGAAATGTACTTTTAGCTACAAATGATGAAATAGTTATTTAAGTATTTTTTTCAAGTGAATAAATTTGCAAGCTATAAATCACTTTCTTATGAAACAATTCTACGATCTTGTGAATTTTTATTTTAAAAAAAAAATCTCTTACCAAATACAGCCATCTCTGGGCATCTGTGAGGAACTGGTTCCAGGGCCCAAATCTGGGGGTGCTCACATCCCTGTCTAAGATAGTATAGAATTTACATATTACTTAAGCATATACTCCACTCTTCTTTAAAGGATCTTTAGATTACCTAACAATATTTAATATGATGTGAATCTGTGGGCTGTATTTCTTAGGAAACAATGATGAAGAGTCCTGTAGTCAACCTAATAGCACCAGTTGGCCTGCTTCCAGCCTTTCCCTTGAATTGGAGAAGGCTGCGCCTTTAGGGAAGTCACAGCTCGCCATGAGAGCAAGCACTTGTACCCAGCTGACCTCCGCTGACCTGTTAGCCAGAATGAGTCACATAACTGACCACCCTTTAAACTTTCCGTTCTTCTGCCACCATTCCTCCAAAGCTCAAAGATGAGTCATCTCCAGTTTGCTGGACTGTGGACCCCAGTGCTAAAGTCCGGGTGAAGTCTTGCCGCGTTACATTGCCACAGTTACAGCCACATAACCAGAACTCAGTCGTAGGCCTGTTTTTCCATAGCTTATCTCTGCTCCTCAAGACAAGTTTGTCTTGCGCCTCCTCCAAATCCAGAACAGTGCTATTCTGGCAATAGCTGCTAAATTGAACTGAGAAAACCATAGACTGCACCACTATTCTTAACTCTGATGAGCAGCGAGTGCAGTGTTGTCTCTGTGGCCCAAATGCTCTCCGCACCCCAAAGGCTGACTAGCCCCAGTGTCCTTCCTGCTAGATGGAGTGAACCTATTTTGTATCTGTGAATGCTCAATGGTCAGACAAATCACTGGGGCCACGCATGAAAATTGCAATTGTGGGCCTCGTGGGTTTCCGTGAACTCTTGAAAAATTGCAACGGAGTCATTTATACAGTATCCAATATATTTCCCAAGGAAACATGATGGGGGGGGGAGGGGAAGCTATGATATTCCTGTCACAGTTGCCAGGAAAGGAACACACGGGAGGTAAGATGGACATGAACTGTGGGAGTCGGTGGCCTGAATCAGCTCTGGTGGGCGTTGTATACAAGCACTAGCAGGGCCATCACACGGCGCAGCAACACGTAGGCTGCTGTATGAGGAAAAGAACCAACAAGCTAGTTATTATGTGTATTCTCTCCCCTCCCTGTGCCTCAGCCTTCTGCTTCGAGTTATTTTTATCCTCATCTGACGCTTGCTATCTTTTTCAGACATGCATTAACAAATTAGAGAGATGATTTTTACTGGCATTTTGTGTATTTACTGGCATTTTGTGTATTATTCCCGATGGATGGAGTCCTGAGATGTATGTGCGAGACACATTAGTTTGAAAATGATCACAAATGGTGAGATGGTGATTCAGGAAATGTGGGGTCAAAAATGTATAAATGAGGAAGGCTTGGGGAGAGAGAACTAGAAAACTAAGCCAAAACTACGGCGACGCTCAGGGAAAGTGAGAAACGCAAGTTACCATGGTCAAAAAGAAGCAAAAACAAAACAAAACAAAATTAAACAACAACAAAAAAACCCCCCACATAGTCCACTTCTGTCTTCCTGGCATAATTTATAAGGTTAGCACAGCGAGTTCTGGTCTTCAGATGGTAGCCTCATCTATCAACAATGTGAGTCTGAGAGGAGAAAACTCTACCCACACAATTCTGAATCCTGTCCCTGAACTGGCCCAATGCTAAGTCACTTAACTCTTTACTTCCAACTACTTGATACAATCAGGTCAACTGTTTCCATGGATTAAAAATACACATCTTAAAAAACCAGTGTGTAGTTTATGTTTTCTACTTGTTTGTTTACTTATTTATTATTAATCTATTTGCCATTTGGGTTTCTTTTTGATACAGGGTTCCAGCTAACTCAGAACTTGCCAGGTAGGCTAGATTGACTTTGTAGCAATCCTCCTGCCTCTGCTTCCTAGGTCCTGGAATTGAAGATATGCACTACCACAATCAGTCTATTTTCTTATTCCTGTTCTCCATTCAGAAATGTTGAAGCATCCTCTTTTAAAAATAGATTATCTTTTACTTATTCTTTGATGATTTCATACATCTATACAATGTGTCTTGATCATACTCATCGCTAGTTGTCTGCCTCCAACTCCTCCTGGACAGTCCCTAACACATTGTTTCCAGTCTTCATCCAACTCCTCCTGGACAGTCCCTAACACATTGTTTCCAGTCTTCATGTTGTCCTTTCCCATACAGAGAGCCCAGTTAGTTCTCCCTGCTAGAACACTGACGGAGCTTGCTCGCTCAAACCCATTCAGGTCTTGTGCAGGTAACCAAGGCTGCAGTAAGGCTGTGCAGACAATGGTCATTTCATAGGACTGCATTTCACAGGACTCTTCCCCATCCTCCAGCTGGCATGGTTTTATTTTGTTTTTCTACCCTGTCTTCTGCAATGTCCCCAGAGCCTTGGGAGGACTTAGGAATAAGTACTTTGAAGTCACTTAGTCTAAGCACTTGAGCTGTCGATGAGACTCTGCATTGCTACCCAGTGAAAAAGAGGCTTCTCTGGCTATACTTGAGAGCAGTTTGAATCACTGGCCATGGTGGTTCAGGGAGATCTCCTAAATTCAGGGCCAGTCTGGTCTACAGAGCTAGTTTCAGGACAGCTAGGCTACACAGGGAAACCCTGTCTCAATAGAACGAGAGAGAGAGAGAGAGAGAGAGAGAGAGAGAGAGAGAGAGAGAGAGAGAGAGAGAAGAGAAGAGAAGAGAAGAGAGAAGAGAGAAGAGAGAAGAGGCGCTAATCTATGTGTATAAACAAAAATGTTTTGCCATGTCCAGATAGTACAACAGTGGATTCAAAGTCAGGCTGACCTGCAAGAGACCTTCCCTCAAAACACTAAAATAAAATAAAGCTCAGGGAGATATAAACATGACTGGGAAGTATCATTGGTAGGTACATAACCAGGATATTTGAAAGCACGTACCCATAAAACCCCATACGAATATCCACAGAAGCATTATTCACAGCAGTGGTAACATGGTAGCCATCCAAATGTCCATCAGCTACGGAGGGTAGGAAAACCAGGCATATCCTCGTACAAATGGAGGGCCACAGAGTACAATAAAGGCAGAAAAGCCTGTGTATCCCACAATGCTCAACATGCAACAGACAGAAGGTTGCATGCTGTATGATGATCACTCACATGAGATCCCGATTTGATAAATGCATAGAGACAGAAAATAGAAGCATCCCCCTCCCCCCATCCCCGTGGCTGAGAGGACATGGGGGATGGGCAAAGAAATCAAAGAGATCATAGGATTCTTTTGTGAGATGATACATTTTTCAGAATCAGATATAGTAATGGTGGTTACACAATTTCGTGGAGATACTTAATCTGTGGACTTGCACACCTCTGAACCGTGAATTTTACAGGTAAGAGTTCTTTTTCTAAATAGTGAAAGATGGTGAGAGAGATGGCTGAGCGCTAAGAGCCCTGGCTGCTCTTTCAGAGGGGCCTGGATTTGATTCTCAGCACCCACATAGCACAAGGCTGTTCGTAGTTCCAGGGAATCTGACATCCCCTGGCCTCTGAGGGCAGCAGACGCACACCCAGGCAGACACTGCAGATAAAGTAAAATAATTTAAAAAATTAGTAGTACACCTGGTTATGGGAGTACACACCTGTGAGTCTAACAGTTTTAGGGTTGGGTAAGGGGATGTAGAGTCAGGATGATTAGGAAGGAGTTCAAGGACTTCCTGAGCTACATGAGACCTTGTCTCATGAAAACAAAGAAACAACATGGCAGAACTGGTCCAAACCTACACTACCTACAGTAGGAGGCTAAGCAGGAGAACTGAGAGTTTGAGGCTATCCTGGGCTCAAACATATAATCTGGGATAGCCTAGATTATACAGTGAAACCCTGTCTCAAAATCCCAGAAGTAAAATAAGACTTAGCATATAGATTCTCAGGGTCTACGAGGGCATA